>NIVC01001272.1:0-260000 GCA_002269645.1 Macrostomum lignano
GGGTAAATTAAGAAACTCTTCTGCCTAGATAAGAATTAAAAAGAAAATTGTGTCATTCTGTAAATACAATTTGTATAGGCTGTGTGTTTGCGTGTCTGTCCACGGAGTGTCTATCAGTGAAGTGTCTGTCACTGGAGTGCCTATCAGTAAATTGTCTGTCACTGAAGTGTCTGTCACGGGAGGTCTGTCACTGGAGTGTCTGTCACTGGAGTGTCTGTCACTGAGTGTCTGTCAGTGAAGTGTCTGTCAGTGAAGTGTCTGTCACGGGAGCGTCTGTCACCGGAGTGTCTGTCATTGGAGTGTCTGTCACTGATGTCTGTCAGTGAAGTGTCTGTCAGTGAAGTGTCTGTCAGTGAAGTGTCTGTCAGTGAAGTATCTGTCACTGGAGTGTCTGTCAGTGAAGTGTTTGTCAGTGAAGTGTCTGTCAGTGAAGTGTCTGTCAGTGAAGTGTCTGTCAGTGAAGTGTCTGTCAGTGAAGTATCTGTCACTGGAGTGTCTGTCAGTGAAGTGTTTGTCAGTGAAGTGTCTGTCAGTGAAGTGTCTGTCAGTGAAGTGTCTGTCAGTGAAGTGTCTGTCAGTGAAGTATCTGTCACTGGAGTGTCTGTCACTGAAGTGTCTGTCACTGACGTTTCTGTCACAGAAAGTGTCCGTCACTGCAGTTTCAGCTGCATCAACATTAACTCACCAACAGAGATGATGATGACGAGGCCCACAACGGACACGCGCGATGATGACAGCCGTGGAGACGCTCGCAGTGGCGCCAAGTTTCGCCGAGCAAGTGTCGCCATAGAAGCCATCAGTGCAGCTGCACTCGAACTTGTTCCACAGATCGGTGCACCTGCCAGAATTCTGGCACACGTACTCTCTGCCCGCTCGTTGACAGTAGTCTGGCACACCTGGTCGCCATGACAACCGATCATAGGTGCGGACACTAGACTCCGAGGCCCACTCGAAACCCGACAGCTCCGCTAGGAAGCAGCGATCGATTCGCCAGAGGTGCCAGACGACCGTTGAGTCGCACGTTGTCAAGGCAACCTTTGAATTTGACGCCGCCCAAGGTAACCTTGGCAGCGGAGTCTAGCAACAAGTCGGTTGCTAGGGCAGACTTGCTGGACACCGAGACCGAGTCGCTGCTATTGACAGATACCTGCAGGCTGAGAGGTGAGCCCGCCGAACAATTTACGCTAAAGGTGAACGGTAAACCCGTTGCTATGCCAACCGCTACCAACGCTGTCTGGTTGTCAAGGCCGGCCTGCAGTTGACCGGAGCTGCAGCCCACAGTCAGCTGACGACCGCCGCTGGACACTGACAGCAGCTGACAGTCCGACTGACGGGTTCGAGCCCACCCGGTAACCGTTGCTAGGGACTCATTTAGACTGGATGCGGACAGAATCAGCTGACTGCTGCTGGCGGCGACTGCAGATTGCTGCCGAATGTGGCAGCCGCGCGACCTGGCAATGGGATTGATGGTCACTTGTGTCAAACGTGACAACAGTCACTTGTGTGTCGCCACAGAGTCGCTGCAGGTAACACAGGTAAAATACTTGTAGGAAAGAAGTGACTCTACATGTAGATGACTCTAAAGCAGCGATCGAAAACTCCGGCCCGCGAAGCCTCTCTATCCGGACCTCGGGTTCTTTGAAACTTCACAATAGCGATCCAGCTCGCTCAAGGTTTGTCTCTTCTCATCTCCTCCCCTAATCACATATCCTATCTCATCTCTCCTCCCTTTCTTCTTCTCTCTCCCCCATTCCCTCTCTTTGACGCGCTTGTCTGGCCAGCAGCAATGATCTAGCTTCTTTACCCGGCCCTTGAAATAAAAAGTTTGTCGACCCTGCTCTAAAGCGACGAGATGTCACGGTACAAATCGCCAAAAGTGGTCAAAAAGTCGTATAGGAGAGTTAATTTGAGGCGTCTTATTGTCTGCGACTTTGAAACGACTTTTAAGCCGTAGATTCAGTCGTATTTGATGCGCGCGCTAGATTTGCAGTAAAAACTGGGTAGATTACCTTGATGAATATGAGTCAAATCTCTAAACAAATTTAGGCGTCAACACAGCAACTCTTTTGAGTCGTCCAACTTACGTGGCGAGCTTGTACGCAACAGCCGCCTCCCAAACGAATTTGACGCGTTTGAGTCGTTAAAAAGTCACAATAGTCAATTCAGAGTCACTTTAGAGTCACTAGCGAGTTGTTTGAAATGACTTTAGTAAGTTTTCAAAGGGATTTTGGAGAGACTGAATAGGGGATTTGGGACTTTAGGGAAATAAAAATCACAGATTAATACAAGCAAAATTCTCTCACACTCAAATCCACCGGAGCCGTCCAGATTGACGCACTGGGTGCCGTTCGGACACGAGCCGGCGGATGGGTGGCACAGGTCTCGGTCTGAGCAGTTGCGTCCTCGCCATCCAGCGGTGCAATTGCACCTACGAGTAAAAATGGAAAATTACTACCAAACTTATCAAATTAAATTTTTGTAGTGACGCATGGATCTTAGTGGGGAGGTCATGGGAGCTCAAATGACTCTCTACAATAAAATAAAGAAGCAATCAGCAAAGCCTCACGAGTAGGAGTTGTAAAACACATCCGAACAGTTCCCTCCATTCTGGCAGGGTGTGAAAGCTACGCAGACGCTCTCAGTGCGAGCCCCAGTGGTCACTTCTGTGGAGTTGTCGCGCTAACGCTGTTGCAGGCTGTCAATCAACCCGGCGGGCACAGGGCCCAGCAGTAGCGGCGTGTCACCGTTGAGTCTCACTGAGCTCAGCACTCCGCGAAATGCCGTTGTGTCATTGCCAACAGCTGCGGCGACACTGGATGGCAGCGATCTCCTTGATCTGCTGACGCTGCCGCTCAACGGCGGAGCCGGGGCTGGCTTGGCGCCGCTGAAGCCGCCGATGATGAGCTGGCCTGACAGCTGCGGCAGCGGACTCGCACTGCTCAGCGATGCCGACCTGACTGAAGATGACACTGACAGCGACAGCGAGCGACCCGATATCGACACGGAGATATTTACGGAGACGAAGCTGCCGGTGGCCACCGAGTCTGAGGACGTCAGCGCTGCGATGTCGGAGCCGTTGCTGTGCAGTAACTGGGCGGACAGACGGCCACTGTTGTCAATCTGAAAGTTAGTAAATGGCTCAACTGATAGTCAATGCAGTTTTGCTTTTGGACAATTCAAGCATAGGGACGAATATTTTTGAAAAACTACGCTTAGGACTAGCAAATAAATAAACAAATATTAATGTGCTTTGTTTGACGTTAATCCAAACAAGACGTCGAGACACGCTGTTTACGGAAAAGCCACCGGTAAGATTCACGTAGTAAAAGTCAGTAATAAAAAAACTGACTAATTATAAATGGATTCACTTGGATTCATTTGGTTTTCTACAAAAGACACTGACCGAAGCGAGCAGTCTCGGAGTGGTCGCCGAGTCGCTCGGGTCGCCCAGCAGCAGCAGAAACGCTCCTCGAGACAAAGTCACCAGCCTCAGCTCAATCGTCCACGAGTCTCCGCCATACACACTTGACACACCTGCTGCAGACGCGAAGCTCGCTGATGACACGCTGCCGCCCAAACCCAGTGAGAACGATGGAAGCTCAACGGAGCAGTTTCGGCCTCCGAAGCCCGCAGCGCAGTGGCACACAAAGTCATTCCACACATCTGAGCACATCGAGCTCGTCTTTGCTTCACAAGGCGACGGGCTGCGCCGCACTGCACGACCGACTGCAGACTCCCCAGGTCGCGTTGCTCGACTCCGCCGTCCTCTCCGTAGCGACCAATGTCGAGTCGTTCGTCACGAGCCGCAGGTCTCTCACGCAGCCGCGGAAGCCGCCGCCGTCGATGCCGGATCCGCTCTCGCCGCCGACACGAACTGACATTCGACTGTTCGGCCTGAATGAGTCCGACAGTCCATCGACCAGCTGTGCTCCAGGCATCTGACTCACTCCTGACTCACTGCGACTCAATGTCGCACTGCCATTGTCAGCGAGACCGACAGCGTCAGCCAATCAGTAGAGGCCAAGCTGTCACTGATTGGCCAAGCGGCCCGACCAATCAAAGACGATGAGGCATTGAAGAGCAACAACACGAGACTGGAGTCGTGAGCGCCGACTCGGATGTCTCCCCAGTGAGACGAGAGCCGGACCAGATCGAAGTGGGCGAGACTCGTGCGGAACGACAGCTCGAAGGTGCAGTCAGCTGTTGTGGTGAAATTGGCGCTGAAACTGGACGTCCCGTTGAATGAAGCCAGAGTGTTCTCGTTGCACTGCGGTCCAGACCAGCCAGGCTTGCAGGTGCAGCGGTAGCCGTGATCAGGTGATGGCAGCTCGCGAAGAAGCAGCGGCTCGCAAGTAGCATTGTTCTCGCACGGGCTGGAGTCGCAGCCAGTCAGTCTGACGCTGCAGTTTTTGCCTCCGAACTCAGCGGTGCAGCCGGTGCAGGCATAATCCGCTACCAGATCCTTGCAGACGGCTCCGTTCTGACACGGCTGTCCGAACCGTTCGCACTCGTTTATGTCGATTGAGCAGGTCGGGCCCTCGTAGCCGGGCAGGCAGTGGCAGGTGAATGAGGCCAGGCCGTCCGTGCAGCTCGACGCGTGAGCGCACAGGCTGCGGTTGGTGGCCGGGTCCAGACAGTCGTTCGGGTTGATGGAGCAGTCATTTCCAGATGAGCCTTTGGTGCAGAAAATGAACTATATTGGATAGTAATTTGAGTGCAGGTGGACAAGTTGCAGGGAACACAGGTAAAAAAGCAAAGAAGTGACTCTAGACGACTCCAAAACGACGAGATGTCACGGTACCAGTCGTCAAAGTCCTTTAAGAGTCAATTTGAGGCGTTTTATTGTCTGCAACTAGTAAGTAAGCTGCGTTACTTTTTAAATTAGAATCGCATTTCGCACTAATAACTTATAGCAACTCTATTTAGTCTACTGAAGTTATCAGAAAGTTAAGCGCTAACACGATGGCTTTTGGAGGACTTTTTCGCGACTGTTTTAACAATTTTTGAAAGCATTCGATGTGCTCGTGACTCAAAACTCGCATCTTTATCTTATTACAGTCGTTTGAGTTGTTAAACGACACTAGGGTCACTAGGTCACTAGTCGTTTGAGTCACTAGGGAGTTGTTTGCAATGACACTTTAGCGATTCTTGTAACGCTAAGTGATAAGTGATAGTGGTAAGTTTAAATAACATATGATTCATACCGTTAGAAGTCAGTATTCCTTAAAGCACTTAGACCGACTTCTATCGGTCTAATTAAATGTTAGTGCAACGATCAAATAACACTACGATATGAGTTCGCTTGGCCAAGGTAGCTTCATTTCATCGATTTTAAAAAACTCAATTCATTATGCCACATGTCGACGGATTCTAAAATGACTTGCCTTTAAATACATTTTAAGTCCAAGGGTTTTTTCAGGTTGCGAGCACACTATGATATTAAGGGTCGCTTACACAAGCCTATGGTGTAAGGCTCAAAAGCGTTAGTTTCAAATTTTGTCGCAAATTGTTTAAATTGTGAACAAATGGCAGTGAGTGGACTCAGTGAATAGCAGAAGCTAACTGAACTCAGAAGAGAACTTACCATTCGGACAGAGGCACACAAACCCAGCAGCCGCTGAATAGTTAAACACACCATCAAATGGATATGGCAGGCTGGCATTGCCATACAGAGCCTGGTTGCTTCTCTCTAAGCAGGTGCCATTGTAGTGGCACGGGTTTGGACTGCAGTCCGGCTCATCCACCGTGCAGTTCCTGCCGGAGTAGCCAGCCAGACACTGGCATGTGTAATTTTTCACTCCGTCAATGCAGACGCCACCGTTGGAGCAGGGGTTGGATGGTGAAGCGCAATCGTCAATGTTTTCGCTGCAGTTGGCACCGCGAAATCCCGTATCGGAGCAGTTGCAGGTGTAGCTGTCAAGGTGTGGGCGCATTTTATGGGTTTAAATTAACCCACTTGACTATATAATAGAATTGATTGAACCGAAAATATACATTATGAAGAATGAAGGTTTTCATTTTTTTCAGCACAAAAGTCGTTATTGCTTTTGATAGAAAAGAGAGCCAGTGGTTATATTGTGATATATACTCAGCAACATTGAAAATTCGCCATTCTAGCTGTAGCTTTATAGCTTTATAGATTCGTAGCTTTAATCCGTCCAACCCTAGCACACCGCTTCCCCCACTTCATTCCTGAACTCAAGTCTGCCGCGTGGCGTAGCTAAGCTGCGTCACTCGCAAAGATCGAGAGACTTTACCTGCGATCTCAAAAGTGGCGACTACATAGTGAATATTCTGTGATGGCGACTTTTCGATGTTGCTGAGTATATATCTTGCCTTTTTTAAAGCTTTTCCTTTATAAAATACTCGTAGGATTCCATGTTAAATATAGGGGGGCCGTAGCCCAGCGGTAGCGGAGCTGCTCTGGTGTGCCAGCGACCCAGGCTCGATTCCAAGTGCAGTCACATTAATTTGGGGCTGAATTGGAATCTCGGCTTGGCTCTGCTCGTGCAATTAACGGCTTTGAGAGCCAACCCCCCCAAGGCGCAGTGAAGTGTACATGTCTAACGATAATATAAAGTTAGGGCCGCTGTACACTCCTGTGTGAGCGTGTGCCTGCGTACGTATCCGCGCGCTTGTATGCCTGCTCAGGGGAGTCGGCGGAATGGGCAGTAATGCCTCTCGCCGGTTGTGTGCCTATGTCGCTTAAAGTGCGCCAGGGTGCACACAACCCCCTGCCTCTAATAAAAAAATCCTGCGTCTTATGCCTAAAATCACTCGCTGGTTTTAAGAATCAATTTAATCATTCTGGTACACATTTTGTTACACAAGTCAGAGATGAAATAAATAAAAAAATTGAACCCGTGCAAACAGAAACGCCTAATCTTTCTGCAGAGAGCGCCAACCCCTGAGTCATAAACGGAGTGCAACACAATAAAGTGAAATCGTCCGTAAAAATTGTTTTTCTACCAACCTAGAATTGCCATCGATGCACTGACCGCCATTCAGACAGGCGCCAGCAAAGCAGTCATTAATGTTTGCTGAGCAGTGCCGACCTTGCCAGCCCTGATAGCAACTGCAGGTGTAGTTATTGATTAAATCTTTACACAGGCCGTTTATGCACGGATTGGTGGCGCAGTCGTCAATGTTGTTCTCGCAGCGGGTGCCTGCATTTGTGAGGTTGGTTGGTTCGCATTGCCTATGGAAATTCATATTTTTATGACTGATTTTATCGCGACTCTGTGAATCAGTGAGCCATTGATTGCTTTAATGAGAACCTTTGATAAACAGGTAAACACTTGAACAGAAACTCTCCAAAGAGGTATTGTGAAAAATACTACATGTAACTAAAAATAACTGTGACTGTGAAGTGAATGAAGATTTAAAACAATAAAACACAATAACAGAAGAGAAAAGGGAGAAAGAAGGAAGAAAAGGTGAGATGATATGGAGAGAGTAAAGGGAGAGAGACAGGTGGAGAGGGAGAGAGAAGAGGGAGAGAGGAAAGGATAGAAGAGGGGCGGAAAAGAGGAAGAATGAGAGAAGTGAGAATAGAAGAGGGGGATGAGAGAGTGAGAGAAGAGAGAAAGAAGGATGAGAGGGCAGAGAGGAGAGAGAGGAGCGAGGAGCGGAGAGTGGGAGGAGTGGATAGGAGAGTTGGAGGGAGAGACAGGAAGGTGAACTCACCTAAAGGACACTACTCAAAGCTATGTACAAACAAATACTCCCATGACTCCCAAGAATGTGCTTGCATTACAAGCCAATAACATATATGCAATAAAAATTACAACTTGAAACAGGCAGTTAAATAAAATTCAAGCCTCAAGCATCTGTGTTGCCAGCAATAACTGATAATAGTTATGCAATACCACGAATTTGAAAATGCAAGCTCAACTCCAAGAAAGCAAGCCATTTATAAAGCAACCCTAATAACTGTAGCTAATGAAGCACAATTAAAAGTCAGACTCAGACACAGGTGCTTAATTGAGCTACACTTTAACCTCTAAGCTTTTAAGCCCCATTATGCGGTGAAAAAGCCCATTGTATTTAAGTGGAGTTTTGATTAAAAATCTTTACAAATTAGCAAATATAATAAAATGTTCAAAACAATTAGTGAATGAATAGAAATTTTTGAACGCCATAAACCAGGCAATAAATGTTTAGTGTGGTTACCTCTCTAGTTAGTAGGTTAAAGATCTGTTAATGTTTTGCGGCACAAATGAGATGATTTATGACAGTTTAGCTTAAAATTGCAGTTGCTCCCGCAGTATTGGGGGGGGGGGCAAGGGGGCAAACGACCCTAGTAACGAGAGGGGAGGGGGGTGGGGTGGGCGAGGACTTCCAGTATTGAGGGGGCAAATGACCTCAGTATTAAGAGGGGGCAAACGACTTCAGTATTGAGTGGGGGGCAAATGACCCCAGTATTGAGGGGGGCAAATGACCCCAGTATTGAGGGGGCATATGACCTCAGTATTAAGAGGGGGGCAAACGACTTCAGTATTGAGTGGGGGGCAAATGACCCCAGTATTGAGGGGGGCAAATGACCTCAGTATTGAGGGGGGCAAATGACCTCAGTATTGAGTGGGGGGGCAAATGACCCCAGTATTGAGGGGGGCATATGACCTCAGTATTAAGAGGGGGGCAAACGACTTCAGTATTGAGTGGGGGGCAAATGACCCCAGTATTGAGGGGGGCATATGACCTCAGTATTAAGAGGGGGGGCAAATAACTTCAGTATTGAGTGGGGGGCAAATGACCCCAGTATTGAGGGGGCATATGACCTGCAGTATTAAGAGGGGGGCAAACGACTTCAGTATTGAGTGGGGGGGCAAATGACCCCAGTATTGAGGGGGCATATGACTTCAGTATTGAGGGGGGCAAATGACCTCAGTATTGAGGGGGGATGACCCCAGTATTAAGTAGGGGGGAAATGACCTCATTTTGTGGGGGCAAATGACACCATCATTGAGGGGAGAGCAAATGACTCCATTTTGAAAAGGGGAGATAAATGAGACTTGTTGACGGGGGAACGCAAATGACCCCAGTATTGGGGGAATGACCCTAGTATAAAGGGGGGGGGCAAATGACCCCAGCATTGAGGAGGGGCAAATGACCTCATTTTGAAGGGGGGGGGAAATGACTCCATTTTGAGAGGAGCAAATAAATTTATGTAAACATTTAAACCGATTACAGTAATCATTAAATAAATGATTAATCCATTAACAAGGATATCCGAATAACACACAAACAAACCGCATCAACTCACCATTGAATCCTGGCAAGCAACTGCAGTTGAAGTAGGGCTCAGTCAGCACAGTACCAAGGCATGTACCGTTCAGACAGACGGGAGCAACTTTGGGGTCGATGCCAATCTCGGGCTGTGCCGTGGTACAATAGTCAATAATGACGGTGCAAGTCTGCCCAGTGTAAGGCAGGCTGCACAGACACATGTCTTTGCCGCTGACGGTGACACAGAGTCCGCCATTTTTGCAGTCGGGGCTGCAAACTGCACGTCTTTGGCGAGATAGAAGTTCTGAGTTGGAATCTATGGGAAAATTGAAATACATTGTTTAATAACAATTAGATGTGGGGAGTACTGATTCGGACACTTTAGTATTATGAAGGACACTATTCTGTTTATTGCAAAATTATTTTTTAAACAAGGCCAAGAAAGCAGAAACTAGACTGTTTTGACCATTAAAATTCTATTCAAATTCAATACTATAATCTATACATAACTGGATAAGGGAATTGAACATTTTATATTATACCTGCCGCAATAGGCAGATGTGCAACTGACAGCTCAGCCGAAGCTATTGTGTGGCGCATCCAAAGCTGTTCAGTCCAAGGACTGGGGGGTCGCCACACACTTCCTCAATCACTCCAGCTAATGCTGGCACCCATTTTACAGCTGGGTGAACTGAATCAATGCAGAGTTAAGTGTCTTGCTCAAGGACACAAATTGTTCCAAGTGGGACGAGAACCTTACAGCTATGAGTCCAACACTTAAGCCACTAGGCTACAACCCTTTTTACAATATCTTATAAATATTAAATATTCAAAGAACTTACTATGGAACAGTTCAGCTGTGACAGGCATAATGATAACCAAAATCAAGGCACACATCAGTATTGTTAAAACACTATGAGAAGCCATGACAATAGCTGCTGTCTATTGATAGCTAAAGAGCAGGTCCAATTTAAATTTTTGCAGCAATGAAGAAATTAACAAAATGAATTTGCTCAAGTTATCAATTTTAGAATAACTCAAAGATATTATAAAATGCATTAATACTAGGAAGAATATTTATATAATAAGATCCAATCATTGATTAGTTAGAGATTAGCATAAGTAAGTACCATGAAAATAGATCTATATAAGCTAGGTTAATTTATTGAAAATCCCTTTTTGGCTAATGCATATTGCATGTATATACAAAATATACTAAACTTTACCAAGTTAATGCAGCAGTTTTTTGTAGAAATTTAATATAATTATATAGGCTCTTTTAGAAACATGCATATACTCTATTTTGAATGTAATTTAAATATTTCTTATCTGTAGCTTCAACTATTTAATGCTCATCTATTTTGTTTGTGTTTGATCAATTATATCAATTATTCTCTTTTTGTCTATATTTCTATGTTTTTCTTGTTGAATATTGTATTTATTTAATTTTTATATTTATCTTGCTTAATCTTCTTATAGCTTTTAGTGCTTTGTTCATTAGTCTTGCATTATATCTACTTTGGCTACTTTGTCATGTAGCCAAATTTGCTAGCTGTTCTGAATTTACAGGAACAGGGCCTAGAAAAAATCTCATTCTTTGTCCAACTCATTATTTCATAGACAAGGAAAGTCTAGACAAAATGAGGGGACTTCTTAAACTTTAGATATATAGGAAGGTAAAGTTTAGGTATATAAAATATATCCCTATAAATAATCCTCCAACCCTAAAACCCCCCATTTCCCTGCCCAGTGGTTGGCTTTTAGCTACAAAAATTCAGCTAAAATTTAAAATCAGCACTATCAAAAACCTCTATGTTTTATAGAGATAAAAATAAGATCCTATCAAAACTATAAAATTTTCTTAACCTAAGCTCTATAGCCAGGATGGCTTTTTTCATGGAAAATTCAGGGCAAATTTAGCCTAGCCAAAGCAAAGTGGGGTAAGGCAGGTTAAGCTTTCACTATTTAAGGTAGATTGGGGCAAGGCAAGGACAAATAGGGCTAGGTTAGGAACAAAGTAGGGTAAGGACAAGGAGCAACAAAGTGGTTGATTGACATGCTAGAATAGCCAAGCCATGTTGCCTATTTGTTGGCCAATATTGCAATGTAGATCTAGATAAAAATGAGTTATTGCCCAAATTAGACATTGGGGGAAAAATAAAGACTACTTCAAGCCCAGGGCATTAGGGTAAATTTATGAGTCTGAATTTTGGAGAATCAGGGCATTGGAGCAGAAAGTTTTTTGGTCTTAAATATATTCTAGGTATGCATTCCATGATACTGACTATAGCCTGACTGACAAACCTTAACTAGAAGAAGACAAGTTTTATTTAAATAGAAATAAACTGACACATATTATATTACCACCTAAAATTAGAGATGCACTTTCCTTCCCAAAGCCAAAGGGAGTGCTAGGGCCTAGGCCTAATGTTAGCGCATAGGCCTACTCTAGAATATATGCGCTAGGCCTAGCTTACCTAGTGTTAAATTATATAGGTCGTTTTGTCATAAAAAGTAGGTTCGTACATCTTAATCTTACTTTTAAATTTTTTAGATTGCCAAATTCTACTGCAATAACGTGGCAACAACCGCAAGACACAATGGCGTCAGTCAATGGAAGCGAAGGTCTGAAGTATACTTGATTCTATAGATGTATATTTATTTGACCGAAAAAAGTTATTACCAAAAAATCTGAAAGGACGACTACTCTTACGTTACCAGTAACGCTATCACTTATCAGTTACGTTACCTCTGTCACTATCACTTGGGCGTGTGTGTATCGATTAATAACAGGAAAAAGTTCGCTGCACGCTGCATGTTAAAAAATTTTCTAGAACGCAAATAGTACAACTGCAGAGATAATAATAAAGCAAAAAGCTTAATTTTAAGCAAACTTTGTCAGTCAAATGTCAATTAAAATTTGTAAAAAAGAATTTTTAACATCAATGAAAGTATTTTTTGTTTTACGACGTCTGAAACCGTCTTTGATTTAACGCAAATTCTATCTGTTTGATCTGATCTGGATTAATTGAAATAAAATGATCTATCACCTGATTTCTGATGATAAGGCTTATCCATTACAATTAGCAAAATAGTTGGCAGACTTCGACACCTAATTGGACTGTTAAATATCCATCATGACTTCTTGACTTAAGATAACATGCAAGAAAATTTCGAAAAGATATGCGCATTCCATGCATGCATATAATTGATCAAGAAGACGCAATGAATAAAATGTCATGTCAAAGTTCCCTTTGTACAGCAAGTTTAGTTCCCGCTAAAATTCTGGAAGTCAGCAACTGTAATGCAGTATTTAGATCTTAAATTATCTCGCTCAGTTAAATGAAAAAGCAATATATATTTCGCCTTCATATACATTTACATATACGTCTGCCTTATAGTTTCAATAAATTTTATAGCTTGTACGTATAGACTTCCGCATATACAATTTAAGTACTCAATTTACTCCCTTACAATCCTAATTGATGCATGTATGTGTTTTATAGTTGGACAAGCGCACCCAAGCAAGGCAGTACGTCGCCTCGACGTCGCTATGAAGTCGCCATTGGTCGCCATCGTCGCGGGCAAATATTGGTTGCACTGTTTTAGTCGGGGCGACGTCATTGTAACGTCGTCGCTTCTGTATTGAAAATGTTCAATTTCGTATTTATGGTTTTTTGCAATTAATATTTAAAACTATATCTATTTTGGTCTAATGTTTGTAACTTATTTTTTAGTTACTTTCCTCATTTGGTTTAATTTTGTTTTTCTATTTTCAATTAGTGCAGTTATTCAAATTTTGCTTCTTGATAGTTTTTGTGTAGAGTGCTGCGCTCTGTGTGTTGGTCTTAGTTCCCGTAGGCTGGGTGGCATTAGCATTATATTATCGCCTCAGATTTCCCTTTGGTAAATAGTTGGCATTGCCATACTGCTTCTGACCTACTCACCATTATTCAGACTAGCAATTGAGTTGTTAAATTAATAATATGTATATTGGCCTAGGACAAGATCAACACTCAGACTCAGCACGCGCACGCGCATCAGTCCCATGTTCTCGAACTAAATAAACTCGTCACATAAATTTGGAGGGTCCCACCGAATTCGTCGAACTCGCATCAGCTCGGATTCAGCTCGCATACGGCTATATGCCATCAAGTATCTGCAGCAGTGCACAGGTACTCTAAAACCAAGTGGCAAGTGTTCCTGCATCCAACAGCGAGAGCGAGACAAACCCCCGCCATCACGTGACCGCGAGTCACCCCTTAGCTGGCCAACCAGAAGCTACCTGCCCGACTGCCTGCAAGTTTTCGTCCTTTGGGGTTGCGCGCAACGATACCCCTGTCAGAATCAACGCCAGTCAGAGTCAGCCAATCGAGACTGCACTACAAGTACAAGCGCCAAGAGACCAACTGACCAACAACAAATTGAGCTTAAGCCGGGAGGCCAAGCCAACGCCGGCGGCAACCCAGGACTACACCGAATCACGTGGCAGTGGCAGGAGACCAGCTAGGTGAGGGAGTTTTCTTAGTATTCAACTCTGCATAGGAACATAGGGCCTGTCTGGCAGAGCCAGTATAATATTTTCTGGGTTAGTCTAATTTTTCTAGGAATTGTAGTGAGGCTCTTTAACTCTGCCAGACTTCTTTCGTGTTTTTATTATCTGGCCTTTCCTCTCGCCACTCTCTGGCAAAGCAATATCTGTCATATCTCGTCTCCTAATGTCCTCTTCTAACGAAGAAAGTGATGGGGCCTTGTCGCCCAATGGGGCTGCTGGCCAGGGCCAGCAGGTTTTACAGTTGCAGACAGAGAGTAGCACATCAACGCCACCTGAAGCTGGTGCCTCAAGCCAACAGGCTGCGCAGGTTGGAGACACAAGTAGGGATGCGAAACCACCACATGGTATGGCAGAGCAGTCAGACTTAAGTAAGGTCCTCCAGACTCTAACAATGATCCTAGAGAAAACTTGTGACAGAGAGGCTTCCGCAGCAGCTGAGAAACTTTCAAACTCGAGCCCAAAGCTACGACCACCACCACCCTTTCAACCCCAAATGAATTTCGAACTATGGGAGACACAGTTTCTGACTTATGTTGAAGCTCATCATGTCCCAACACTTCAGCAACCAGCTGTCCTATTGTCAATGCTCGCACCTGAGTGCCAAGAATTCATTTTTAACAACTCTCTGCACCGCGAGTCCATTCAAACTGCACTAAAAAGTCTGAAAGATCGATTCACAGATTCGGGAACAGAACACAAAAGCTACTTAGAGCTTGCGGTTGCCGAACAGTTAAACTCGGAAACAACACAGGAGTTCTTTGACAGACTAACAAGACTATCAAAGTCTGCTAATCTTAAAAAACCTACCGCCGAACCCTTGGTGCGAGCTCGGTTTTGCTATGGTCTGAGAGATAAGGGTCTTGCTGAAAGACTGATCCTCCTGGGTCAAGAAAACCCAACATGGTCTGCTGAAGATTTAGCAAAAAAGGCCAGGGAAATTGCCGGTGTCAAGAAGCTCTTATCTAGTGAAGTAACTCCAGTCATCAGAGCTGCCGCCCCTGACAGAACAGCAGAATTAGAAGCCCGAATCCGCGAGCTTGAAAAACTAGTTCAACAGAATCAGACCACTCAGTCTTCAGATCATAATTCAAAAGATTTTCAGAACTTTCCTTCACAAGTGCCGCCTGTCAATCTGGGCAATCTGGCCAGTACAAGAACAGTAGTCGTTGGTCTAAATCCCCTAAGCGATGCAATCGGTGCAGCGACCATGACCATTTAACTGCGGACTGCCCGAAACCACCGCCCTCCAATGGGGTAGGGGCAGGTGGAAGACCAACTGGTATGGCCCCAATGATGGAAATAGGAACCATAACGGTTTGGAAAGGTGGATTTGGCTTTATCCAGCCAAGTCAGATGCCAGACTCCCTCTTTTGCCATTATTCCAGCCTTGACAACGAGTTAAAACAGGTTGCAAACAGCCATCAGTTAGTAGGCACAACTGTGCAATTCTTACGCCGAGCAGATCCTGGTCACAAACATGATAGAGCAGTAGGGGTCTGTCGCTACCAAATGCCTGTCCGATGTGACCAATCCTGGGCGGCCGATACTCCAGTCGAGTCTAGTATGTTTGTGCAGTTGGGAATTGGAGACAACAAGGTCATCGCTTGCCTTGATTCAGGTTGCAATGCAAGCGTCATGGGCACCAAAGTCAGAGACCAACTGATTGCAAACGATCCAATCAACAATACATTTATTCCTGCTAGAAAATACCAAGCTGCAACAGCATTTAATGGTACCTCGACACAGATTCTAGGCACCCTACACTGTGAAGTCAAGCTGGGCAAAATATCACAGACTCACGTGTTCCTAGTCACAGAAGGTCAAGTTACAGACGTCCTCTTAGGAATAGACTTTATGAGAGGTTTTAACGTGAACCTGCTTGTTGCAGATGGTCAGGTAACTGTAGCGGGCGAAGTGGTACCTGTGATTGAAGGCGATCGGGGAGTCTTTCAAGCTCGCAGAGTCACTGCAGCTTGCAACGTGCAGTTACCCCCCAGATCAGAGACCATGGTGCCAAGCCGAGTCATTGGTGCAGATCCTGGCTCTCCTGGATTCCTGGGCACCAAGCTCTTTTGTTCTGACTCGGAATTCTTTGTGGCTCATTCTGTGGATAGTGTGAGCAGCACTGGTCATGTCCTGGTACGCCTATTGAATAGTGGCAACCAGCCGTCCGAAATTGCTGCGGGACAGGAGATCGCCTCCTTTCAAAGCTTAAGAGTTGGTGAGACCATCTCGCACACTGCTCTCACCGAGAAGGACTTCTCAGTTAGCAGTTCCAAAGATCTGGGAACCAAGCTTGCTAAACTTCCTGACCCTGATCTTGGCACAGCATCTTGGCTAAAGAAGCAGTTCAAACTAGAAGAGTCCACCCTGTCAGAAACCCAGTTGACAATAACATTAAAACTGTTAAACTATTTCCTCAGTGCGATATCTAAAAGTGACACGGATTTAGGGAAAACACACCTTCACGAGATGGCTATTGAGCTCAACGAACCAACCTGCCGACCCATCTCGCAACCCTCAAGACGCACAACACCAGCGCAAAAAGAATTTTTAGATCGGCACATAAACCAGCTAATTGAACAAGGAGTGATCGAAGAAAGCAACTCAGAATGGGCTTCTCCCATAGTCTTAGTTAGGAAAAAAGACGGCTCGCAGCGCCTTTGCATTGATTACCGTAGTGTCAACAAAGTCATAAAACCGTGCACCTTTCCGCTGCCTCTAATAGAGGAGTCCTTTGATAGCTTAGCGGGGTCAAAGGTATTCTCAAGTTTAGATCTTACATCTGCCTACTGGCAGGTAGGTATCCGAGAACAGGACCGTGATCTCACGGCCTTCACATGTCCCCAGGGGACCTATCGCTGGAAAGTTGTCCCATTCGGGATAAAAACAGCCCCAGCGAACTTTGCCAAGTTGATGCACAAAGTTTTCCGACCTTTATTAATGCGCGTCAGCCTCATCTACTTGGACGACATCATTATAAAAGCCAGAGACAATGACGAAATGATCGTCCACCTGGCCCTTGTCCTTTGGCAACTTAAAAAGGCCAATCTAAAAATCAAGCCATCGAAATGTGAACTTTTTAAGGATCGAGTTCGTTTCTTAGGATTCGTCGTCTCCTCCCAGGGCATAGAAGCAGATCCGACTAAGATCGACGCTGTTAGAAACTGGTGCAAGCCAACAGACAAGAGGCAATTACTAGCTTTTCTTGGATTCGCGAATTACTACAGGAAATTTGTAGCTCGATTTTCTGTAATCGCATCTCCTCTGTATTCGTTGGCCAAAGGGTCATCAAAATTCTGCTGGCTCGAACATCACGACAGAGCATTTGAAGAGTTGAAGGCCAATTTATGTGCTCCTCCAGTTCTAGCATATCCTGACCTCAAGCCGTCAGCTGGGCCCTTCATCTTGGACTGTGACTCCTCGCTCGAAGGAGTTGGCGGAGTATTGTCACAAGAAGGCCCAGATGGACAAGAGCACGTTGTGGCGTACGCGTCCAAGAAATTCACGCACTCCCAGCGGAACTATTGTGCTACTATGCGCGAACTACTTGGCTTGGTCATTATGTTAGAACACTTCAGAACGTACCTCTTGGACCGCAGTTTTCTGGTGCGTTCCGATGCAGCAGCCTTGCAGTGGCTGCACACCAAAAAACATAGCACGGGCATGCTAGCTCAGTGGCTGGCAACCATTGACGTCTACAACTTTAAGGTATGTCAGACACCACTGGAACGACTTGCGGAGTATGACTTCTCAGTGGAGCATCGTCCTGGCCGTGATCATGTTAACGCGGATATGCTCAGCCGCAACCCCAGGTTTAGGTCAGATCACCATGACTGCCCAACGTGCAGCAAAATCCCTGCTTTCCAAGACAAATTTAGGAAGTTGGAGGAGCAAGGTGCCAGGACGAGGATGAGGATACAGACAGCATGCCCGCTGTGCAGCTGAGAACAGCACAAATAGACGCTTGCTGCCAGACGGAGCCCCACCAATCAAACCAAGAGCCGAAGTATCCTTCCGAGATTTTGACCAGCCATGAAGGGTCGGATGAGGTCAGAAGCCATCGGTCGCTTAGCTTGCCTTCGACAGCCCAGGATCCGGACCCGGAGGGAGAAACATCTGAGGATGAGATGTCAGAAAACTCCGAGAATCTATGGGCTAGAGAAGCTCAAGAATCTAGCACAGATCTCGTGAGATTGATTGAGGCCGTTGAAGGGAAATCTCCAAGACTAACTAAGGTTGAAGTCCAGGACTGCAGTCGTGAAATTCGAACGCTTTGGGCCATGTTTGACGAACTCGAAGTTGTAAATGGCCTTCTGACTCGCGTCAAACCCGCTAAGCAGGGCCAAGTCAGTCAGCGACTCATAATCATACCAGAGACAGCAGATGTTGATGAGCTAGTTTCCTGCTATCACAGAGACATTAATCACTGCGGAATCAACAAAACAGTCCGGGCCTTAAAACAAAGGTTCCAAATCACAAACCTCGAAGTATTCGTGAAGGGAATCATTGCTGAATGCGAGGTATGCTGCCGCACTAAGAAGAACAAACGGAAGAATAAAGAACCATTAGAACCAATTTTATCAGGCTATCCAAATCAAATTGTGCACGTTGACCACGCAGGGCCTTTCCCAGAGCAGGAGGGCAACCGTTACTTGCTGGTGCTAGTAGATAACTTTTCTGGGTATGTAGAGATCGTGCCTGTCCCAGACGTCTCGGCCGCAACTACCGCCACAGTTATACTAACCGAGTGGATAGTTCGATATGGCACTATGGAGAAACTTGTTTCGGATAATGGCACGGCCTTCATAAATAAAACGGTAGCGGAGCTCACCAGACTACTTGAAATAGACATGGCACGTATCACCGCACACAGGCCGCAATCAAACGGTAAAGCGGAAAGGACCATACAATCAATCAAAGCGCAGATTCGTGCAATTTGCCTTGAAAAAAGAGTCAATTGGGTCTATGCAGCTCGTTTGGCCGGTCTTTCAATCCGGACGACTGTGGCCGAATCCACAGGCTGGACCCCAGCCAGGCTCTTTTTCGGTCGGGAACTTGTGCTGCCTCTAGACCTGCTGTTCAACCCGCCAAGGCACGACAGGTATGATCCAGACTGTTATGCACACAAGCTGCACAAACTATTGGTGGAGGTATCGGCGATCGCCCGCATGGAGCGAGGTAAGGCCCAACAGAGGCAAAAGCGGAATTATGATCGTAATACCATTCACTCCAACTTCGAAATCGGAGAACTGGTGTGGGTACTCAACCCCGACCATCGGGGATTAGACTCAGCCGTCTGGTTAGGGCCATACAAAGTAGTTCAAAAGGTTTCTGAGCGAAACTACCGCCTCATTCCCGAATTCGCTCGCATCAATCCAATCTGCCAAACACCAAATCCGAGTCATAACATCTACAACGTAGACCGAATGAAGCGGTGTATCCGCAAGCAAACGTACCAAGATATCGCCGACCGGTTCGAACTCAGGGTCCCAGCTCTGATTCCACCTTCGAGATTAGGCCAACTGGATGATCAATCCGAGTCTCGCAGTGACTCCTGGGGTTCATCGGCCACTACCTGCAGTGAGCCGGAACCAGAAGCTGAAGTTCCCAACACACAGGATGACGAAGCGCCTGATCCACCGCACACATCAGCACCTGATCCACCACACACACCAGCGCCTGATCCACCGCGCACATTAGCGCCTGATCCACCGCACACATCAGCGCCTGATCCACCACACACATCAGCGCCTGATCCACCGAACACATCAGCGCCTGATCCACCGCGCACATCAGCGCCTGATCCACCGCATCCACCAGCGCCTGATCCACCGCACACATCAGCGCCTGATCCACCGCACACATCAGCGCCTGATCCACCGCGCACATCAGCGCCTGATCCACCGCACCCATCAGCGCCTGATCCACCGCGCACATCAGCGCCTGATCCACCGCACCCATCAGCGCCTGATCCACCGCGCACAGTAGCGCCTGATTTTCTGTGCACATCGTCGCCTGATCGTTTAGCACGAAACCAGTCGCCAAGCTTGCCTAGCGCTTTCGTAGAAGTGGCAGACTCGGGGAATCTGCAACAGGATTACCAGGTACCTGAAATTGGTGCAGAAGTGGAAGTACCGCAGAACAACACAGAAGAACAGCTGCCAGAATCTCGAGTCCATGAAAGCAGCACTACAATGCCTGCAATGGACGGCTTGCGTCCAGAAAGTCCAACGAGTGGCAGCCATTGTAGTCAAGAGACACCACCAGCGCAAGATACCGTGGATAGTGATGAAGTGGAAGCATTTCCAGCTGGTCCAGTCACTACGCCGATTACGACGACCCGTTCCGGCCGTCTGGTGCGTAAGCCTCAGCGTTTCTTGAACACTATAGTGCGTCTGTGTTCGAGGAACGGACATTTAAGCAACAGCGCCTAGCGTTTAACCTTAATGGGGCTTACTTGGGGTCATTGCTCACTACTAATGATTTGTAACTGACAAAAAAACTTTTTAAAAATCCAAAAATATTGAAATGGAAATATTCGAATACGACATTGCAGCAGTCGTTAAAGTAACCATGAAAAGGTAAATTTGAGTTTTCAGTTTTCAGTGCTGGTGGTCTGCTTTGGTTTTCACACATATCGTTTGCCTTGGCTGTGTTGCGGGCTATCGTTGCTGCAACGCTCTAAGCCTGGTGTGAAACTTTCCTAGCTTTCTTGTGCCTTTCCACCTTAGGTTCTTTTCTTTCGTCTTTGGGGGGGGGGTTCTGCAGTTGTAGTTATTAGGGGGGGGGGGATCGGTCTCCTGCCAGCCACCATCGGCCTCCTGCCGGCTACCATCGGCCTCCTGCTGGCTACCATCGGCCTCCTGCTGGCTACCATCGGCCTCCTGCTGGCTACCATCGGCCTCCTGCCGGCTACCATCGGCCTCCTGCCGGCTACCATCGGCCTCCTGCCGGCTACCATCGGCCTCCTGCCGGCTACCATCGGCCTCCTGCCGGCCACCATCGGCCTCCTGCCGGCTACCATCGGCCTGCTCCTGCCGGCTACCATCGGCCTGCTCCTGCCGGCTACCATCGGCCTCCTGCTGGCTACCATCGGCCTCCTGCCGGCTACCATCGGCCTCCTGCCGGCTACCATCGGCCTCCTGCCGGCCACCATCGGCCTGCTCCTGCCGGCTACCATCGGCCTGCTCCTGCCGGCTACCATCGGCCTGCTCACGCCGGCTACCATCGGCCTGCTCCTGCCGGCTACCATCGGCCTAATGCCGGCTACCATCGGCCTCCTTTGGCGTTTCGTTCGCTCGTATGTCTTAATCCACTTTTGATTCCTTCTGACCGTTTGTCTCTCAATTAATTTTTCGCGAATATACAATAGTTATATTACTGAATTTTATATCGTTACTTATTGCTTAATCGATCGTCTACTGCTTTTATTCCCAACCAATATTTGTGGAGTTCGAGTGCGCTCAAATAACAACTTTCGTTGACATTTTATTACATTTTAAGCCCTGTTATTTTCGAATTCATAAGATCGCCAGGCCGTTCCCTAATTTTTGCGGAAAGGGGCGGATGTAACGTCGTCGCTTCTGTATTGAAAATGTTCAATTTCGTATTTATGGTTTTTTGCAATTAATATTTAAAACTATATCTATTTTGGTCTAATGTTTGTAACTTATTTTTTAGTTACTTTCCTCATTTGGTTTAATTTTGTTTTTCTATTTTCAATTAGTGCAGTTATTCAAATTTTGCTTCTTGATAGTTTTTGTGTAGAGTGCTGCGCTCTGTGTGTTGGAGCCTCTTCACGAAAATCGGTTCTAGAACCAGAATAAATTCAAGTTCTGGAACCCGAACCAGAGCAAAATGAGGAGCTTCGAACAAAAATAAAGGAATACAAACGAATATTTATTCTGTTACAGCATGATTTAATAATCATCATGCAGTCATTTACTATTACTATTTTTTACCCAGGAGTAGTATATAATACAGTGTTTTTGTTTTACTAGACAATCAAAATTTTTAACACGATATATTTGCAAGAAATAAGCACCGCTGGCTTTTATGTACAGAGTCAGTCCACAGCGTATTATTCGGGGTGCATTTTTTACTTTTACTAACTTGAAATGGAACATCTGACGAAATTTAGTTTCTTAAAAGATAATGTCATAATCGAAATCGCCGCCGAGTCTGAGAACGAAGCCCTGCGGTACCTCGAAAGCTGCGAATTTAGCACACTAGGAGAGCGCATAGCTATACAGCCTCCCGCGGGATATGAAGACCGACTCCTTGGAGCACGAATTTTTGAAGGTACTTTGGACAGCGGAAGTACATGTGGAGACAACCAGTCTGCTGTAGCCGTTGACTCTGGAAGTTCTACATCTAATCTAAGGATCTTAGTCTTAAAGCATCTGTTGAAGAGAAACGTAAACTTGAAACGAAGTGCTTCCTGGCATGTGTATCTAAGCGTAAGAGAGAATTCGAAAGCAAGATCATTAAAAAAAAGTTATTTGGAAGCATCTTGAAGACGACATGCAAAAGCAAGGATACCAACTACCTGCGGAACAGTGCGAAAACAAGTATAAAGTTTTGAAAAAGAAATATTCTAATTTCATTTTACAGCAGGCTAAGTCTGGAGAAGGCAAAAAGGAAATTGAATTTCAAAAGGAGTTAGAAGAACTTTTTGGTAAGCATGCTGATGTTGCCCCGAAATTTTTGCTGACTGCACAGATGCCTGTGTCACTTGGTGATCAACATTCTATTGGCACACCTAATGCCAATTATTTGAGGTCAGATGCAACATCAACATTGACTTCTAGCCCTGTACAACAGCAACAAAGTGGCAATGAAAAAAGAGCAACTGACTTTCTAACAGCAGGCAAGCAAAATGTTAAGCAACAAGGAAAGAAAAAAGAAGAGAAAGAAGCAAGCAATGAAAGAGTTGAAACATTATGTCGAGCAATTTTAGAGAAACTAAATGAGAATCAGCAAGAACATAAGGAAACAAGAAGCCTAATGGAGCGTCAGCATGCAGAGCGAATGGAGAGACAAGACAGGTTTTTGGAGCTTTTTGCAAAGAGTATTGACAAGAAGTAACTGCTGCCAATTTTTCCTATGGTGTCTTACTATTACTTTAATGGTAAATGGTTGATTGTAAAAGACAGTTATTTATATAAGAAAAGTGGTAGCCAGTTTTTCCTTTTATTTAGTATTTTAGTTCTTACATTATTACCCTTTATAGTGTCATTTATTCTAATCTTCTTCAACGCGTATGCATGCTTGTATTCTTTGGGTCCTCAGTTTTCTTTTTTATTTATTATGTAAAATATTTTGTCATTTTTGAGATGTGGCAATTTATCTAGCTTAAATTAAAAGCATTTAACATAGTTTTAAAATAAGTATTTCGTATAATTTCAGGCCACATTATATATGAACTTACAGAGTAAGACTCACATCATGTTTTTGATATAACATGTCTATAACAAGTGCTAATAGACTTGTAGACTCTTAGAGATTCCTAGAGAGATAGAATAGCTTTAACAGAATTGAAGAGACTTGACTTGAATAGAATAAAATATAATAGACTTCAGTTAGTTCTTTAAACCTTCAAAAACTTAGTGTTTAGCTTTAGAGTTAAAATTTATTTTGTTGCATTAATGAATAATGGTTTAATACAGAGATAAATGTACAGGGTATCAGAATAAAAAATAAAAAAAATTACACACATTGATTGTCAACAATGTTTATTGCTACAATTTTCCTTGGTAATAAAGATGTAAAAATGCATAGCAATATATGTTACAATGGCTTACATCAATGCATTTTTTAAGGTATGTATAATGTGCCATGCATCTGTCTCTCTAAAATATTGTATTGCTTTTGCCATCTTGCTTTTGCCATCTGTATGACTCATATATCTGCTAATTTTTTAGTTATAGCTTTTTAACATTGTATAAAAGTGACTATTTGTATAGTACTATACATACAGTAGAAAATGTAGAGTATTGTAGTTAACACAGTTATTATATATGCTGGCTCCCATATATAGGGGGGCTTATATGGGAGCCAGTCAAATGGGACTACTAGTAATCATATCTAAAACTAAAAGTTCCAATTTGAGAAAAAGATATATTATAGAGTGCTTTGAATATGTACTGCCAATATGTATATGGACAATTACATATACAAATTTTTCCACTGCCATATAGATAAGTTCTTTACCATTTATATAGTACTATATGAATAGTCACTCCATTCTACCAGTGTATCCTATGAAAATACATTTTCCATTGTGCATTGTTCTATGTGTATCTTTACTTTAAAAAAACATGATATTAATAAATGGCAAGAAAGTGTTAGGAGAAATGTTACAAGAAGTGTAGCTATTAAAAGCATGGTTAATTTTTTCCATCTTCATAAATGCACCTGAAGCAATGTCTTACTGTCTTGTCTTTTTAATTTTTATATAGCAGACAGAAATGTCACTGAGACAGTGACCAGGGATATTCAAAATGCCTGGAGTAAATGCAATTGCATGAAGTTATCCATTAGGTAAATGAGTGAGTCTATTTTTCAATTACATATCAAGGTGTCTTTTCTAATTCACAAAGACTCTGCAATTGCCCATCTCTTCTGCTGTGTTGTCTGGTTGTTGTTCTGTGGAGCCAGCTGGTCATCCTGATAGTCATCAATGAGGTCATCAAGGTCTTCTTCAAAGGAGGCCTCATTCTTCAAAATGCAGATGTTATGCAATGTACATGCAGCAACTATGGTGTAACAAATGGATGGAACATCCCGTTGATAGATATAGCGTAGACGCCGGAATCTGGCCTTTAACTGGCCAAAAGCCCGTTCCACAACTTGTCTGGCAACTGATAAGTGCTTGTTGTACTGCTTTTGTACATTACTGAGGTTGCCATTGTCCACAAAAGGTGTTAGTAGCCCATTTAATAATGGATATGCACCATCTCCAAGTAAATGAAGTCCATACATGTTCTCACCAGTTTGCACTTTTGCAGCAAGCGGACTATATTGAAATACACGAGCATCATGCATCCGACCAGAGCAACCAACAAAAACATCATAAAATAGAAGATTACGTGAAGCCACTGCTTGCAATGTAATTGCCTGGCGATACTTTCTAGTTGTAAAATCAGAAGATGCTGTAGATATTTCAATATGGCTTCCATCAATTGCACCAAGAACATTAGGAAATCCACTGTGGTAGAGAGTTCCTTCAGCATTTGTATGTGCTTCTAACTCTGTTGGCCATTTTATAAACTGTGATGAGAGTGTAGGAACAATCTTTCTTGGCAATGAATGCACAATTTCATTTACTTTACCAGCACTAACATCATAAAGGACTTCCAACTCTGACTGATTACACTGGTGACCAATGTAGTCCAAGAAGATCAGCAGCTGCTTGTCGCCTAAAAAGAAGAAAAGGAAACTAAGTCAATAATATAATCATTGTGGTAATAAAAAATGACTTATTAACCTTTAGAATGCTTTCTAAAAGGGACAACTTATGTTTTTTTCTTAAACACAGGATTCCAAAATCAAATACAAAGTGCCAAAATAAAAAATCAAAAAGCAGTATTGCCACCCAGAAAAGTTGAAAAAATATTTTAGACCCCTAAAGTTGCACTTAGAAAAAGTTAGAACTATTTCAATTAGTAGCATAAAGTATATAGCAGTAGAATGATGTACTTAGAAAATTCTTTTTTCTATATTATGGCATTAGCCATTTACTTATATTTTTGGACTGATGAGTGATTTTCTACAGAACACAGAAACAATCAAAAGTTGCAACTTGCAATAAGTAGAGCATTAATAAGAGCCTTATTACCTGGTATTCCTTTTGAAGACGTTGGTTCCTCATGTTGGTTCAGCAGCTCATATTTCATCAACTCGCCCAGCACAAATTCGAATGCACTTCGCGTGAGTCGGTATCGGCTTCTAAACTCGTCAATAGTAAATAATGGCACCGTATTTACGACAAAACCAGGTACTTTAACCCTATGGCGCTTCTCCTCGGTCTTGTTATTTAAAGAAGCAATCACAGTTGTAAGGGCTGCTGTTGCTGCCAGGACGTTATCCCTATTAGCTTGGTCTACAAGAATGGAAGTTTCACTACTGTCTTCAGTAAAAAACAATTGCTGAACTATAAAAGCAGTTGCAGAGTCCATTCGTTGAATAATTACAACTCTATATGCTTAAGTATGTCGCAATTCAATTCTTTTTTGAAATGAGTAATGGAATGACTAAAATGATAATATGTATTCTATAGTTTAGCAACTAAGATCTAAAACCACTAATACTTATCTTATTATATACGGACTACGTAGTAAGCCAAAAACTAAGACGTCACTAACGATTGGGTAAAAAAAGAAATAAATCTACTGTCTTAAAAAGCAATACAAAGCAAAAATTATTAAAGACGACAATAAAATAAATTGAAAATTTACTCGTTGCTATAGATACGAATAAACGGTTCGAGAAATTTTCTCGAACCATATTCCAGAACCAGAACCTGGTTCCGAACATTGTTCGAAAAACAGAACCATCGATATGAAGAGCGTCGAACCGGTTCGGAACTGGTTCCGTTTTTCGAACCGGCGATATGAAGAGGCTCTTGGTCTTAGTTCCCGTAGGCTGGGTGGCATTAGCATTATATTATCGCCTCAGATTTCCCTTTGGTAAATAGTTGGCATTGCCATACTGCTTCTGACCTACTCACCATTATTCAGACTAGCAATTGAGTTGTTAAATTAATAATACGTATATTGGCCTAGGACAAGATCAACACTCAGACTCAGCACGCGCACGCGCATCAGTCCCATGTTCTCGAACTAAATAAACTCGTCACATCATCTTGCGACGTAGGCTTTTTTTCAAAAATTATTTGATATGCTATAGAAGATCTTATATCCTTACTTAATTCGGAATAACTTTTTTATGAATTTTTAAACTAGTTGAGCTGAACTATCCTTTATTTCTACACGAAGGTTATTTGCTCGTTTGTTATACGATGGATAGTAAAATTTTCTTGATCGAAGTAGCAAAATACGAACTGTTTCTTTTGACAATAAACTTAAATTTATACCGATTAATAGTGACAGAAATAGCTAAATAATTAATTCTGCATTTGATCTCTGTACATTGTGTGGTATAATATTGTATGACCTTATATTTATAAGATGATAGAGGTCTGTGGTCAACTGTCTTTAGGCCTAACGATTATTCAAATTTATCATTTTCTTTGTGCTGTCTACATCTTAACAAGCAAACCTAATTTTGCCTCAGCCTACCTACCTATAAATATTGTGTTGTGTTTTTGGCCAAACCAAAAGGCTTGTCAAATCAAGTTCATAAAGTGGAGCCTGTTCCTTAGTAACCTATGATGCTATGTACGCAAATGATGTCATTCTGCTTACAATGACATTAGAAAGCTGGGTTGGAAAAGAGCAATAAAAATTGGACTTTAAATAGGGGAAAACAAGCAAGGGGATAATAGAGACTTTATTTTATAAGCTTAAGTTGGCCTTTTATATTGTTAGGCCTTAATTTAATAATGTAGACTATTGACTAGACCTAGGCTATCTAATAAGATATGATTTACAAAATTATTTATATTTATAATGACATACATGATACATATTAATGTTAATAGTTAGGCCCTAACTTTATTTAATCTAATCTTTGGCCAAAATTCATATTTTCTAAAATTAGTCTAGTGTACTATTAATTAGGAATTTAAGAGGTTAGTTTATAGAATTTTTTTGCATTTTTTAGGCCTATAATTTTATAATGACTAGGCCTATATATTGGGATTGCCATTAGCATGCCATTGATTAGGCCCTATTTTGTCTATTTATTTTAAATTGCTTTATAATTTATGCTTTGAAAACTTAACCAATTTCTGTCTAACTTGGCTTTTAGGTAAGCCTATTATTTTTTGCCTTTTATCCCTCAATTTATTGATAGAAATTAAAAAAATTTAATAAAATCTAATAAAATTATTAAATATCTAATCTTATTTTAATCTTTAATAATTATCTAATTATCTAATAAATTAATAATTAAATTAATGTAACTAACTAAAAAGGCCTATAAATCTTTATATAAAATAATAGCTACCTATAGATTATTTAAAATTGATTTTTATAAGCTTTTATTCTATGTATTTCCTTGAAAAAAATATTCATTTTTTGTTTCTTATATACAGATAATATATTTTTTTTAATAAATTTTGCATTGCAGATGGCATACTTTGCCCAAGAAGTTAAATAATGTCATGCTCCCATCATGTGCACGAGATAAGGCAATTGCAGCTAATTACAGCAGACTACTAAAGAGATTATGTCAACACAAAGCCTGATGAACATTCATGAGCATTGAGCAGGTCCATCAGGACATCAGCAAGACAATAACTGGACAAGTGCAGGAACTTCCATTTCTGTATTTCCTGATGCATCTGAGTCATGATGTGGAGGACCATGGCGAAGTTGGCTGCTTTCAGTGTCCCACCATTTCCTTTTAAGAATAGTGAGTATGCTTAATGCTTAAAGTCAGATATTTCAAGTTAGAAAAATGAAACTTAATTTCTTTCCTGCTGTAAAATGATAATGTTCAGCATTGTAGTCCAATTGTCACTAATGTAATGTACTGATAAATTTCATTGCAGCATAATTGCTTTGTCCACAAGCTGTGCATGCAGTGCAGTTCCATCGCCGGCTCCAGGACCTAGTTCTCTGCAGTCTGAATCGAGGGGGACTTGATGAGAAGGAAATGGTTCGATTTAAGTAATAATTATGCTGCCAGCATGTTGTAAGGTTTAACTGGAAAATCTGGAGCAATTTCGTTTGACACTGTTTTTTATTGTCCCTTTGACCCTTCTTAGTGAGTAAAATATCTGCACTTCAAAAACATTTGTCTTTAAGTGTAACTGTGTAAAAATTACTTTTCTGATAATAATAACTAAATAAACCAACAAAAAACCTTTTTTGAATTGAATTATATTGAATAATTTATAAATTCAATCAAGATATTTAACCAGAGCAAGGTAGCTTATTAATCTTCGTTTAATTTCATCTATAATCTTAGTAAAATTAATTGAATTATGATTTCGAGATTCGCACTATATTGAAGGTGCTAAGCAATCTGTAATAGATGGTCGTCGTTTGGTCGCCAGTACGTGAAATTCTGACGTCGCCTGGGGTCGTAATGGCGACGTCGCCGCGCGCGACAAAATGGCTGGTTTGGCGACGTTATTTTGCGACGTGTTAGCGACGTCGAGGCAACTGCATTGCTTTGACTGGGCACTTATACGATATGCTTTTTCATACCATAATTTGATTTAATTTTCATTAACAAATCGCCAGTTTATAGTTTTTATTACAATCGTTTTTGTAAGCCTTAATTTAGTTATTACATGTACATGCACACATTCAAAAGTATTACACGTACATTTATCAGTTGTATTTACTTAAGTCGTCCCTGTTTTGATAGCACGTACAATTAATTTATAGTTACGTACGTATAAATTCACGGAAAAATGTCAACATGGTAGAATTCCGTTAAATTGCGTGAAAAAAATGTATTGGCTGGCGGGAAACTATGCAATTGGTGCAGCCGGTGGCTTAATTTTATTTGCATATCTAGATTAACAAAAATACATTTTTGCAAAATGTACAATTACAGTAAATTTTGTCTGAAAAAATTAAGCACAAGAAAAAATTCTGAAGGCGGCGCATGCAGCTAACAGCTTGAGAAAGAAAGCAATTAATATTGAGTAACAATTTTTTGTTTGAAAAAAATAACGCCAAGGCAATAGTGACCAGCTCGGCACAATTCTCTGCTGGTATCTGTGCGGCGGCATATATGATCATGTCTGGCAAAAATCCAAAGAATTAAGGCTGCCCTCGAGCCAATTATTTGTGAGGCTTTGGAACACGTACGCAGCGAGGGGTTCCCTGAAGAGAAGACGGCCTTTAGTGAGTGGGAATGTTAAAAGCTCCGCAGTACGGATCCCCAGCTAGTATGATCTTTTGCTTAGGGCCCTTGTTAGGATCTATTGCGCGGCGGCTGTAAAGAGGTAAAATATTGCTAGTCAAAGTCAAACTCTGTCTTCTGTTCTGTGTCATATTGCTGTACTAGTACCCAAAACTTGAATGTCAAATTACATGTACATACATTTAATTTTGTTGGGGGTACGATTCTCGACCTAACTCGGAACAATTAGCGTCCTTGAGCAAGACACTTAACTCTGCATTGATTCAGTTCACCCAGCTGTAAAAGGGTGCCAGCATTAGCTGGGGTAATTGAGGGTGTGTGGCGACCCCCCAGTCCTTGGACTGAACAGCCGTACGCAATAGCTGCGGCTGAGCTGTCGGTTTTATCACCACTCTGATTAACTGCACATCTGCCCATTTTAGGCAGGTGTTCATGTAATCAATTACGAAAGTATTGTTGAATATCGACAGTTGTACTAATTTTACAACCATTCGGTCTCTTACAAAAACATACAAAAGGCATCATGTAAACACGAAATTTGTGAAATGCAAGTAAACTCGAGATGATACTCCGACGTCGCGAATAAGACGTTAAAAATAAGCCGGAAAAATATGGAAATCAATTCAGCGGCCAGCCGCTTTTGGGCCACTTTTGGAATTGAGACAGCCTGATAAGCGGCCTGATAGCGGCTCTTTTGTCGGCACCTGTTTAAGCATTTTTGTCAGCATGGAATGGAATGCTCTGTACGTACGTGCCACTCACTAAACGAAACAACTAGCTTCGAAAAAGCTAGCCATTCTATAAAGTAAAAAATTGAAGCCAATATAGTGATTCATAGCAATTGAGATCTCTTTGCTTGCACTGCTGTGCTCAAAAAAGTTCTCTTCCCCACTTAGCACTGAGAGAACTACATGGGAAAAGCGACAAAATAAAACAATCTGCTGCAGACCATTCTGAACTGAGTCAGTCGTGTTCTTTAAAATCAAAGTCTGTTCCGATAATTCAGTTGAAATTTCTGCTTTTCAATGCATGCAATCAAAAGACCTAGGAACAGTGCATCAAATTTCGATTCTAAACTGCGAAATGTTGCTTGTGAGTAAAAACTTGAATATTTTGAAAGATTTAAAAGCATTTAACTGAATAGCACTTTGCCATGGCCCATACAAAATCCAACTAGACGTTTATCGACGTCGATGACAAATATGCTCGTATGGGTACTTTTACATGACATCGATACGCTCTAACATGTATGTACTTTAACATGACATCGATACGCTCTAACATGTGTGTACTTTAAAATGACATCGATACGCTCGTACGTGTATGTACTTTAACATGACATCGATACGCTCTAACATGTATGTACTTTAACATGACATCGATACGCTCTAACATGTATGTACTTTAACATGACATCGATAAGCTCGTACATGTATGTACTTTAACATGACATCGATACGCTCTAACATGTATGTACTTTAACATGACATCGATACGCTCTAACATGTATGTACTTTAACATGACATCGATACGCTCTAACATGTATGTACTTTAACATGACATCGATACGCTCTAACATGTATGTACTTTAACATGACATCGATACGCTCTAACATGTATGTACTTTAACATGACATCGATACGCTCTAACATGTATGTACTTTAACATGACATCGATACGCTCGTATGTACTTTTAACATACGTCGGAGGAACGACGGTGTAATGTAAAAGTACAACCAGGTTGATAAAAGTCTAATCGATGAGATAGCTCGTAATTACTAGCTATTCTCTCTTAGGCTACAAGGCAAGCTGTTAAAGGCTCTCTTTTATTTTAACCAAGCATCCTGGCCACAGAAATTTCTGATAATCGGTGCTGAATTTTAATAGACTTATCCAATTTATTGACTTTTATTGTCTATCACCCAGTCAAGGACCACTAGAAGATTATACCTTACTTTAGTAGACCTTGGGCCGATCTCAGCTCTATAGCAGTAGCTTCTGCTGGATTCTCCACCTGAAAAAGTTTTGTACTGAAAAAATGAAAACCTTCTAAAATTTTGTTAGAAACAGTTTCCTGTCCTTCTACTTAAGTAGTCCTTGAGTAAAAACATTGAACGCCCTCGTGGTTATTTGAAACTCAAAAAAGCCTCGGCTACCACGTCAAATTCACGAATAAAGAAATTGTTAAACTATCTGTACCTACTGTACTAACACGCAGTTTCATTTGGATCTTCCTGACCGATGTTTTACTTAACATTGCTGATGTTATGTACGCAAATGAGTGATTTTTCACCTGCCAATGCCAGGCAGCGGACTCAATGGAGATGCCGCTGCTGTCCGTGCTGGGCCCGGAGCTCCGCTGACCTCAGCTCAGGTGGCCGGCATCACCGTGTAGGACAAGTGAGGTCGCTGGAACGTGCTCGCCCTCAGCCTATGTACTCTGCTAATTCGCGCTGAACTTTTTTGGCACCTTGGCCTTCTTGTTATAGTGGGCTCTACATCGGCGGTGCAGCCTCCTTCTCCCCCTGCTGTCTCAGTACCTGCCGCAGCGGCACCGCGACAAGGCGCTCATCCTCTTAAACCTCTTCTTAGGTTTTCGATCCACCTTTAAGATCCTGCTGGCTTTACCTGGTGCTGCCGACTTTGGGCTGGAGATACTTGTTGGCCTTTTCTTCACTGCCACTTAGGGTTAGCGATTTTTCTCAAACAATTTCTTTTTAAGTTAGGTATTAAGAGCCATATAGATTGTATGAACTACTTTGGTCTGCCCTGGATGGATCTAAAATTAAGCTTTTATGCTGCTTGTTCTATAGCTGCTAGTTATATTGCTACTGAATAAGGAGTTTTTCATTTTGACTCCTTTAAACCAACGTTTTTTATCCTGTGCTGATTACAATAACGCCAAGCTTTTGAAACTTTTCAGTGCAGCATTATTGCTAGCTTCTGGACAGGCAAATGAGGCAGTTAGGAGACAAAATAACAAAAGAGAAATGACCGACCGTTAATGAAGGGACGGCCGCCAGGTATCTCTGAGGTGAGTTCCCTGTTGCACCTGTCCTACCACCGAACAACGCTAATCCTCCTCTGCCGGAGGTTCGGCATTGCCTTCGCCTACTACGACATCGTGCTTGTCAGCTCGGAGATGTCACAACTGCGTCAGCACTGCGACCAAGATCCAGGATTGCTGCCAGGGTTGGAGAGCGTTGAGCGGAATATTACAAAGCTATGACGTTGGACTCTGACGATCAACTACCTGCTCATGGGGGGATGTTCTTTGGCCTGATCTGCCTCTTCTTAGCCTGGTCAAACGATTTAATATAATTGACCTAAATGGATGTCAAATTGCATTTAGTTGGAGAGGACCCTCGACCGGACCTAATCAAAAACCATTTTATGCCTATTCCCTTAGTTCTGGTTCCGTTTAAAAATACATGTTTTGTTGTGATGCTTGTGACATGCCCTGAAGATGACGGTTTACGTCGAAACAGGCTCGCTTTAAGCATAGTTGTTTTGGTATTCCTTTTTATATTGTAAGATTTTAAGTAGAGCAAGTTTAATTAAAAAGGTAGGACCATAACTACGTACATATAATCATTTTAAAATACATTTTTCACTTTTCCCATTCCAGTTTAGCTGATCAAGTTGCATCATGTCTGAACCAGTAAATGAACCTGCAGACTGTGCCAATCCACCTGAAGCTTTTAATGAGCCAAAAGATGCATTGGCCAATGTTGAGCCCAAAGTAGAGTGCTCATACTCTGTATCTATCAATCCACCCACTGGAGGACTTTTGAGAGTTTTCAAAACTGTCAGCTTGTTTGCCAACTTATTTTTTCTTTTGGTAAGTTCCATGCTTAAAAGAAAATTAAAGCTGCTTTCACGAGGCTACCGTCATCTAAATATAGCCCAGAAACAGCGAAGCAGAAATAACAAAGCAATCACTGCATTGTTCTCGAGTCGCTATATTCAAAACTAAAACATTTTAACCAAATTCTCAGCCTGCCTGCAAGCAAACCAACGCCGCCCTGGTCGATTTGGCCAGCTTGTACTCCGTATCCTTGGCCGCTATCAGCGTCTACCAGCCTGTCAACTGCATCTCCTACATTTCTGGCACATGGATTGGCAGTCTCGTCTACTCTCGGGTGAATTCTTTCGGCTTGCTGACTGCATTTTCTGCCCTATTAATGGCTGGCCTCGCCATGTGCAGCTTCATGCCGAACGTGCTGCTCTTCTTTGGTGCGTCCGGTCTCGGGGCTGTCGCTGAAGGCGCAATCGACACGAGTTAGTGTTGGATTACTTTGTTGGAAACTGTGTAGCCAAGAAGTTCTTATTATTTTGAGACTTTTTATTTAGCATATGGGTCTCCTAATTACAAAAATTATAATCTCAGAGATTTTATTAGTCCGTCAAATTGGCAGTCCAAGTGAATTTCTGGTACAGCATTCCCATGTGGGCGAGGTCGGCCGATGTTTTCGGCGTCTATCGACGTCACTCACAGATATGTAAACTGTACTTTTATGTCTGTGCAAAATTGAAGTTCCAACTTCTGACTTCTGACAAATTCCAACTTCTGACAACTTCAGGACCGATTTCTGAGTTCTTAGTACTTTTTGTTCACTAGTCTTAACCGCCGAGCCAAAACCTCACATGTCGACACGCACGTTCGAAGTTCTTTTTTAACAAGGATGTTCGTAAATCAAGAGTCAGTGTCACTATTCTGTTCTCCACCTTTTTAGTTGCCAATTCGCACTTCTTGGCTATGTGGGAGGGTCACCGAATTCGCGACTCGATGCTGCAGGGCCTGCACGCCGCCTGGTCCGCTGGTGTCATGGGACTTGGCGCTGCGCTCAAGTCTTTCCTGGATCCGAACCTCACATCAATAAAAGCCAACGCGTCACAGCTGGCATCAGATGACGCCCAGCTGCCGCCTTATTCTGGGCGCGTTCAGTTTGCCTACATCCTGTTCGCTAGCCTGGGTGTGATCCCGCTCTGCTCTCATATTGGCCTCCTAGTCTGGGATCGATGCGGCCCCACAACGAGGCCCAGGCGGCGGTCCGCAGACGTCCTGGCATCCGAGGATGGCAAGAGCGGCGGCCGCACCAAACGTCTGCTTGCCGGTAGACCAGCGCTAATCATGGTTGCGTTCGCTGTGTCGATGCGAGTCTTTGACGCGTCCGCCTTTGTCTGCTCGTTCCTGTCCTCATACCTGTTCTATGGCCTGGACTGGTCCACGCCGGATGCTTCTGCAGCATTTTCTGTCTTCTTCGCTGGCCAGTTTAGTGGCCGTCTGCTCAGCGTTATTGTGTCCGTGTTTGTCAGGCCGCTGCACATTCTGCTGGCTAACGGCTGTCTAATTGTGCTGGCTGGCATTGTGCTGGGGCTGTTCGGCCGGACTTATGGAGTAAGCTGGGGATTCTGTCTGGTTGTTGTATCTATGCCGCGCAAAGTCAGTAGATGACTAGAAATTCAATCGCTAGAGAGAATTTTGGACTGACTACTATCCTTTCATTGGTCTCCAACCATTTCCTACAACCCACCGCAGATTCCGTACATAACTTCTTTTGCAATGGGCGTCGGAAGTTCGAGCAGCTTACCCTGTGCGTTTCTGTGGCTGTCCGAGTTCCTGCCCATCAGTGGCCCTGTGTCGGCGTCGCTATTTCTAAGCGATATAGTGTCGCTGCTGTCTCCGGTTTTTGGTTACGTCATTGAAACCAAATGGCCAGCGTTTTTTGTTTGCTTCATCGGTGGGTCCGGTGCACTCAGCCTCTGCTCTCTGGCTGTGGGCCACTGGGTTGGGCTGCGGCTGCTGGCTGCGGTATCCGACGCTGACTCCGAGGAGCAGAGAGAGCTAGATGACGCGACTCTTGCTATCCAAGCTTAGAAGAATTGCTTTAAATGTCTTGCTTTGCTTGCTTTTGCAAAACTGATTTGAGCTGCACTGAGTTTAATAGTAGCATAACTTTGGTTGTACGAGTATCTTTTTTGCTTAACAAAGGCCGTTTTTAAGTATGCAGATTTGAAATTTTTGATGTGCTGATGTTCTGACTTTCCAGATTTACCGAATTGCCCGATTTACCGAATTACCTGATTTACCGAATTGCCTGATTTACCGAATTACCTGATTTACCGAATTACCTGATTTACCGAATTGCCTGATTTACCGAATTACCTGATTTACCGAATTTCCTGATTTACCGAATTGCCTGATTTACCGAATTGCCCGATTTACCGAATTACCTGATTTACCGAATTGCCTGATTTACCGAATTACATGATTTACCGAATTTCCCGATTTACCGAATTACCTGATTTACCGAATTACCTGATTTACCGAATTACCTGATTTACCGAATTTCCCGATTTACCGAATTACCTGATTTACCGAATTACCTGATTTACCGAATTACCTGATTTACCGAATTTCCCGATTTACCGAATTACCTGATTTACCGAATTGCCTGATTTACCGAATTACCTGATTTACTGAATATCCTGATTTACCGAATTTCCTGATTTACCGAATTGCCTGATTTACCGAATTGCCTGATTTACCGAATTGCCTGATTTACCGAATTTCCTGATTTACCGAATTGCCTGATTTACCGAATTGCCCGATTTACCGAATTGCCCGATTTACTGAATTGCCTGATTTACCGAATTGCCCGATTTACCGAATTACCTGATTTACCGAATTGCCCGATTTACCGAATTACCTGATTTACCGAATTACCTGATTTACCGAATTTCCTGATTTGCTTAATTTCCTGATTTGCTTAATTTCCTGATTTGCTGAATCCACACTTGCTGATATAAAAATCTCCCGAAACTCCTGATTCACCGGAAAGAAAACATTTTTAAAGAAATTTCCTGCCAGAGTTTTATTAAATTGTTTTGCCATAGTCAGCTAAATGATTTTCATAAGTTACAAAAGAATGAGAATACCTTGCCGCAAATTTATTGTAGTGGAGAAAATCAGACACATCTTTAAACACGCTAAGCACGCAAGAAAATCGCTAAGAAAAGAAGGGAGTATTGCCGTCGAAAGACAATTACGCGCTAAACTGAAAACAGACAACAAACAACAAAAAGAAGAAATGGAAGCAAAACAATGCGGATATACCTAGAAAAAGGCCAAAAATGGCCTACCTATTTAGCGAATAGGTATGTAATCTAAAGAATTTTTTAATTGGTAAAAACTAGCAACCTTTATATTACGAAAAACAAAAATCGGTTAAAATTAAAGCGTTCATACTGAAGTTCAGTTTCAAGCCAACTGCACTTGAAATCCACAGCTACAAGCAGAAATTCCCTTTGCCTCTCAGTCCGTTCTCGAATTGCCCACGGAGCTGACAAAGATGGTTGCTAAATGTAGTCTTCTTGGCTTTGCGCTCGACATGGCTGCTGCGGCATCGCAGGCACCACTTTACCAAGGACCACTAGGAACACTTGGTTTTAGTCTGGTAGTCCTTGCCTTTCACATGGAGTATTTTTAAAACAGAAGTTGACACGTTGAGTCGACCAGTTGGACAAAGTATAACAACCCGGGAAAAAACCGAACATGGACACGAGAGTAGCTGGTTGCCCAGAAAATCTCAAAAACGAAAAGCAGCACCTGCACTGTAGCATGCGCAGGCAGGCAGTTCGGGCACCCAGTTTGCACTCCGTGACCCCCCACCCAGCCTATCCGCTTCCCCTTTCTCGAGCACTCAGTGAACCGGAAATCTGAGTTCAGCCAGACAATAAATATACGGGCACAGCCACCTATTTATCCACCTTTTGAGTGGCTAACTACCACTCGCAATAACCAGCTAGAGTTGCTCGCTACATGCACCAGCTACGGACGGTACGACTCGGGTGATTCGGCTGGTCTCCGACGGTGCAACAGGCATGGAGGTAAAGTGCCACATTGAATTGGCAACTTCCTCGTCGCTGCTCTTAACGACGGTCTGCAGCAGGCCACTGTGCGCCGCGTCAACTTTCTGTTCTAGTGAATCCGTCAGCATCGAGGTCTGTGTATTTTCAATCCGGATCGTCTCGAACACCGCCTGGAAAAACGCCACCCGCTGGCGGTCAGGTGGGCTGCAGGACAACCTCCGATTAAAAGAGAACTCAGGCAAGACCGCAGCGATGTTGCAGATCCTCATGGACGTCGAGAACCAGACCGCCGAGGCAGAGTTCCATAGCATGCTGGCGTTAGCCAGTTCGCATACTCAATACGCAGAGCTGTCATTAGTGCACTTACTTTTATCCAACCAGATCGTTTCTAGAAAACCGGTATAAAAGCAAACAAGGAGAGCTGCAGCATTCATCGCTCTATTACGATCTACACTGGTATGAGCTACAGCAGAATTGAAATCACATCTATACTCAAGTAACTATGCTCAAGACTATCGTTTGTATTGTAGGCCTCGCCTCGCTCGTGCTTTGCACTGCCGGTAGAGTAACTCAGGTGTCCTACATTGGCTGCTATCTGGACAACGAGGCTAGAGATCTAAGAGGACTCACTGGAGTGAGCAAGATTGGTCAGTTCAGCATCGGCAGCCTCATGCTGAGCAGTGCCAGCATGACACACGAGCTCTGCAGCCGCGTCTGCTCTCTGGGCGGCTTCCCGTACTTCGGTGTGCAGTCCGATGAGCAGTGCTTCTGCGGCACCTCCTACGGATCTCTGGGAGCTGCTAACACAAGCGACTGCAACAGGGCCTGTACTGGGAACGGTGCTCAGATTTGCGGAGGGACGTGGTGCAACTCAGTGTTCGCCTTGACCTACCCTGGTGAGTATTTTTTCTAGTAAAAGTTAGGTTTATGGTCAATTCTACCAGAAATTTTCTTCACCTTCTAGATAAAAAATATTTTGAGCAGTCGCAGATGCCCAACCAGACGGTTGTGTCCACCCAGAGTACCTACTGGACCAGCGCTGACAAAACCAAGGCCGAGTGCTTGATGATGTGCGAGGCTTCAGCTGACTGTCAGGCTGTGATTTTCTCAGGCCAGCAGCGCCTGTGCCACCTGCTGAGGTTCGCCTACCCGCCTGCCAGCTTGAGCAGCACTGATGGAGACTACTTTCTTCGTGGCTGAGCTCCATGTTAGGCATTGAGCTCTGAATTAACTTAGCCCATGTGTGGCTTATAGAGTAGACAAAAAAGTTTAGAAAGATTTTGAGAATTTTTTAGTAATTCGTTATTATAAGTATAGCATCTCGCAATTGTTTGAGAGACAGCCATCATCTGGAAAAAAGTGTGCGTGAAATGCGTGAGCCATGCAGCTACCGCAAGCAATACTCCGGAAAGTCTGCCATCTTCTTAGTGCCATTGCAGTCTCTCGTAAAAACATCGTAAAGTAAAAAAAAACTTCCCAGAATCCCGTTTGACATCCCTTCCTACTTCCATGGTTACATGGCACTTCTCTCAGAAGCATTTCTGCTTGCCCAAGCTTTGAAAAGCTGGAAGTGATGAATTATTAATCTGTGTGAGTTTCTGGACAAAGCGGAGCTGTAAAGCCTCACGCAGGCTTTGCTGTTGTATTAGCAACTGACTGGCCGGCCCTGTGCATTGAGGCAGCTCTTGACGGCTCAGTCCTGCTAATAAATGAACCCCAGGCGCACTCCTTGTTTTCTCGTTAAGTGTCGCGCACTCTAGCAGCAGCAGCAGCGGTAAAAGTAGTAGAGGTAGTAGTAGTAGTAATAGTAGTAATAGGAGTAGTAGTAGTAGTAGTAGTAGTAGTAGTAGTAGTGGTAGTGGTAGTAGTAGTAGTAGTAGTACGTAGTAGTAGTAGTGTTAGTGGTCGATCTGTCTGCCTGTTCTCATATTCGCTCGTAGTCTAAGACGCTGCATGAGACATCTAATAAATACTTCAAGTATTATTCTAGATACTTTGTTTCTACGTTCAGCTCATATGACCCTGATTCTGTCTGGATTTAATCCAACAGTACTGCTTGCTGTTAAACCTAAAATATGATTATAATAATTACCAACCCATTCAGTGATAATCAGGCCGACTAATTCGAACGAGTTAGGTAAATAAAGAAGCACACTGGTTTTTTTCTGACAATGAGTACCGGTATGTATATTTGGCATAGGATCAGCACATGGACAAATAAAGATTAGCAATCAAAGTTAATATCATGCATATTATATGCCTTAAGCGCCCATATAGTTAACAACCAGTACCATTATCGTCGCGGGTCACAAAAACAACATGTGCAATTTGCAAACTTAAATCGTTTACAGAAAAACAAATGAAAAGTAAATACGGACAACACAACATAAATTTTATGATTATTATCAACCTAAAGCATGCAGTAAACATTAGCTACTAGAAGTGCATTAGTCTATCTAGTTTAAGCAGATTGAGTATCTTTTCTTTGTACGAGTATGGTCTGCACAAGAAACTTTACAGCTTACAACTAACCCTTTATTGCAGCAGATTACGTTGCTTAGCTGCAGCATCAAATCTTCTTTTTTGATTAGCGACTGTCTGCACCAAAAACCTCGTCAGTTCCCGATGGCCACCTCTAGCAGACGACTCCGCTGCCTCCATGCAGCACCGGCTTCTCTTTTTTTGGTCTGCAATTGACTGCACTAGAAACTTCACAACTTCTAGCTTACCAAATCGTGCAACAAGCTTGGCTACCTTAATGCAGCACTGATCTCTGCTTGTTTGGTCAGCGATTTTCTGCACCAGAAACTTCAACACGTCTAAATGATCCAAGAGTGCGGCAGACAGAGCTATATCCATGCAGCACTGATCTCTGTTTGTTTGGTCAACAACTGTCTGCAGCAGAAACTTAACTACATCTAAATTATCCTGTTCTGAAGCACATTTCGCTGCTTCCATGCAGCACTGATCTCTGCTTGTTTCGTCAGCGATCGTCTGCACCAGAAACTTTAGTACTTCCCACTGACAATAAATTGCAGCAGACCTCGCTGCCTCCATGCAGCACTGATCTGTCTTTGCTTCGTCAGGAACTATCTGCACCAGAAACTTTACCACATTTAAATGACCCTTCTTTGAAGCACATTTTGCTGCTTCCATGCAGCACTGATCTCTGTTTGTTTGGTCAACAACTGTCTGCACCAGAAACTTAACTACATCTAAATTATCCTGTTCTGAAGCACATTTCGCTGCTTCCATGCAGCACTGATCTCTGCTTGTTTCGTCAGCGACCGTCTGCACCAGGAACTTTAGTACTTCCCACTGACAATAAATTGCAGCAGACCTCGCTGCCTCCATGCAGCACTGATCTGTCTTTGCTTCGTCAGGAACTATCTGCACCAGAAACTTTACCACATTTAAATGACCCTTCTTTGAAGCACATTTTGCTGCTTCCATGCAGCACTGATCTCTGTTTGTTTGGTCAACGACTGTCTGCACCAGGAACTTCACGACATCTAAATGACCCCCGCTTCCAGCAAATTCCACTGCCTCCATGCAGCACTGATCTCTCTTTGCTTCGTCAGCAACTGCCTGCACCAGAAACTTTATCACGTCTAAATGACCCTGCTTTGAAGCACATTTTGCTGCTTCCATGCAGCACTGATCTCTGTTTGTTTGGTCAACGACTGTCTGCACCAGGAACTTCACGGCATCTATACGACCCCCGCTTCCAGCAAATTCCACTGCCTCCATGCAGCACTGATCTCTCTTTGCTTCGTCAGCAACTGCCTGCACCAGAAACTTTATCACGTCTAAATGACCCTGTTGTGAAGCACATTTCGCTGCTTCCATGCAGCACTGATCTTTCAAAAGTTGGTCAGAGACTGTCTGGACCAGTAACTTTGTCACTTCTAATTGACCCATTGCTGCAGCGGAATCCGCTTCCTTCGTACAGAACTGATCTCTCTTTGCTTCGTCAGCGACTGTCTGCACGAGAAACTTCAGCACTTCCCACTGACCATTGGTTGTAGCAGAGGTCGCTGCCTGCACGCAGCACCTGTCCCTCAGAGTTGAATCAGCAACTGTCTGCACGAGAAACTTCAGCACTTCCCACTGACCGTTGGCTACAGCAGAGGTCGCTGCCTGCACGCAGCACCTGTCCCTCAGAGTTGAATCAGCCACTGTCTGCACGAGAAACTCCAGCACTTCCCACTGACCGTTTCTTTCAGCAGATTTCGCTGCCTCTATGCAGCAATAATCTTTTACACTTTGGTCAGCAACTGTCTGCACCAGAAACTGCACCACTTCTAACTGACCAGAACTTGCTGCCGGTTTCGATGCGTCAATGCAACACTGATATTTTTTTCTTTGGTCAGCCACTCTCTGCACCAGATACGTGACTACTTCCCACTCACTCTTCCTTGCAGCATGTTCCGCTGCCTCGGCGCAGCAGCGATCTTTTACACGTTGGTCAGCGACCCTCTGCACCAGAAACTTCACCACTTCCCACTGACCACGTTGAGCAGCTAGGCGCGAATTTCTAGCGCAAAATCGAGCTTTTCTTCTTTCCCCCAGTCGAAGCCAGAAATGGGCTCTCAGTGCCCTGATGTTTCCACTGGTGACGGCTCCATGTCGGCTGATATTCTGACCCATTGTGCCTGTGTGAGAAGAAATCTTGAGTTAATTTTTGTTAAATATATGTTTCTACTGTATTGTATATTTTCGCCGTTTTTTAATAAAAGATTTCAGAAACAGTATAGATTTGGGAGTATGGTTGCTGGTGCCGGTTAATTAGGAAACGCGCTTTGCCCTTTGCCACAAGCCTCTTGTCACATGCAGATCTCCCGTTCTGGTGATTGAATGAATTTGAACTTAACAAAGCAGGGTTTTACCCTTAACGTAATCCTGGAAGCTTTATAAGAAGGGAAGGATTCAGGTACAAGAGAGGAGGGAAGGATTCTGGGATTAGAAAGGAGGAAAGGGTTCAGGGATGAGGAAGGAGGGAAGGATTCAGGGATAAGGAAGGAGGGAAGGATTCAGGGATAAGGAAGGAGGGAAGGATTCAGGGATAAGGAAGGAGGAAAGGACTCAGGGATAAGGAAGGAGGGGAGGATTCAGGGATAAGGAAGGAGGGAAGGATTCAGGGATGAGGAAGGAGAGAAGGATTCGGGGATAAGAAAGGGGGTAAGGACTCAGGGATAAGGAAGGAGGGGAGGATTCAGGGATAAGGAAGGAGGGAAGGATTCAGGGATGAGGAAGGAGAGAAGGATTCGGGGATAAGAAAGGGGGTAGGGACTCAGGGATAAGGAAGGAGGGGAGGATTCAGGGATAAGGAAGGAGGGGAGGATTCAGGGATAAGGAAGGAGGGAAGGATTCAGGGATGAGGAAGGAGAGAAGGATTCGGGGATAAGAAAGGGGGGAAGGATTCAGGGATAAGGAAGGAGGGGAGGATTCAGGGATAAGGAAGGAGGGAAGGATTCAGGGATGAGGAAGGAGAGAAGGATTCGGGGATAAGAAAGGTGGGAAGGATTCAGGAATAAGGAAGGAAGGAAAGGATTCAGGAATAAGGAAGGGGGGATTCAGGGATGAGGAAGGAGGGATTCAGGGATGTCACTGAGGCTACAAATGTATTGCTTAAAGTTTCTATGGATGAAATTAAGCCCCGAACGGGGAGGCAGTCATGCACGGAACCAAAGGCACTGCTCAGATATTAATTCCAATTTTGAAATTATGCATAGTTCACATAAAACAGTAGCTATAAGCAGAGTTTTAACATGTGAAAGGTCTTTAGCTCTCTTACCTGTATATACTCTATCTGCTGTCACATACGGCGTAGAGGAAGATGTTTTTATGTTCGTTGAGGCCAAGCGTTAAAGAAACTTAACGCCTAGTTTTCTAATCGCTCCTATTTTTGTAGTTTTTGGCGGTGACCGACCGCTCCTATTTTAGAAAATGAAACTTTTCCGAAGTACAGTGAGAGGTAGCTGTCAGACTGCCAACCCCACTACCCCCCCCCCCTACGCACCGCATAGAAGAGCGAAAATGCGTGGCTGTTGTGGCTGCTACCTCTCAAGTATTATTTGAGAACTGAGCTCATCAATTGTGCGTTCGCGAAGTGTTGCACATTTGCGAATGCAGTTCGTTAGACAGTTAGTTAGTTAGTTAGTTAGTTAGTTAGTTAGTTAGTTAGTTAGTTAGTTAGTCAGTTAGTTAGTTAGTTAGTTAGTTAGTTAGTTAGTTAGTGAGTTAGTAAGTTAGTTAGTTAGTTAGTTAGTGAGTTAGTTAGTTAGTTAGTTAGTTAGTTAGTTAGTTAGTTAGTTAGTTAGTTAGTTAGTTAGTTAGTTAGTTAGTTAGTCAGTCAGTTAGTTAGTCAGTTAGTTAGTTAGTTAGTTAGTTAGTTAGTTAGTTAGTTAGTTAGTTAGTCAGTTAGTTAGTTAGTTAATTAGTTAGTCAGTTAGTTAGTTAGTTAGTAAGTTAGTTAGTTAGTTAGTTAGTTAGTTAGTTAGTTAGTTAGTTAGTTAGTTAGTTAGTTAGTTAGTTAGTTAGTTAGTTAGTTAGTTAGTTAGTTAGTTAGTTAGTTAGTTAGTTAGTTAGTTAGTTAGTTAGTTAGTTAGTTAGTTAGTTAGTGAGTTAGTTAGTTAGTTAGTTAGTTAGTTAGTTAGTTAGTTAGTTAGTTAGTTAGTTAGTTAGTTAGTTAGTCAGTCAGTCAGTTAGTTAGTCAGTTAGTTAGTTAGTTAGTTAGTTAGTTAGTTAGTTAGTTAGTTAGTCAGTTAGTTAGTTAGTTAGTTAGTTAGTTAGTTAGTTAGTTAGTTAGTTAGTCAGTTAGTTAGTTAGTTAGTTAGTTAGTTAGTTAGTTAGTTAGTTAGTTAGTTAGTTAGTTAGTTAGTTAGTCAGTTAGTTAGTTGGTTAATTAGTTAGTCAGTTAGTTAGTTAGTTAGTAAGTTAGTTAGTTAGTCAGTTAGTTAGTCAGTTAGTTAGTCAGTTAGTTAGTTAGTTAGTTAGTTAGTTAGTCAGTTAGTTAGTTAGTCAGTTAGTTAGTTAGTTAGTCAGTCAGTTAGTTAGTTAGTTAGTTAGTTAGTTAGTTAGTTAGTTAGCTGGTTAGTTAGTTAGTTAGTAAGTTGGTTAGTTAGTTCGGCATTTTAAATGTAATGTTTCTTGCTGCTCCTATTCATGGTGAGCTGGCAACTCTGCTGGACTCATCACTCGCGGTAAACTGCTGTCAGAGCGACAAGAGCGCAGTTCTGCAGGGCATGGACTGCATTGTTTAGCAATTTGACGATCATTATTTACATTTTAGTGCAGAACAATCCATTACTACAAACAATGCATTGTCTGTAGGATCGTCAAACAGAAAAACAATGCAAAGAATCAGCGGTCGCAGCACGGGACAACGATTTGTTTATGGCTCGCGCCTACCGGCGCTCGCCAGACAATCGTTGTCACGCACTGGGACCGCTGATTATTTATCCATTGCTGAGCAAACTAGCAGCTCTCGCTTGTACAGCAGGTGTTCAGCATTTATTGTCAAACGTAGAAACAGAAGACGGACGCCAGGTGTGAGCCAGCGGCCAGGTGTCCCTCTACTACCTCTGCATGTGGTAAAACACACAAAGCTAATAGCTGTTTTGCTATTGCCAACCCAAACTGCATCTTTTAAGAATTACAGCTCACACCTTTTATATTTACATGTATATGAACTTTCAGCTGGCTATGTAATCTTTCTCAGAAACCTACTAGGGATTGGAAACCCTTCTCAACCCCCAGAAACGGGAGTCGAATTGACATTTCGACATTTTTTAGTCGGTGATCGAAGAAGGTTTTAAAAAGTCTACCTTGAGTAGATAAGTATATATATTTATAATTATATTGCATATACATGTACAATTCGCTATGTCAGCTATTGGCTGAAAGAATTCGCAAAGTACATGTAAGATGTTAAACTTAAAACTAAACTATTATACGCTGATCTGCGATCATCAGTCACATCATGTGTACATGAATTTTCACACACTAATAATATGCAAATTTTTAATATGAAAATTACACAGCCAAATATGTCTTTGCAGAAATTGGCTAACGAAAAATGATGTAAATGTGCATTGAGCACTAATTACAGGTAAAATACTAGCTTAAACCCTTATGGCTTGTTTCCCAGTGGGCCCGACCAGACACGACACATGCATGCTGTGATTGAACTCTTCTTTTTGGGAACATAATTATTCGTTTGAAAATTAAAAAGAAGTACATTAAAAGCGTGTCAATTTCGATCACTCAAAATCCAAAATATTTTTCCTCGCAAAGGACACGCTTTTTACAGCAGTGAAGCGCTGGGCCGTTCCATTATTCAGTGCCAAATTAATCTCTCATATGCCAGTGACGGATTAAAAAAGTGTCATTTGATAACGGGATTAACCGGCTGCAGAACTTTTGGCTTCTCAGAGTGACAGAACAAAGCTTTTGTGTTACTTTTTGTTCACTTACGGTAACCTTTCGTTGCTTTTTTTGCTTTTTCGAAAATTAGCATATTTATTTCCACATTATTTCATCCAGCTGACGACAGTCGTTTTAGGCATTGTTAACTTATCTTTCTCTGAAAGCTGATATTTTAAATTTAGATTATGTAAAATAAGTTTCTTGAAGTCCAAGAATTCAAAGAATCGCCTTATTTTCGTTGTGATGACAGATGAATGAACGAATGCCGAATGCGTTCTTGGCTTGTGGATGCAATGCGCCTTAATTCATTTCATTTATATATTTGTATTCGTATCTGAACAATCTATGTATAGTCAAGGTAATTAAGAATTTTCTAAATAATGTCTATATCTATTATTGAATTAAAACTGGATCGCCTGGAACTCTGGAACGGCTATGCAACCCTACAACTACAACTACTACGGCGCACAGGAGAACTAACACCAAAACACAGCGCATTCGCGTTTGAAATACGATAGGAATTAGCATACAGTAAAACAATAGTAGTAAAGTACGTACAGTAAGAATCGCGGAAATAGAAACTCACAACTGAATAAATACTAACTAAATAATATTCAAGAATGCCGGACACATCATAAAAAGTGCGGAGATTTAATTGATACATAAAAATACTTTACAATTAAATGCGCAAGCACAATGCACTAAAATTAAGAATTGCACGTGTGTGTAGCCCCCCTATGCTTTAACTCTTTATACCTACGCGCTTTGTGAGCGCGAGAAAAGTCGAGAGAGAGAAGTCGAGAGAAAAAGAACAATATTTTTAGCCATCTCAATTTTTTAGCTACAGTTTACGGAGATGTGTACATGCATAAGGGAGGTACGATTCCCCACCCTACTCTCCTTGCATGGATAAATCATGGATGAAGCATCCATGATGCCATGTATGGATCATACCTGAACATGTATGGAGCCATACCTGATCATACATGGTTCCACGTAAACTTCATCCATGGTTACTTTCCATCCATGTACATTGATGTATGATTTTAAATATAATTTTCCTTACTACACTACTGTTAGTAGAACGCAATGTTTGCGTAGGTTCATTTTAAAGCTGAAATTTTCTAAACAAATTCGGCAGCATCTTTAGTGCTGCTGAGAAATATGTTTCCATTCCCTTATAAATCACTTTCAAAACAAAAAAGTATCAGAACAAATACTTATGCAATTAAATGTAGAAGTAATTGAAAACTCGTATGATGACCATTTCGAGACTTATATTATTAATGATAATTAGGCATAATTCATTTCAAAGTACTGTAAGAAAAAATAAGACAGCTCAGTCTCAGAGAGCTTTAAAATACAGAATGGACAGAATTTGACGCATTTCAAGGTACTGTAAGAAAAAATAAGACAGCTCAGAGAGCTTTAAAATACAGAATAGACAGAATTTGACGCATTTCAAGGTACTGTAAGAAAAAATAAAACAGCTCAGAGAGCTTTAAAATACAGAATAGACAGAATTTGACGCATTTCAAGGTACTGTAAGAAAAAATAAAACAGCTCAGAGAGCTTTAAAATACAGAATAGACAGAATTTGACGCATTTCAAGGTACTGTAAGAAAAATAAAACAGCTCAGAGAGCTTTAAGATACAGAATAGACAGAATTTGACGCATTTCAAGGTACTGTAAGAAAAAATAAAACAGCTCAGAGAGCTTTAAGATACAGAATAGACAGAATTTGACGCATTTCAAGGTACTGTAAGAAAAAATAAAACAGCTCAGAGAGCTTTAAGATACAGAATAGACAGAATTTGACGCATTTCAAGGTACTGTAAGAAAAAATAAAACAGCTCAGAGAGCTTTAAGATACAGAATAGACAGAATTTGACGCATTTCAAGGTACTGTAAGAAAAAATAAAACAGTAAATTTTACTGAACAGTCAATAAATAGAATTAGCCGAATTCGGTACGCATTAAGGGCAAGGGCCGACTAATCCTTTACGAAACGAAGTTAATGCTGCATTAGTCAATTATTTGCGCACAGAAACTTGGAGATTTTGAATATGGAGAGATCGGACAAAGAGAGGTAACGGTGGGAGTCTGAGAGGGAGGAAGTTGGGCATCTGGAAAGTTATTCTGATTCCCTGATGGTTTTATCTTGGTCATGGAGCATAATTTTATTTTCTGCCAGACTTTGCAGCATTAATAATAAAATAATCGGATCTAAGGTACGGACACATACTCGTACCTTTTTAATCATGTTCAAACTCTTTGAACAATGGCACAGCGCAATAACAGTCTTTGCTGAACGATTCTACTGGAACAGCGATGCAGGGTCGATCGACCTCTGAAAAATTAACTATACGTTCGCGTCTGGCCGATCTGGGCGCATTAGACAGGGATATCAATACAAAATTGAATGTCGAAGACTTTTTGAACATGGATTCCAGCAATGCTTTCCAATTAAGTAAATCGATGGGGAAAGTTGCTGCTGGTACTCGTAAAACAAAATCAAACAGCGAACCAATGGGATCCAAAATTTGCACTCGAATAGTATTAGGCTCGAGGAACTCTGCAATAGTGCAGATTTCGCCGGACTTCAATTGGCAAAGATGGTTAGAATTTTTCGACGCACAAGCTGAGCTTGTCGAGAAAAAATGTCCATTAAAATAAGCAAGTGAGTTTCGAAGAATACCATGTGGCCTGGATGGCTCTAAAGATATAGAGTTAACTGCATCCACTACAATAGAGTCCTTAACACAAGAAAAGTAGTGATGTAGCAACTTTTGAAACAAAAACTTGCGAACAAGCTGTGGGCCAAATGACACAGTTCCGCATAAGAACTTTTTGAACATGCCAATGGAGCTCTCAAATGCGAACATAGAATAATTAAATACAGGTCCGTACAATTCGTACTGTTCAGCCATATGCAAAAGCAGGTGGAAATTAAGGCGGAGTACTTTCGGTCCGAATATTTGCTGAGCATTGGAGATAAAAGCTTTGCATAGCTTTTCGATATCAGTCTTATTTGATTGGGGGCTATACAACATGTGATAAATAAGAACTAAATTAGTTAACAGCAGTTTCAATGGAAAATGCGAAATTCTCTGCAAAAACGTAGGAAGAAGAAAGTATAGCGCAAAGTTTTTAAAATGCTTTGCTTTCCAATCTGAAAAGCCTTTAAAATTTGTGTTGATTGTGATGCTAGAAGGAGTTATAGATTGACGAATACAATTAGATATGAAATCCATGCAATTAGCTGAGCAAAAATACAACTCGCGCCTGTTTGCAGGTAATGACAGCTCTTCTAGTAGATACTTGGTGTGGCCTTCGAAAAAGCAGTGTAAACTGTCAATAGGATTGCAGCTGGGAAACGGAACATAGTCTAACAAGCAACTGCGCATCTTTACGCCAAAAACAGGCCGATTTCGAATTTGTGCGAGCCGACAGTGTTCAAGATGGGAAGATGGGTTTCTCAAAGGAAACAAGTAGCCTTCACCATAGCGGAAGATCCAGTTTTTACCTTTCTCGGATACTTTAAAGCTCTCACCTGGGTGCAAGCACCTAGGACAGCTAAACGCACCATTGTACTGGTGAATGCAGAAGAGCTTAGCAAGAGCGGGCAAGTCACAAACAAAGAGTGTGTAATGGACATGAACGGTGTATTCCGAGAATATAAACTGTTTTGGCAAATTGTTCATAATTTCAGACAGAAAAGACTGGAAATGCGGGACTGCCTTCGATGAAACAAGAGCAATTAGAATTAAATTTGCAAAGCGTTGACGGATGTAAACAGGAAGGTTTAGAAGTTGAGCCTGAAATGGCCAAAAGCTACTCTGAACAGATTCAAAAAAATTGGCGCCATCAGCTGAGATTAGAAGATGCAAGTGAAGCGACTTGCCAGAAGATAGGCTTAAGCCTTGTTCTTTAACTATTTTGGAATTCAAAACGTCTGTGTTTTTATCCTTTTGCAATTCTTGCTCATACTGCAGAATAGTTGAAGTGTGGCTGCTTAAGATAGTCCGCAGCTGTGGAACAATATTGAGCTGTGTCACAGCAACCTTTGACTTTGGGGAATGAACCTGACACTGGCTTTTGCATTCTGGGCAAAAGCCAAATTCAGACACGTCACTATCATCAAGAGGGCAAGTATCTTGAATCAATGATTTGAGCAACTTGACGCTATTTGGAAGAGCTAGAGAATCTCTACTAAAAATAGAAAGTAGCTTCAGGAGTCTATCAAGAGCAGCCTCTGAAACTCCGGAAGTAATTGCCCACTGAAAAATCAGAGCCGCCTGCACACTGGGATCTGAGATGGAAGCCAAATTCGCTAAGCTATCTGAACTCTCCTCAAGCACAGGCACAGCATTGTTTTCACCAATAAAAGTTTCCACAGCGTCAGGACAGCTGTGCGAGTGCGTTACACCGGCTTCGCTTGAAATTGAACTCCTATTACTTGTAGAAAAACTATTTGAGGGAGAAGAAATCGCCTGACAAGAGTAGGCTGAGTAATTAGTAGAAAGAGAGTGCTCAGATTCTGATTTACTAGACATAAAAATAGCAATTCAAATATTCAAAAGTTACTAGAATTTTTTCCGCAATTCACGGTCCCATTCGCCTTGAGCGGGAAATGGAATCCCCTGACTCGGGTCCAGAAGCAGCAGTTGAAGTTCGCTTTCTCGCCCGTGTCTCCTCCCTGGCCAGCTGATTGAGATGGTCTCGTACAGACTTCCAGATTTCGTGGAAGTCGTAGCCAGATGTTCGATAGCACAATTGAAGCAAACCTGAAAATTCACGAGTATAGTAAAATATTTTTACAATAGACATTGTGTACTGTGTTTATAGTAGAAATAGGCTAAATTTAAAAGGAAGTTGATTTATGATGCTAATCATTAAATAGGTCAATGGGATGTATTAAACTTTAGAACTATTTTTCCTCAATTTCTTTTATCTCAGACCTAAATGTGTTTTTTTAGAAAATATCCCAAGTATTGGATTCAGATCATTTAGCATTAATTAGCCTAAATTGCTTTATAATAAAAAAATTGCACAAAACTGTGAAAAAATTATATATATATATTTACGTTGAAACTCTGTCACATGCTCAGATGGAGCAGGCCTTCGGGAACTGCGAGCACCACAGGATGAATCGATTATATGCTCAAGCAAGTAGCCTTCGCCAAATCGCAGCTTGATATACCTTCGGAGGAACACCTTAGGATCGTTGCAAAGAATTGAAGACAGCTCAGCTAGGGAACCATCAATGCACCTAAATTCCTAAAAAATGTTATTATATAGTAGAACTTTTATACTACAGACGTGATGCTGCTGATGCTAAGAAAAAACTGACATACCTCATTTTGGTATTCTTTAATTGTTAGCATTCCACCAAAGTTGTCATCCTTTTTTAAAAGTCGGCATATCCTTGCAGCAAGACGCTTCTCAAGAGAAAGCAACTCGGATTGAATGAACAGTTTTAGATCTAGAGTAAGATATATGCTCATATATAAAAATATGGTGATTTTGATTTTTAATAATGTGATTGTATCATATTAAAAAAATAAAATTATACCTTTCATTGTTGCATCCGATTCACTGTTTACTATCTGTACCCCTCGGAGGGGTTGCACTTCTTGAATTGCACCTAGTGATAAAAAAGGCTTATTGCTACAAAAATATTGACTCATTTGGTATTTGGTTTTCAATTAGGTGTAATAGAATATACAAACTTGATTCCAAGAGGCCTGTGGCACGAGCTTGCTCATTTTCAACCAAAGATGCCTCTCTCTCAAATGCAGAAATGGCTTTTTCTAAAAAATAATAATTAATCAAATAATACAACAAAAAAAACAAATTGCAAACAATTAATAGTTCATATATATTGCAGTTTTACCCATTGATTGAGTAGCTGGTATCGCCAAATTTGGTTCGCCACTTTCACTATCCACTTCATAAAGCTCGTCAAGTAGTCCATGCTGATGACAACTAGAACTTGAAGCAACCTGCTTTGAACTAGATGACCTTATTGTCCTTACATTTGCAATGCCAGCTTGGGGATCTTTCATTGCAAAAAGCTCAATAGCTTGGCTAATCAATGAATCAGTATTTTCAGCCTCACTAACCAAGTTGGAAAGTTGGTTCATAGTTGAAGCCATTTGCCTTTCACTACCTTTTGCCACAAGTGTAGCAGAAAATAGTTTGCCATACATGCGTAAAAAGACTTTAGTCCCCTAAAATATAATTTAATAAAGTAATATTACATTTGTAGTTGGAATAATTTGTTTTAGAAACCATGTACTCAATAACAAAATATTATGCATATAAATCCAACTTAAAATCTTACTTGTGCAAGTTCCAACTTTTCATCATTAGTTATTGTACTTGGCCAATAGGGAGACCCAAATGCAATGGTCACATATTGCTCATCATGGCCAACATTGTGAAGAATAAAGCAGAAAAACAATGCTGAATTGTCATTTCCAAATTTAGAAGTACTTTTTGTCTGCTTTCGAAGAGGCCTAGAATTAGATGCACTTAATCCAATATCATCCATAACAATTTGTTCTGAAAAAGTTTCACAAGGAGATAAGGTTTGAAGAATCAATCAAGAGGCCAATGACAAACCAATTAGAATTGTATATAAAAAAATTTAATGTAGGGACCCTAGGCCCCTATGATTTTAAATAAAAATTATAATATAAGGCCTAGGCCCTATATATAGGCCTGTGGCGGCCAGACCAGCCCGCTGTAGGCGCGGGCAGTGCACCTGCACTCAATCGGCCTGACTCACCCTGCCCGGGGGGTGGGTGCACCCAGACGGCTGGCGCGCTAAGCCGCAGGGTCTGGCACGGACTATGCGCACCTCCCCATGCCTCTCTGTCGCGCAGTATTTATATGCGATTGTGAAAAATAAAAGTTTACTTTCTCTCGCGCCATTTCATTTTGCGAGTCGCTAAATTGGTGAGCCCGACAACCCCAGCCGTAGCTGAGGAATGACTACGGAGTCAGCCGTTGCACTCAAACTGCCCACGTTTTGGGCATCTCAACCTCGTATTTGGTTTGTTCAGGCCGAAGCTCAATTCGCTCTGCGGAAGATCTCCGATGACGACACGAAGTACAGCCACGTCATCGCGGCGCTCGATCAGCAGACCGCCGAGCGGCTCATCGACGCGCTGGAGAATCCGCCGAGGGAAGAAAAGTACAAGAGGCTGAAGGAGCGACTGCTCGGCACCTTCGAGCTGTCCCGACAACAGCGGGCCAGCCGCCTGCTCAACATGTCCGGCCTCGGCGACAGGCGTCCCACGGAGTTGATGGACGAGATGCTCGCCCTGCTTGGCGACCACCGGCCCTGCCTGCTCTTCGAAGAGTTGTTCCGCCAGCAGCTGCCCGCTGAGGTCAGAATGGCAATGGCGACCGCCGACTTCAGCGACCCGCGGGAAGCAGCGCAGCTCGCCGACAAGCTGTGGGCCAGCCGGCCGCAGCTCGCCGCGGCCTCCGTCCAGCAGCCGGCAGCGGAGCCCACCCAGCCGGTGGTTTCGGCGACCCGTCGGGGCGGCAGTCGGCCGTCTAAGCAGCAACAACATCACCCTGACGACGGCCTGTGCTACTTCCATCGCCGTTTTCGACGCCATCCACGGCCTCGCCCACCCGTCAGTTCGCAGCACGCGGCGCCTCGTGGCCGCCAAGTTCGTGTGGGCCAGCATGAACAAGGACATCAGCCAGTGGGCCCGGTCCTGCGTCTCCTGCCAGACGGCCAAGGTTCAGCGGCACGTCGGCGCCCCGGTGGTCGGCATCCGCGTCCCGGACCAGCGTTTCGCCCACGTGCACGTCGACCTGGTGGGGCCGCTGCCGCCTTCGCAGGGTTTCACGCACCTGCTGACGATCGTGGACCGCTTCACCAGGTGGCCGGAGGCGATCCCGATGGCCGACACCTCCGCTGCATCCTGCGCCTCCGCCTTCATCGCCCACTGGATCGCCAGGTTCGGCGTCCCAAGCGACATCACCTCGGACCGCGGCCCCCAGTTCACGTCGCAGCTGTGGTCCAACGTCTCCCGGCTCCTCGGCATGCAGCTGCACCGGACAACGGCCTTCCATCCGCAGGCGAACGGGCTGGTCGAGCGGTTCCACCGGCAGCTGAAGGCCTCCCTCATGGCGCGCCTGGCGGGATCGGCCTGGGTCAGCGAGTTGCCCTGGGTGCTGCTCGGCATCCGGACGGCCCCCAAGGAGGACCTGCCGGCATCATCGGCCGAGCTGGTCTACGGAGCGCCGCTTTGCGTGCCCGGCGAGTGCCTGCAGCCCAGCCCGGCCGCCGGCGACAACGACCAGTTCCTCGCCCGGCTCCGCGGTGCCGTACAGGCGTTCCGGCCGACGCCGACGTCTCAGCATGGCAGCCGCCCCACCGCCTGGCCCGCCGCTCTCGACACCTGCCCGTTCGTGTTTGTCCGGCGCGACGGCCACCGACCTCCGCTGCAGCGGCCCTACGACGGCCCGTTCAAAGTGCTCGAGCGGGATGCCAAGGCCTTCCTGCTGGATCTGGGCACTCGCCGTGACCACGTGACCGTCGACAGGCTGAAGCCGGCCGTCATCGACGCCGACGGCCCAATCCCAACGCCGGCGCTGCGACCGAGAGGCCGTCCGCCTCGAGAGCCGCCTGCCGCCGGTCCCGCGGCCTCAGCTGGCCGCCCTTCGACAGCAGCCCAGCCCGCCGCTGCCCTCCCCAGCCGCCGCCAGCCGCCTCGCCGGTGTCGCCCGACAACTCTCGATGCATAGCTCGGTGCTGGGGGGAGCTGTGTGGCGGCCAGACCAGCCCGCTGTAGGCGCGGGCAGTGCACCTGCACTCAATCGGCCTGACTCACCCTGCCCGGGGGGTGGGTGCACCCAGACGGCCGGCGCGCTAAGCCGCAGGGTCTGGCACGGACTATGCGCACCTCCCCATGCCTCTCTGTCGCGCAGTATTTATATGCGATTGTGAAAAATAAAAGTTTACTTTCTCTCGCGCCATTTCATTTTGCGAGTCGCTAAAGGCCTATAATTATAAAGTTGTGCCATTGTGGATTTTCTGATACAAAGTAGACAATATTAGGCCTAATTGGGCCTAGTCTAGTCTAGTTTTGATTATAGACTGTATATTAGATACAAAGGACATGAAAGGTCTCGAAATTAAGTACCAATTACCATAATATACTATTATTTTTTATTATTTTGAAACTGTCAGCCTACCATGTGATTTTTATCATTAGGCTATGGCCTAGGTCTAGGATGCCACTTTAGACTAGGCCTTTGGCTTTGGTTAGGCCAACCTATCATTATAAAAATGCAGCAAAATATCATTCAAAAATATACATCTAACCCCTATAGGTTATCTTTGCATCCCAAATATAATATATAATAGGGTTTCTATTTTCTAATATATCTACAAATACAATTTTCACTGAAGGAGTGAAGATCAAAATTAGCATGTCAAAAAACCTTACAAGCCACCGAATTTTAAAACTAGCTACCAAAAGTGGAACTGGAAGTATATAGCTAAGAAAAAACATAAACATAAACATAGCACATAGTGACACATAATGAAATGATGACAACATGCAAGAGTGACAGAGTCCTCTTAGAAAGGAAAAATAGGCCTAGTAATTTATGTTTATGGGAAGTTAAGTCCGTAATTAACTAAACCGAAACAAAATGGCCAACAAAATTGCTGGTAATATATTCAAAGCAATTTGTAGGTGAAGATTTTAACAAATTTATTAAACTATTTTTTGTATTTACAATTTCGCTTTTATTAAATATATTTAAAACTTTATTAGATATACATAAAATAGCCTGAAATTTTTTATAAGCTTAGTTATTTATTTTCCCGTATGAACTCCCTGACATGGATGATTTTACCATGGAAAGTTTTAAAAATCCATGCATGAAAATACCATGAACATGCATGATTTATCAATGGATCATGGATCATAGATGATTTATCCATGATAAGAGAGTAGGGCAGCGTTACGTGGCGTGGCTTTTTTAGATAAAATGTGGCTTTACCACATCAACAGTAGCTATTTATGCCGCTATTCACTAATATACAATGACAGTACCAATTAGGAATATTTTATTTATAGTGATCGGCCTTGTACATAGTTACATTACACACAAGAAGTATAAACCAATAAAGCCCTAGGGGACTAATTGCTTCTGAGTCTGCAGTGTTACGGTGTAGACCTAAGACCAAGTCAGGATTGGGTTTATTCATTTTAAAATCAAAATAATTCGCTTCAAAATTGGGATCATTAACTTTAGAATTGGAATGGATCATTTTAGAATTATTTTAGAATCATCATTCAAACTCTATAATATAATATCAGGTTAAAATAATTTAAAAAATAGACATCTTTTTTTGGAGTTAAAAATCGGCGCATGACCAAGACCGCCACACACCAAGACCGCCACAGCTCTTACTGGCTACTGGAATTGAGGGGGAGCTACTAATCTTCCAGCATTGCTATTGGTTGTGATGGGTTGTGGAGTTAGATGAGGAGGAAGCGTCCCAAGATTGGTCACGAATAAGTGGCCCAAAACGATTGCAAGTCAACCAGGCAATTTTACCAATATCTTTAACAAAACCACATATTGTTACTTTTAGCAGTAGATGAGCATGAATAATGCTTTTGAGAGCAAAAGCTTGAGTAATTAGATTTAACTTCACTTTCAAAAAAGCGCCTCTCAAAATGCAATTGCAGGTTGCTGTAATTTGAAAAGTTTTTTACGAGCTCGCACATTCGTATATTCGGCGTCTGGGTGCGTAGTGCATTACGGACAAACAAATCTAAGCGTCTTGATATGTGCTATGGTATGTGGATTTAGAGGTGTCATTCATTTTGACGAAGGTTTACATGTATTTTGACGAAAGCAAGTTAACAACTATCGTTCACTCACATAACAGAAAAAGCGCATCTTAGGCCCAATGCCTATGATATGTTACATGTCTGGAAATGTACGAGCACGAGCACTGTGTGTATTTCATTGTGTACTCAAAGCCGGGAATTTCGGAGAAAGCAAAGGGAGGGGATGAGAGTAAATTTACATGCACATGTAATGAGAGAATATATGGAGAGGGGTTAAGAGATCTCGATCTCTCTCACTCTCACTCTCTCTGTCTCACTCATTTCACACCCACTCCCACACTGACACACTCTCTCACTCTCACTCTCTTACTCACTCACTCACTCACTCACTCTCTCGCTTTTAATTCATTTCTGAATTTCAGGCACTATAATAAATTACAGAATTTTTCACACATTTGATCTTTTGCCTCCGATTTTTAAATGCAAATATCCTTTACTCTCGCGCACTGCGGCAACTTTGCACAGGTACAGTGTGAGCTACATGTTCATGCATTTTTCAAAGGGTACTGATCGATAAATACTGATTTTGACAATTCTGACATCTCTTCAAAATATACCAAACTTCTTGATACATTTAATGTAATAAATGTAATACAGAGATGCACGTATGTGCATATGAGTGCAAGGTACATGTACATGTACACGTTTTCCAATCTATCTGTGACGTTTTTTCTAGCCGATCAGGAATTATCAATAGCAGTCAAATTTTTGCAGCTGAAATCACATTCAGCGTTATGCAAAAAGGAAATATTTGCGAAATCAAAAAGCCGTTTTTAAAGCACTGCAAACTGTGGTCTGAGCCTTGCCGCTCGCAAATAAGTATTGCGGTGTGATGCGCTCCGTTTATATTTCGGGAGTCCATGCGGTGGAGATGCTTGAATTAGGTGAAAAATATGCAAACTTGAAGATATCAGTGGATAGGGCAGATCGAAGGGAGATTTGCGAACAAATTGTTAGAAAACAATGGTTGCATACTTTTGCAAAATGCTTGCATTCATCTGTTAGTACAGTTGTAGCTAGTATCGGACATGCGAAATATGCAAAATACCATAAGATCGGACCAATGGCACAATCATTTTTTATTTTAGATAGACTTCTTTTAGTCCCATCAAAGTTTGCATGTACTTCTGAGGTCATGACCTCATGCTCATGCTGTACTTGGCAGATCCAGGTTTTCGCTCCAGGGACCTCGCTTGGTTGCACTATTACACATGGGAACACCAACTGCAATGTAGATGCCACGCCCACATACCCTCGTACGTTGCTCAGAATTTAATTGAATTCAATCTGATCACACTATATTGAATACCCGCAGCTATTTTGAAATATTTGATAGCTATATCTCTAACGCCGGCCCCTCGTAAAAAATCCGTTACTATCCAAATCTTTTTTGTGCCCTCCTTTTGAACTCAGTACATTAATTGGAACTCACAGTTATATATACAAACAGTTTTTTAAGCTCGACTCGAGTCCATGCAGTTCAGGGGTTGCACCCAGAGGGGGAGGGGTCAAGGGAGGAAAATTCCGGGGTCTGCCCCCATTTGCCAGTGCCACCTCTCTCCGTAACACCCCCCCCTAAAATTTTTTGAGTGCGCCCCTCGTTCCGTTTAAGATTTATGGCTTGGTATTTTAAAAATGCACGGCCGTTGCATGTAGCCTATAAGCGATGAATTTCAGAACCTATAAGAGATAACAAGTTAAGTACAGCTGTTTTTGTTACTATACGATCTATTCGTGGTAACTGGGTGGAGAGTATTTGCTTCCTGTCTTGATTTAATAAGAACCCTGAGACAGTTGGCTAACCAAGCCAGCTGTCAATGCATTCATTCTAAAAAAGTGATAAATTTTTGTTACCTTGCCTGACAATATGCTATTGCTGGAGTAGCTAATTTATGATAGTGTTATGCAAAGCTGGAAAAGAAGTCGCTTTGATTTAAACTATCAGAAGGAGAGACAAAGATGTAGTAGAGAGGGATCACAAACAGAGATGGGGTCGTGTATTGAAATTAAATTTGAACTTTTTTGCGCAAGCTATTCTGTGCGCAGTTTAAACAGTGATTATGCAATATAGTAGTTCTACCTCATTAGTACATGCAGATATAGTAATTTTAGCATATTATTAGAGATTTAGTATTTTTAGACTAGAGCGCTATGGACAAGCAAACATACAAATCTTAGAGATTTAGTATATTTAGATTGCAATCTCTAGAGCGTTATGGACAAACATACAAACAAACAAACAAATATTAGAGATTTAGTATATTTGGATTTTAAGAAAATCGGTCAAGGACAGTGAGCTCTAGAGCTTTATGGACAAGCAAGCAAGCAAGCAAACAAACCTTAGAGATTTAGCATATTTGGATTAGAGATTAAGTATAAATAAGTGCCACATGGAGTTCGGGCTCGAGATGACCTATGGAGCTGGCAGCACATTTCGCTTTAAGCACGGTGTAAAAGTTTAAGATCTTGTTATTCGCGCTCACAAGCCAAATGTGCCCCCGCCTCCACAATCCAGCAGGGGGTGCAGTGAAATAAAACTGGAGGGGCAGTGGATAAGATGCAAGCAAATTTAGCGAATACGCAGATTTTTTCTTTTTTACCTGTGCGCCGCATATGGACTGAAATAAAAGTGCAGAATGTAATGGCATGCGAAAAATGATGGCATTTAGAGGGTAATAATTAATAGCTTTACCTGTGCGCCGCATATGGACTGAAATAAAAGTGCAGAATGTAATGGCATGCGAAAAATGATGGCATTTAGAGGGTAATAATTAATAGCTTTACCTGTGCGCCGCATATGGACTGAAATAAAAGTGCAGAATGTAATGGCATGCGAAAAATGATGGCATTTAGAGGGTAATAATTAATAGCTTTACCTGTGCGCCGCATATGGACTGAAATAAAAGTGCAGAATGTAATGGCATGCGAAAAATGATGGCATTTAGAAGGTAATAATTAATAGCTTTACCTGTGCGCCGCATATGGACTGAAATAAAAGTGCAGAATGTAATGGCATGCGAAAAATGATGGCATTTAGAGGGTAATAATTAATAGCTTTACCTGTGCGCCGCATATGGACTGAAATAAAAGTGCAGAATGTAATGGCATGCGAAAAATGATGGCATTTAGAAGGTAATAATTAATAGCTTTACCTGTGCGCCGCATATGGACTGAAATAAAAGTGCAGAATATAATGGTGTGCGAAAAATGATAATGAGGGAGCTATTTGCTAAGCAAGCAATGAATTGAGATTTATAACTCGATTTAAGTAAAATGGTTAATTATTAAAAGTTTCCACTTGAATCAGGCAAAACGGAGAGATCGCGATCAATTCTGCTGCGCATCATTCTCGCCCTCTTGCTGCCATCCAGGTTGCGCATGAATATGGCTGCAGGCCCGGAGAAATGCTGCAATCGACATAGTGCCCTCTCTCAGGTGTCGGCAGAATGTCTCAAAGCAGACATTCACTCGCGCGTACCTAGCATGTACTTGCTGGTGGTGCGTGACAGCTTGGCCTTGATGAACTTGCTGCAGCAGACGTTGCACCCGCTCTGCATCACGCTGAAGCAGGGTCAGCAGAAGATAGAAATTAAGCGCTTTCTCTCCACGCTTGTTGAGCTGCGCGTGCCAAGCCTCCACGGCATTGTTCGTCCTTGTGAACCGCTCAAAGACGCAAATGGCATCCCGGTCCCACACAGGGTGCTGTAGCCAGGTTGCACGCACGTATTCCGTTAGCTCTAGAAGGCGCTGATTCTCTCCTGCCATTGCAGTGCAGGCTGCAAGGCCATCTAGCATGCAAGGAGCCGGCAGACAAGGAATCGAAAGCAGCATGCGTACTAATAACTTTACCGCAGGGGAAGTCGCATACTGCACCTGCAATCCAAGAGACTGGACTCGCCTGAAAACAGCCTGGCAGTAATGAAAAAAGCAGCCACGAACTTGGGCTGCTGGATAAACTAGCCGAATGGCTTGCCAGGCGGCCGACTCAAAGTCGCAGATAAATTGGACAGGTGCATTACCAGTCAACTCCCATACCTGCCGGAAGCAGGCTTGGTAGTCAGCCTGAGCCTTACCTGACATCAGAAAGAATGCCAGTGGTACCAGACGCTCTTGATTGTCGCAGCGAATGGCTCCATGAAGGCTGTACAGCTGCATGAAAGGCGCCTTGACAATGCCGAATGTGCCATCGCAGTGCAGAATGCGTCGTGTGGACAGGATCTCCCGTTGTGTCGCAGACATGAAGACAAAGTGCCGTCCATTTGTCTCTGGCACAGTAACGTCCTGCAAATGGAACTCTGGGGGCACGTGCTCGGGATCAACCTGAAAATGGATGTTAGCTGGCTCCGCGGGGCGGCTTTTTTTACGAGAATAATTAGCATTGCGACTTAAGGAATCTATATTAATCACTGCCTGCACTTCTTGGGGGAGCTCTCTTACTTTCTCCTCAGCGATGATGCGAGCAGATTTGAATGGCGCTCGCTTTGCTTCCGCTTTTACCTGAGCTGCAATACGTCGTTTTTTAACTGGCTGATCGACTGGATCGCAGGTGTGCTCTTTCAAGGCTTCAATGGTTCCGTCTTGTCGCTTGACGGCTGAGCCCAGGCATTTCGGTGCAGTTTTGTTGCAACGGTAGTAAGTGTTGCCGTTTCGCCGGCTCTTGACATGCATCAAGCGGCCAAGATCACGCCTGACGTACTGCACCAGCAAGTCTTTGCCGTGGCTGAATCCAGCACCTGGAAAATGCTCAAAAGCCTGCGGAGGTGGGCTACGAGGCGGCGCCAACTCTGCTGGAGGCTCGTGAATTGATTCTTCGAGCACAGGTTCAGCGTCAGCGAAATCGGGATACTGAAATAAAAACCTCTCTTCCACTTCTACATGAGGGACTGGAAGCAATGGCTCCTCTAGGTCAATAGGCTCACCACCTGGTCCTGATCCTGGAAAGGTTGGTGGCACAGTAGCTGCTGGGGCAGCTGAGGGTGCAGATGAAGGCACACCTGTAGTTGGCCTAAGGCATCGGTTGCACAGCCAGAAAAACTCGCGTACACGTTTCATCGCAGCGTACTGCTCCGGTGTAACGCGACTGTTACACGCACGATGCTGCCATTCGCTACACTGCGAGCACTCAATGGCTTCTTCTCCATTGACAACAGGCTGTACACACACTACACATGGGTATGCACCTGCCATTTTAATGATATTTCTTGATCAAAAACTATTTAAGCTCCGATATCAGATAATCAGTTTTTATTGTATAGATATGCTATTCTAATACAATTATAGATAAACAGAAAATTCAAATTCGGGGCCGTATCAGTGGAGGATAACTGCTATTTGATGAGCGCCCAGCCAATGAGAGTTCTGGCATTTTTGGAAGAGCGTTTCTTACCCACTGTTTCACCCACTGTTTCACCCACTGTTTCACCCACTGTTTCTCACCCATTGTTTCTCGGAGAGTGGATAGAGAGTGAGAGTGGAGAGAGGGTGAGAGTTGAAAGAGAGGCTGAAAGTGGAGAGAGGGTGAGAGTTGAAAGAGACTGAGAGTAGAGGCTGAGAGTAAAGAGAGGCTGAAAGTGGAGAGAGGGTGAGAGTAGAGGGAGGGTGAGAGTGGAGAGAGGGTGAGAGTGGAGAGAGGGTGAGAGTGGAGAGAGAGTGAGAGTGGAGAGAGGGTGAGAGTGGAGAGAGGGTGAGAGTGGAGAGAGGGTGAGAGTGGAGAGAGAGTGAGAGTAGAGAGAGGGTGAGAGTTGAAAGAGAGGCTGAAAGTGGAGAGAGGGTGAGAGTTGAAAGAGACTGAGAGTAGAGGCTGAGAGTAAAGAGAGGCTGAAAGTGGAGAGAGGGTGAGAGTAGAGGGATGGTGAGAGTGGACAGAGGGTGAGAGTGGAGAGAGGGTGAGAGTGGAGAGAGGGTGAGAGTGGAGGGAGGGTGAGAGTGGAGGGAGGGTGAGAGTGGAGAGAGGGTGAGAGTGGAGAGAGGGTGAGAGTGGAGAGAGGGTGAGAGTGGAGAGAGTGTGAGAGAATTAAAGAGAGACCTCGAGCAGCAGTGTCGGAAAATATTTCAAAGTGGGGGGGGGCTATTGTTGGGAGGGCACATTGCACATAATTTCTTTTAATCTAAGGGCACCCAAACTCCTGATGTTAGCTATATCAGTTTGTGAAATTGTCCTCTCCTCTCCTCTCCTCTCCTCTCCTCTCCTCTCCTCTCCTCTCCTCTCCTCTCCTCACCTATCTCCTCTCCTCTCCTCTCCTCTCCTCTCCTCTCCTCTCCTCTCCTCTCCTCTCCTCTCCTCTCCTCACCTATCTCCTCTCCTCTCCTCTCCTCTCCCTCCTCTCCTCACCTATCTCCTCTCCTCTCCTCTCCTCTCCTCTCCTCTCCTCTCCTCTCCTCTCCTCTCCTCTCCTCTCCTCTCCTCTCCTCTCCTCACCTATCTCCTCTCCTCTCCTCTCCTCTCCTCTCCTCTCCTCTCCTCTCCTCACCTATCTCCTCTCCTCTCCTCTCCTCTCCTCTCCTCTCCTCTCCACTCTTCTCTGTTCTCTCCTCTCATCTCTCCTCTCTTATCATCTCCTCTCCTCTCTTAGCTCGTATCAGCTCTCATCTCCCTTTTCCTCTCCATTCTCTTCTCCCTTCCCTCGTTCTCTCCTCTCTCTTATATCTCGACTCTCCTCATTCATCTCCCCTCTCCTATTTTATCTCTTTTCTCGTCTACTCTCTTCTCCTTTATTCCCTAGCCTCTCCCTTCTCTTGCCTGCAATCATCAGGGACTCCTGGGCACGTTTCGCTTAGGGGCCCACGGAAGCAGACCCAGAAGGGCAGTCATTGCGCCACGCTAGGTTCTTAATCTGGCCCTTGAGGTAAAAAGTTTGCTGACCCCTGCACTAAAAGCACTAGGCTTAGGCACATTAGATAAAACTGTAGTGAATGGGATTGAGAACAACATTAACTATTATATCAGCCCTTAGCTTCCAAGACTCAGAAAAGCCAAAGCCGAAAACCGGCCGACACTTGCTTAAAATTCAAAAAGGGCACTTGATGGATCATGCTAAAAAGTGGGGGGGGGGCTCCAGCCCCCCCGTGACCCCTGGTTCCGACCACCCCTGACCTCGAGAGATGATTTCCTGATCCAATTTAGCTGTACAGAGCATGGATATACATGTATCTATCACACAATGCGCATACTGTGTACCAGGTCGATCATTGCCAATTGATTGCATGGTAAATTAAAATCAAGTGTAGCGATATGACTGTCCGTCTGTTGTATGGTAGGGATCAGAACTGCATGTTACATGCACGAGTATACACTGGTAGCCAATGTGATGTACAGTACAAATGTACAATTGTAGCTAATATTCGTTCAAATAGTTTTAGAACGTATTTTTTATTAAACAGGGAGAACATCCGAAATCAAAGTAAACGATTACTGTACATGTGATGTGCATGCATTTTCGTGCCATACATTTTGATTGTATTAAGAGCGATTAGAGTAACTTTTGAGTGAGTGATCAGTGTGCAAGTGAGTGAGTGAGCGAGTAAGATACATGTAGAGGGTGAGAGAGTGAGTGAGTTAGTGATTGAGTGATTTAAAGTGAGCATGAAAGCTGCTTATAACAGGCCTCGTACAACTCGATCGAGGCCCAGCTCGTACAAATCACGGACTACTTTAGTGTCGTTTTTATAGGAAGCCTGTACATGTACACGTAATAAAAACGGTATGGCTGCACGACTCACCATCCCGTAACCTCTAAATACAAGTGCATGTTAGCCTGCCTGCCTGCGATCGAATTGGCAAATTTGCATTGGCAATCGGACATGCTCGAATCACACATGAAAACTCACATTATAACAAATTATACCAATGATAACCAACTCAAGGACCACATTCGAAACTGCGAATTAAGAATGCAGTTAAGTCAAGAGCCTTTTTTCACAGCTTTCTACTAATAGTAGCTGTTTATTTAGGATTGATAGTTCCTTTACAATTCAAATTGAATGAAAAAACGAGGAAGGCTCACTCAGGTCCGCCCGGCCCGCTCACCGGTTCCTCTCTCGCGGCCTTGTCGTCCCCATCTCACCCCTCCCCCAGCACCATCCAATAACATGGCGAGCCAAATTCCTCCCCCTAGCTCCCCCAAGTGTGGCGGTCTTGGTGTGTGGCGGTCTTGGTCCTACACCTAAAAATCTAACCTAACCTTCCAAATGTTTTTTTTAGAATGAATTCATAAAACTGTGAAAAAATTACCGTTGAAAGTCATTATTCTAAAAAAGTTTAATTTCTAGTTTAAAACTAAACTAAACTAAGAAAAATTCTCTAAAACTTTTTAAATTAAATTATCATTAAATATAAAGGCCCTAGTGGATTAACAAATTGAGCTCCTGTTAATTCTGAAGGTAACTTTTTCAGTTTTCTTTTGCTTTATTACCATTTTAGATAGCCCCTAAGACTCTGGTCCATAGTCCGGATCAACAGGATCATGGCAGGGTATATGCCAGAGTAGAGCTGTCACGAGATCTCGACAAGACAAGATTCGAGACAAGATCTCGACATTTTTTCTCGTCTCAAGAAATCTCAAATTTTGTCAAGAAATTTGAGACAAGATTCAAGAATTTTTCTGATACCTTTTTTCAAAAGCTTCTAAGTGATAAGATATAAAAAGGGGAGCAAATTTTCATATAAATATAACTGTTTATTGTAACACGCTTGATAGGGCAATTTTCAAATGGTAAAATCTAGCCAATGTCGAGCAGTTATTTAATGAACGTCATTATATACGAGTTTGCATTACATATGCACTCTTTTAGTTATCATTTCAGTTCTGCAGCAAGGTGTATCATAGCAGACTTGAAGACAATCTACACAGGTCTTTTGACAAATTAGTAATAGACATAGTAGGGCCAAGGGCCTATATGCTACAAGCATAAATTCTTATGAATAAATAGCAAATAATTAAAACTAGAATTAAGAAAGTATTCTGGAAAATCTAAAAAATATATTTTAGAATTGTATCTTATCAAGAAATTTAAGACAAGATAAGGCAAGATAAGAGCAAGACAAGATGCAATTCTGAAATATATTTTTTAGATTTACTTTGTCTTGTCTCGTCTCGAAATTCTCGGCTTATAAGCCTTTCTTGTCTTGAATCTCGTCTCGAATAAAATCTCTAATTTTGATAGCTCTACACCAAACTCAAACTTGATAGATCCACAGTTTGTATGCCAATGTATGCCAAATTTTTTTTGCCTTCCCTAACTGTATGCCACTGTATGCCATAATCAGAAATCAGTTAATAGTTAATGAAAAATAGAGCATATTGCAATTTAAATATAGTTAGCCCTACACCTATGTTATATATATCCCTGTTAGTGTTATACTGCAAGCAAGTAATATATATATTATGCCTCTAGTAGCAGGTTTTATTAAAATTATTTAATAGAACAATAGATGGTAATATTTTGTTAAAGTGAATGTACTTCTAACATAAATTCCATTTCTTAAATTATTGTGCAAATTCCTAAAAAATACCGATGTTTATGTACATTACATTGCAAGTTATTACAGCAACAGTGTATACGACATTCACGCCAATAGGTAGGGCCCAATTTTTTGGTTGTACGCCAATGTACGCCAATAGGGTTAGCAAGGGGTGACTGTACGCCAAATTAATTTGGCATATAGGCCATGCTCTGGACTATGGACTCTAGTAAGTTTCAGAAAAATTGGAAAATGGGAAGTATTTTATATACCTTAAGTTCAAGAAGTCCTAAAGTAGTATTTTTTATATAGAAAATTACTGATTTTTGCAGTTTTATAAAATAAATTGCAATAAACAACATGGTGCAAGCAAAAATTTTTGATAGGATTTGTTCTTGCAGATGGCGCAATCAAACTTTTCTATAAGATTCATTCCAACATAGGTGTGCCATGATTTTGACCATGAATTTAAAGCTGAGGCTATCTTGGTCATGCTATATGCATCTAATCTGTCATTGTTTAAAGATTCAAAACTTAAAAAAATATGATTTCAACAATTTTATGTTTCATGATTTTTCTTTTGTTTTATTTCATAGTTGTAGGTTTTAGGATATAATGCTAAATTGTAATACAAAAAAGATTTTTTTGTACTAGTTTTTTGGTCCTAAAATAACAATTCTTCATCCTAGTTTATAGAAAAAAGGTTTTTGGAGTTGTAGTTTCATTTGGAAAAAAAACATTTTAGTAGGTATAATGGTCATAGCCAAAAAAACATGCCCATATAGAAACAAAAATTCTTTTGAATTCCTGTGAATTTTAATTGCCTGATCATCTTAAATGGTTTTTTTCTAAAAGATAACACATGCCTATTGTAAAACACAAAAAATAAAATAATTTGCCTGTCTGGAGTTTTTTATTTAACTTGTTTAAGTTTAACTGTGACAGTTAGGAAGAAAAAATGTCTTGCTAAATTTTATGGTCAAAAACATATATACCTTGGCATTTGGTATAAAAATCCCAGTATTTTAATTAGGGATAAACTTCTTCTATATAGTTTAACTTATTGTGTCACCAGGTTTGATAGGTCCTTCTTAGCATTATATTATGAAAAATCCTAAAAGCAATTTAAGATTTAAAGGCTTAAATGACTTCAAGTATATTATATATGCACTTTTAAATTATATTAACCATGTGACTTTGTTTTGGCTAAATATGACTTCATTTTGAAACTCACAAAAAATTAAAGTTGTTAACTTTGTAACTTACCCTTGGTTTGTTAAATAATAATTGGCTTACAATTTTGCATATATAAAATATAGTAGGATATAACAAAAACTTCCATTTACAAGATCAAAAATATTATCAGTTTGTATATTATGATAAACCATTTTTAATGTAATAGTAAATAATTTTGCTATCATTAAACTTTTTTTTATAATTTTAGAGATATTTCGTTGAAATCCTAGTAAAATTGTTTATTTTTTGTAGCACCATTTATTATTTGGTGCCTATATTTTTCTACCATATTTTGATTTCTAAAAGTATTTCTAATGTAAAAAGGTATTTTTATTGGACTAAGGCCACATTTCCCCCTATCTACTTGTTAACAACAGTATATGCCCTATCTCCATGCTACAAAAGAATTCTACCTTAGATAATGATTCAATAAAACAGGATTTCTGGAAGGGGACTAGTTATTTATATTTTCAGTTCTATTTTCATTTTTAGAGTACTAGAAGATTTGGTGAATTGATGACTTAGCTTGAGTATTCTTGCTATAAATTCTTTTATCCCATTTAATTTTAGAATAGATTATTATATTAGTATTATTTTTTATGCTATTATTAATTTTTCTTAAGCTTACTATCAAAGCTAAACTCTCGTTTACAGGCCTCATTCTTGTGAAAGAGTTGTTATCAGGCATTGTTTTGTTTATTTTTTTCAAATTATATATTAATAGAAAATACCTAAAATACTACTTTCAGGCTACTACTAGTGGTCTAGGATTCTCGCTCACGGCTCAGATTGAGCCAGTGCAGCCGCACTCAGTTCATACTCTGGTGTTCCGCTCGCTGAAGCGAACTCACGATATGTTCTTGTCTGACAGGGACTGCCTGCCAGCCCCAGACCCTACTGCTGACAAAGTCAGGCAGGCTGTCAAGGCTAGGGACCAGTTCGGACCGGTGCTGCACATGCAATCGTCTGCTAAGACTGCCAGGCCTGCTGCTGGCAAGCAGGTCAGTTCTGCAACTTCTGCTTCATGCAACTTGAGTATTGTTTGCTTAATTAATTTGAGACAATATTCCTATGTGGAATATCTGAATATCCAACTGATAGAGTCTCATATGCCTAACTAAAAGAATCTCATGCTCAACTACAAGAATCTCATGTCCAGCTAAAATAATCTCATGTCCAGCTAAAATAATCTCATGTCCAGCTAAAAGAATCTATGCTCAACTAAAAAAGTCTCATGTCCAGCTAAAATAATCTCATGTCCAGCTAAAATAATCTCATGTCCAGCTAAAAGAATCGCATGTCCAGCTAAAATAATCTCACGTCCAGCTAAAATAATCTCATGTCCAGCTAAAAGAATCTATGCTCAACTAAAAAAGTCTCATGTCCAGCTAAAAGAATCGCGTGTCCAGCTAAAATAATCTCATGTCCAGCTAAAAGAATCTCATGTTCAACTAAAAGAATCTCGTGCTCAACTAAAAGAATATCGTGCTCAACTAAAAGAATCTCTTGCTCAACTAAAAGAATCTCATGCTCAACTAAAAGAATCTCATGCTCAACTAAAATAATCTCTTGCTCAACTAAAAGAATCTCATGCTCAACTAAAAGAATCTCATGCTCAACTAAAAGAATCTCATGCTCAACTAAAAGAATCTCATGCTCAACTAAAAGAATCTCATGCTTAACTAAAAGAATCTCATGCTCAACTAAAATAATCTCATGCTCAACTAAAAGAATCTCAAGCTCAACTAAAAGAGTCTCTTGATCTTTCTTTCAGGCCGCCATTGCCGCCGCGCCAGCTGGCTCAGACGGCGCAGACTCTAACTCGGCTTTGATCCCAGCTTCTGCCGCATCCGCAGCTTCTCAGCCCGCCTCCTCGGCTGACCCGGGCTCTGCAGCCGCTTCCGCTGCCGCCGCCAACACGGCGTCGGTTCAAGTTGGCGAAGAGCGAATGCTGGTGCCTAAACGGGCTCCGCTGATGCCCAAGCCCGATTGGCATCCGCCATGGAAACTGTACCGGGTCATCTCGGGTCACACCGGCTGGGTCAGGTAAGTGGCGTCGTCTGTGAAGTTTTTCGTCATCTATGCGCCTCTGAACTCTGATAATAGGGAATATCCCAGATCCCCAACATCCAGAATCTCCCCAGTCCCCATCATCCAGAATCTCCCCGATCCCCATTATCCAGAATCTCCCCAATCCCCAGCATCAGGTATCTCCCCAATCCCCATCATCAAGAATCTCCCAATCCCCATCATCCAGATTCTCCCCAATCCCCATCATCCAGATTCTCCCCAATCCCCATCATCCAGATTCTCCCCAATCCCCATCATCCAGATTCTCCCCAATCCCCATCATCCAGATTCTCCCCAATCCCCATCATCCAGATTCTCCCCAATCCCCATCATCCAGATTCTCCCCAGTCCCCATCATCCAGATTCTCCCCGATCCCCATCATCAAGAATCTCCCAATCCCCATCATCCAGATTCTCCCCGATCCCCATCATCCAGAATCTCCCAATCCCCATCATCCAGATTCTCCCCAATCCCCGTCATCCAGATTCTCCCCAATCCCCATCATCCAGATTCTCCCCGATCCCCATCATCCAGAATCTCCCCAGTCCCCATCATCCAGATTCTCCCCAATCCCCATCATCCAAATTCTCCTTAATCCCCATCATCACCAGGAATCTCCCCAATCCCCATCGTTAGGAATAATCCTTCCTTAGCACCAATCTCCACCAAGAATCCCTTATCTCAAACTCAAACTTATCTCAAATGTCATTGCAACCCCGCATCTCCAGGTGTGTAGCTGTGGACCCGTTGAACCGGTATTTTGTGACTGGAGCAGCTGATCGACTGATTAAAATCTGGGATCTGGCTAGCGGTACGCTGAAACTGTCTCTAACTGGGCATATTAGCACTGTTAGAGGCTTACAGGTGAGTCATATCTGTGCATACGTAATTTATTAGATTAAAAAATTATTCAATATTCATAATGCAAAAGTTCACATATGTACGCGTGTATTCTCATATGCACAACTTGTGTGCACTTTTTTATGCATTACATGTAGTCTAGTGAGGAGGTTGTACCTACTTGTTAGAGCGTCGGACTCATTACTGAAAGGTCGGGGGCTCGATTCCCGATCCCACTCGAAACAATTTGTGTCCTTGACCTTGAGCAAGACACAACTCTGCATTGCTTCAGCTCACCCAGCTGTAAAATGGGTGCCAGCATTAGCTGGGGTGATTGAGGGTGTGTGGCGACCCACCAGTCCTTGGAATGAACAGCCGTACGCTGTTTTATATGCTAGATGCGCAAAGTTAGGGCAGGTGAAATCAATTATTATCAACTATTATTACAGTAATGTGTACACCCAATATGTACATCCTATATACTAATTTTGCGCTGTCTGCCTGTCTGTCTGTCTGTCTTTCTTTGATTTTTTCGAGAACAGTCTGAACGAGAAATAAAGCCGATATGTATCGAAAAATATAAAACTAGAGAAAAAAGCCGATATGTATCGAAAAATACAAAGCCGATATGTATCGAAAAATATAAAACTGTCAAAGGCGATATGTATAGAAAGAATAGAGAAAACCCCAAGATGAAAACTTCGACTTAGAAGTGGTCAAATAAAGTGGGAATATTATGAATTTGAATTCCCCCCACGGGTCTGTACGCTCTCTAAAGTACACAGTCAGCTATTCAGCATCCCAAATTCAACATCACCGCAGGTGAGCGACCGTCATCCGTTTCTATTCAGCTGCAGTGAAGACAAAACCGTTCGCTGTTGGGATCTGGAAGAGAACAAAGTGGTTCGCCACTATCACGGCCACCTGAGCGCTGTCTATGGCCTCACCTTGCACCCCACTCTGGACCTGTTAGTCACCTGCGGCAGGGACGCCACGGCCAGGCTGTGGGACATGCGAACGAAGCTATGCATTCACACCCTGGCTGGCCATAGCAGCACAGTGGCAGCAGTGGCCAGTCAGAGTGCCGAACCGCAGCTGGTGACCGGCTCGCACGATTGTACAGTGCGACTGTGGGATATCGCTGCTGGGAAGTGAGTGCTCTGTGTGTTTATGGTTGTCAAGGTGTGAAAATCTAGTCTTTAGCTCAGGCTCACTAGCTCGAAACTTCACAATTTAGACAAATCGAAAATTTGAGTTTGTTAATTTTTCAAGCTTTGAGGGCTTAGGGGTTGATTTTATTGGCTATGTGAAGAATTCATTTTTGATCCCATTTTTTTATCACATTTAAGTGTTGTTTTGCTTTTCTTCTCTCTCTCTCTTTCTCTCTCTTTCTCTCTCTCTCTCTCTCTCTCTCTCTCTCTCTCTCTCTCTCTCTCTCTCTCTCTCTATTTATCTATCTCTCTCTCTCTCTCTCTCTCTCTCTCTCTTTCTCTCTCTCTCTCTCTCTCTCTCTCTCTATCTCTATCTCTCTCTATCTATCTATCTATCTCTCTCTCCCCCCCTCTCTCTCTCTAACGATGTCCCCAATTTGTGTATGTTTCTAATAATTTAAACAAGTCAAAAGACCGTTTTAGTTTATCTCGATCTTTTTTAACCGATCAACGCGGATTGTTACAATTTCAAAAAATTGTATTTAAAGCAATTCAGTGAAAAGGAAAGCCACAGGCTATGATATATTGATGTGTGTGTCTGTCTCCAGGTGACATCTGAGTTAAACTGGGATATTAAAGTCTAGAATTGATTTAAAGAAAGATACTTCCTTGTTGTAGGTTTTTTGAGTCTAGCTCAGAGGTTGGAAAACTTTTTTATCTCAAGAGCCAGTTAAAGAATTCAGCTCATTGCGTCATGCCAGACGAGAGTGGAAAGGAGAGGGAATGGAACATGACATGAGACAAGGATGTTCGCTTCACGCAGTGGAACTGACATTTGCATTAGATTTGTAGCGACTTGAAGGTCGGGGGTTCGATTCCCAATCCCACTCAAAACAATTAGTGTCCTTGAGCAAGACACTTGACTCTGCATTGCTACAGTTCACCCAGCTGTAAAATGGGTGCCAGCATTAGCTGGGGTAATTGAGGGTGTGTGTGGCGACCCCCCAGTCATTGGACTGAACAGCCGTACGCAGCCTTCAATAGCAATAGCAGCGGCTGAGCTGTCGGTTGCACACCTGGCTTAATTGAGACAGGTGTAATCAATAATTATAATAATAATTGATAATTGGGCATAGCATGCCTAAATTAAGATCACCTCATCACATCCCGCAGGTCCCTAGTGACGCTGACCAATCACAAGAAATCGGTCCGCGCCCTGGCCATCCATCCCACTCAGTTCACCTTCGCCACCGGCGCCCCCGACAACATCAAGCAGTGGAAATTCCCCGACGGTCAATTCCTGCAGAACTTCAGCGGTCACAATGCCATCGTTAATGCGCTGGCATTGAACGAAGATGGCGTGCTGGTTAGCGGGGCTGACAATGGCTCTCTGCACATGTGGGACTGGCGTACTGGTAGCTGCTTTCAGCGACACACCAGCCCTGTGCAGCCTGGCTCCATCGATTCGGAGGCTGGGATATTTGCTCTGGCATTTGACAGGTCTGGGTCAAGGCTGATCACGGCTGAGGCTGACAAGACTGTCAAAATCTACAAGGAGGATGAGACGGCAACTGAGGAGACTCATCCGGTCAATTGGCGGCCTGGATTGCTCAAGAAGGCTCGATATTAATTAATTACCTAATTAGTGTTACTGGTTATCAACAACATTGTAATTTGTGTGTGTGTATGTGTTTACCATTGAGCTGAAATAATAAACCCGTGTGTTTATATAAAATACTTTGTAGCTTAATATTTCAGCTTGCTGAAATGACTTTTTAGTCACCTAATTATTTTGTGAATAAGTATTTTTTTCATATTTTAATTAAAGTAGGTCCTAAGGAAGACTCTAGTAGGATTTAGGTTATCTTTGTTTCTTCTTTGGCAGCCTGATGCAGCACATCACACACAGCACAGCAGTTCGATTTGCTTTTAGTAAAAAACTGTCAATATTATCTCCTTTATTAAATGATAAAAGGAAGAATGCCATCTTGTAGTGGTTCCGGCGTCCGTAGCTTCTGGATGCTACATGAGGTGATCATGGTCGCTCGTGTGGTAGTCCTTAGGTTAGATTAGGTGAATCATTCTCAACACTGGATTCTTCGTCACTATGGATTTTCACTTAGAGTTTTCCACCCAGCTTATGATTAAAACAAAGTTTTCAAGGCGGTACAGCATGACTTTCATTTACATGTAAACTGCAACTCAACAACAGCATACTCTGTCCCCGACCTCTAATATTGATACCTGCAAAAGTTAAACATTTATAGCTACGGCTACTTTTATATCCTGGGTTTTTTACTGTGAATTGAAGCCTACTTACCGTTAGTTAACAGAGCGCCTTGAAAGACACCAGTTGAGAATAGAATGATTTGAAAAAAATAATAGGAGACTTTCTGCTTAACCAAATCAGAAAGCTTTAAAACAAATTCATTTTATATTTTCGGCAATTTGAACATTTATAAAAACATGTCAAAATTTATAATTTTTGTCGTTAACTAAAAATCAAATTGTATTTTTTGTTAAAATAATACTTTTTTAGCGAATACCAGTTGCTTTATCTATTTGGATTAGACTTTAAATGCACTTGGTTTGCATTTTTGAGTCAGGTAAACTATTTTCATTAAAGTTGTGAAGCTCGGTGCATGTCTTGAAGTGGCATGCTGACTAAAGTTAACTAATGAACATTTTACACTAATTAAAGACCGTCACAAATCAAGTGCATCTGATCTAGCCCTTAATGGATTTCGAAACATTTTAGTTGCGATATAAATTTATAGCTGAATATAAACAAAGCTTAGTACGTAATTGAGATTTATTTAAAATACATGTAATATCAACCAGTAAAGAACCAACTAACTACTCTACAAAAGCACTGGAATAGCAAACGTTCTATCAATTTGTTATCTCGTTCTTGTTATACGAGGGGCGATCAAAAAGTTCTGTCACTGCTTAATTTTTTCTGCACACGGGACTTCTCTCTAATTGATTTTAGTTGTTACCATAGACACATCATGTCCCCTACTTAACCATAACTTTTTTGAAGCCACTCTTGCTTAACTCAAGAATCTGCAGCATTTCTTCATCACCACCCTTGAGCAACTATGTCAATCTCAAGCGAAGCCATACGTGCCATCATCCATTATGAGTGGAGGCGTGGCACAGCAGCTAAGGATATTGAAGCCCGCTTGGTGATCAACATGGAGAGTCTGCACCGTCATATCGCACCATATATCATTCGCTGGATTCACAGTTTTGAAGGAGGCAAAGGGGACTTCGAAGACGAACCTCGCAGTGGCAGACCCAGGACCTCCAACCAGAGTGTTATCGACAGCGTCCAGAGCCTCCTTGACGAGGACACGCGAGTGACTATTGCTGAGATAGCAGAGGCCTGTGGTATCAGTTATGGCAGCGCGCAGTCCATCCTGACGGTCCAGCTGGGAATGTCGAAGGTTTGTGCCAGATGGGTGCCGAAACTCCTGACTGCGGAGATGCAGCGCAATCGGATGCAGGCGTGTCAGTACCTGCTCCACCTGATGCAGCACCGCCAAGATGAGTTTCTCGACTCTATCGTGACAGGCGATGAGTCGATGTTCTCCCTATACGAGCCGGAGACCAAAGCTCAAAGCATGCAGTGGAAGCGCCCCGATGAACCCACTCCGATGAAGGCCAAGACGGTGCCATCAATGAAGAAGCGGATGGGCACCATCTTCTGGGATCGGCAAGGGGTGCTGCTAATCGAGTGGCTGCCTGAGAAGCGGACGGTTACTGGAGACTCTTACGTTGCCACATTGCGCCAGCTGAAGGAAGCAATCAAGGAGAAGAGGCGTGGAAAGGTCACTAGGGGCATCCGGCTTCTCCATGACAACCGCCTCGGCGCACACCTGTCACAAGGCGCAGGCTGCTATCCGCGAGCTGGGGTTCGAGCAGCTCCCTCACCCTGCTCATTCGCCAGACCTGGCCCCATCGGACTTCTGGCTGTTTCCGGCGCTGAAAAACTCGCTGCGAGGGCGCCACTGGGCTTCTGTGACTGCACTGGCATCCTCGGTGAACCAGTGGTGCAAACACCAGGATGAAGACTGGTACGCTGCGGGCATTCAGAAGCTACCAGAGCGCTGGGCCAAGTGTGTCACTGCGTGGGAACTTTGTTGAGAAAGTGCAGGACGATTAACAGTTACATCGTTGTTTGTTTTGTTTCTAGTTAGGAAAGTGACAGAACTTTTTCGAGCGAAATGAAACAAAAATCTTGAGTAAAAACTTTGATAGCCATGCAGCTTTTAGTAAAGAAAATGTCTTAAAAATTAGATCGCTTGTAACTAGCAGCTACAAAAAAGGGTTTTCTAAATTCCCTAAAAAACGAAACTTAAAAGGTGTCGATCTAGCAGCTACGACAAAAAACTAAGAGCTAAAACAGGAAAAGTTTGCAGCAAATAGTAGCTGTCATCATTATAAGAATTAAATATATGCCAGGTGCTTTCACCAAAACGATTAAAACAGTTTCTTGAAAATAGAAATTTTTCTTTGTAGATAGCAAAAATAGCTCCACTAAGTGCTATAGTAAAGAGTCTAAAAATAATTTAAACTTTAGACATTGATTTACCTGCAACCAAACTTAAAATTAGGAGCATGCAATATTTCAGATAATAAAAGACTGCTGTAAGCGCTTTTGTTTTTTTCCGGTGTTCTAAATCCACTTTCCTATCCTACAGCAACACCCAACAGCCTTAATTGCTGTCGTAGTACTCACAGAGGTTACAGACAAGTAATTACGGGATGATGTTAAGAAATCTGTGTGCCCTTTACTTTAGAAAAAAAACTATCATTAACAAAATACGAGTCCTAACAAAGGTAGCAATTAGAAGTAAAAAAGTAACCCATTTATACAAAAAATAATTGTTTGCTGCAAGCGATAGTAGCTAGCCCGGCAGTTACATGCGGTCTAATGCTGCTGCTGAACTGCAGCCAAGACCTGCTCTAGTTTTGATTCCATGCTCTTCATTCGATGCCTCATTCTCTTTACTTTACCCTCAGTTTTCGCATGAAGCTGCTTGGTTTCAAATCTGTTCCGTTCGCTTTCCTGTAGGAGTAGGCGTACTTGCTGCTTCACGTCAACTGGGCCCTCGGAAGTCTGACCCCTCTCATTTCCTTCAGGCTTTGCATTCGTCGAATTATCATGCTTGTGGTAGTGTTCCTCTCCTTGGTGCTTTAAATCTTCAAGCATTTCTTGAACCTCCAATTTCAACTCCGACAGCTCGTTTGCTGTGTGCGCCTTTGCCACGTCGAAGTCGTTTCTGTTCCACTGGGTGTCCCGTAGCAGGCGGGAGCGGCAGCGACGGAATTGAATCGCCTGGAACTCCAGAAACCGGTTGTAGTCTGGCGGGTAGAGCGACTTGTCTTGCCACCAATTCGCACCGTTTACCTGAAACGTTAAAAAAAATTATTCGCTGTCACGATTTTTAGGGCGAAGTACGATTATAAGCCTTACCTGGTCGTTGTCACTTCGTCTCTCAGAGTCAGTGGCGCCAGAGTCAGTGGCGCCAGAGTCACCGGCGCCAGAGTCATCGACTGCATTTTGGTTGATACTGCAACTTCGCGATCTGCAGCTTTCGCAAAATTTCTTCCCAACGTACCTGTAGTGTGAGCATCTTTTGCGATAGCCTTGTATTCTATAAGTTAGGTTTTGCATTATTGTTATTGAATTGTTATTTTGCTTTAGTTTAGTCATACGTTTTTGGTGTACTTTTTCCTTGTTAGTTAGAATCAATTTTGCGTGAACAGGTTAGAGTTAGACGCTATTTGTGACTCAGCGGAGGGTTGAGTTTGTCTGCGAACCCCAGCTTTGCGCGGTCAGCCAATCAGAACCGGCCTGGACCCTGGCACGCGGCAAGTTTCAATTTTACCCGGCGCCGCGGGCACAGTGCAATTCGGCTTAAGCGAGCGGCCGACCAGACGACCACCACCCGGCTTGAGGGGGTTTTGAGGGGTTGTGACTCTGACTATATATGAAAGTGTGTTTTGGCAATCGGATCTCGCTTGCTCCCTTTCCCCGGTTTTGTCTTGTCCAGTTCCCGGCCGGTGGCCCGATTTCTCCTCTCTTGTTGGTTCGCGCTTTGAGGCGCCTGAATTCTTCACCCCCGGTCCATTTTTTTGTTCCCGCCCAACCGCAGTAGTCTTGTGGCGTAACGTCTACGGCAAATTTCTGTCTGAAGTCGTCGCTATCAAGCGCGGTTAGATAGAGACTGTCGGATCTGATCAAGTACGCGGCCTCGACCCCGAGGGCCCCAGTGTTACACTGAAGGGCAGTGCCGATAGAACTTAGTCGGTACTCCGTTGAACGGTCGGTTCGGCAGTGCTCTCGTTTGAGAGTAGGTTCTGGCTTAGGCCAGGGGTTAGGAGTCTTCTCCGTGGTCCTGTGTTCGGTGCCTCCTTCTTCTTCAGCTGAGATCCGCTTGTCAGTGCGTATGTAATCATTATTTATTAACCGTTGTTGTCGTTTTGTCAACTCTAGTTATCTGCGCCGTTTGTCTAAATCTTGTAACTCAGCTAATCAAATTAAACCGTCAATCAAGTTAGTTATTCTTGAAATAGGATTATCACTCTCTAAATCTTTCGGTTTGTGTTTCCTCGTGTTCTTTATTTTCTTGTACTGTATCTGCGGCTATTGGAGAAGACTGGTAGAACTCGCCGACCGGCGATAGGCGATTAGGATTAATAGCTTTAAAATCTCTGACGCTCCAAGTAGGTTTGTCTAGGGCCTAAATAATTGCTCACCGTGCATGCTATTATCTAATTGCCTATTTATCACATACCGCAGAAAATAGTGCAAGTTCACCAGAAAAGAGAAAGGCGGTGGAATTGTAGGCAACTTATTGTACTCCTTCAGCATTTTAAAGAATTTCTTTCTCCAAATCCCGGTGGCTACGCCGTAAATTTGAGTGACTCGCAAATTGAAGAGCGCGATCAGCAGGTTCATCATCACCACATTCACCAGGCCCATAAAAATGAATATTAGCAAGTAGTAGAACCACTCATATCCTTGTTTGATGGCGACTTCTCCGAGTTTTGTGCTGTTTGGAGAGGAACTGAGCTTGATTTGATCAAAGTTGCTAAACAGCAAGTTAAACGACAGGGTTGCAGCCTGAATGAAGACTTCCCAACCGTAGTACGCATTGCCAACGTGAGCTGTGGGGGCCCAGGCAAAGGAAAACAACAGGCACGTGAAAAATACTCCAAAACAGCAAACAATCACAAGCAGAATTGTCAGAAAAGGCAACAAGTCGAAATAAATCAGTCTCCCCAGCATGCTGATCATTGGCCCGACGCTCTCAAAGTAGCTCAAAAACGTCACGGAGCGAAAGCAGAAAAGCACAAAGGACGTGCTTAGGACCATTTGACTTGGATAGGCTTCCTCCAATTTTAGACCATTACCGTAGTAGATCCATCTTGTTACCAGGCCAAGAAATAGAAAAAGAATAGCTAAAACATCAAAAACATTATTGCAGTCAGCTATGTATGCGGGAATTCGTAGCACGTATTTACCAATTCGGACTGCCTCTTTTGAAGATCTTAGTCTCCAGCTTTCAGCTATTTCTTGTGAGGCGAACGATAGAAAATAGGCTACTAAAATAGCATCCACCGCAGGCAGTGGAAAGGTAATCTGAAAGTTCAGAATGTACCAGCCGAAGAAACCAAGGAACCCAACGAAAGCTGTGGTATGGGTCCAAAACTTTGCTCTTGGAGAGTTAATATGGGAAATTTTTGGCCTGCACGGCAGGCAGTGATAATTGCCGCAACATTCTGAGCACAAAGAATGGGGATCTCTCCACTCATCTCTCGTCAGCGAGTAGATGCAGTCGGTGGCAAACAGATCTGGGCTATCGGCTTCTTCTACTAGATCGAGAACGCTTCCGTATTTTATCTCTCTTATGTTCTCACCGGACACTGCGTACGGAAATTGTGGTCCAGAACAGTTCTTACTGCCTTCTTTGTTATTTTCTTGGTTGCTGCCGCCTGCAATAGTCATTTTTCCCTTTATATATCTGAACAACAGCTTGAGCTCCGATGGGCTAGCGTTGACAAAAAGTTCATTCAGTGCGTTCATTGCGATGTTTGTGACTTTCTTCTGCAGTTGCAGCAACTGCTCATGCTTGCCTTTTGCCTTAGCTCTCATCCTATTTATTTCAGGGCCCAGCTGGATGAGCAAACTGAGGCAGCACGGAATCAGCTCAAACTGTCTAGTCAGAATTAGCTCAGGCAGGATTTCGTCGCGGTCAAAAAATGCGGCCAAGTCTAGAAGTGCCAGCTCTGAAGTGTTATCAACATGAGTCATTCGCTTGAACATGTTATGCCGAAGAAAACTTCTTCGGATACTTTCTTCATTATCCAGTGTGCTGATGAAATGCTTCGTGAAGAATGCTTCTGTCTCCTGTGTTATCATGTTTAGGCTGAGTGCTGCACGAAATATCTTTCTGGAGTCCATTTCCAGCGCTCTGATCAGAATCATTCTGTCTGTCTTTTGCTTCTTCGTACCCGAGTTTACAGATGTAGTTCCGTAGTCATTCGTGATAGTCACGAGAGTGTTTTGTGCCGCTTGCCTGTCAGGGAGCTTTAGTGCTCGTTGTGGTGGATCTAGAAGGCGCCAAATGTCTGTCATTTTGATCTCCTTGAGATCTTTGTCCGTGATCTGGGAGTTTTCGCTGGCACTGTTCTTTAATTTTTTATTGTACTCCTTAACAGCTTGAATAAGATCATCGAAATTTCCGTTCTCAAAAGCTAAGTCAACGCATGATTTTTCTGACTGGGACTTGGACCAAAGCGTTAAATTGTTCTCAAGTAGAAACACAATATTTTGCCGATGGCCGGATGCGCAGGCAAAGTGCAAGCACGTATCTGCATCCTCAACGTTTTCGCAGGAGCGTGGCTTCACTTTTGACTTGATAAGGCTGCATTTGTCCTTGGTATTCAATAGAATCTTCATAGAACCAAGCATTACCTGCAGATTGTATTGGCCTGAGAACGTGTGAATTAGGTGAGCACCTGTTTTTGAATTGACTAAAATTTTTTTAAAGATCGTAGCAGCCTCATCGTCGGACGGAATCTTCTCTAACAGCTTGCATAGAACTGAAGTGTCTAGTTTTGTTGCGTGCAGGCAGTTCAAGTTGAGATTGTTTAGAGCCTCTGCGTTTACATTCTTACTAACAAGCAGTTTGAATCGATCCAAAATCAATTTCGCGTTTTTGTCATTCTTCAGAGTTGGCTCTGTTGAGCCAATTGCTGCTTTCATTTTTGTCTTCATCAGCGAATGCAGCAAAGTATTTCCTGCTGCGTCTGTGCGCTGGAGCTCCTCTTCTGGCATTTTGTTAATCAGGTGCTCCATAGTAAATCGTTGGGAATGCGAAACTTGGACAATCGGCTCTTCTTGATCCATTAGGTCGATTGCTAGATGAAGCACTGACTGATTTTTGTTGTTTCTCTTCCGCAGAATCTTTGAAGCTTCATTCGTCGCAAGTACTCCATATTGTTCAAACAGAATGCGAAAGAGCTCACTTTTGTCCTGCCTTTTGGCACCGATGTGGAAAATCGTGTTGCCCGATTTATCGGCTATGAGAAGACCGCCGATTTGTTTTAAATGTTTATGAAGCAGCTCATTGACAGTTTGTAACTGACAGTTTTCGACAGCGTAATGTAAAACAGTTGATTTTTGTTTGTTTTGAACAAGCAGACATCCTGGATCGTTGGATATTTCAGCTTTTTTATCCGTTTGCTGGCTGAACTGACCACTCCATTCACTCCATCGCTGCATGCGAGATGCACTTTTCAGACGTATTGTTTCTAAGATGGGTTTATTACTTGGCTCATCTGCATTTTTCTGACGCTTTGCTGCTACAACCCCTACAGCCTCAAGGAGTACATCATCTTGATCAGAGCACTGAGCAATAGCGTGCAGACACGTGTCGCCCTGTTTGTCTCTCAACTCGTACCAACTTGGCACCCCTGACGACGCTTTTTTAATTAACTTGTGAGCCCTTTCCTTGCTGCATTTTTTAAGGGCCACATGTAGAACTGTTTCTCCATTTTTGTTGGCGGACTTTAGCTTGGCAGCATCTAAATTCATTTGTGTTTCTAAATGGCCAAGGGCATCGGCGGAATTTCTGGCAGCAAAATGGGCCACACCGTTGCCGTCGACATCTTTGTCCGTCAGCAAGTCACTGGCATTTTTAATGCCATCGATGATTTCCTGGAGAACACCTTCGTCTCGGCAGTGCTCTATCACTTTATGCAACACAGTCTCATTTCTATTGTTTTTCCACTTCCAGCACATGGTGGAGGATTTTTCATTTATCTTGAGAATCGTTTTTGGGTATACCGAGTTTTTGGCAGCCCAGTGAGCACACGTGTCTCCATTTGAGTCTTTGAGACGCAATAGACTGAATGATTTTTGTGACTTGATTAATTCTGTGAAGTTTTGATCCCAAGACTCGGCGGAATGGTAGCGGGCCGATAGTTGTAGAGGTGTTATTTTGTCCTCGTCTGGAGTTGTTAGACAGTTTGGCCCGAACTGCTTAACTATTTCAGTGAGCAAACTTTCCCCATCCCTATGCTTGGCGGCATAGTGAGCAGCGGTCCTGAGGTGGTCATCTTGAAACTCCAGAAGTTTCAGTCCTGGAGTTTGGAGTCCTGGATATCGGAATTCTGGAGTCCTGGATATCGTAATAAAATCAAGAGCCGTCTCGAATTTTTTTTTGCTTGCGTACAGAAGCAATTCTTCGCTTGGATCGGCACTGATCTCATCTTCGTCGCTATCATCGTAATCACTAGCCACTTGGTCAGCTTCCGCTTGATTCTCCATCGTCCGGAAGCTTTGATAGCCTGGCGCGGCAGATCTAACCTGAGAATTAGCGATTGGATTTCTTAAAATATAATTTCATGTCATTACAAATTTTAGCAACCACAGTAATGACTGGTAAGGTACAAGAGTCATTCTAAAAGTCCTTTGTATTGGTTTTTAATTCTAAGGTAAAAGTATTTTGGTTTTACCTATCAATGTATGTACACAATTTTTGTGTACCACCTGGCACAAGCCTTAATTGGTATATTTAACATCCAAGAAGAAGTCTTTGTGTTTGTGTCTATGGAACTCAATGAAGTGAGCTTTGGCAATGTCCTTTTTAGGACTGATCTTAGAATTTAATTTTAAGCGTAATTCAATAAAATTTTATGTATTTTATTTCTAGACGGGACCATGAAATCAACTACATCCCGCTGGCTGTGTAACAATGTCGCTTAAAGTGCGCCAGATGTGCACACAGCCCCTGCTTCGAATACTAAGTTAGAACTGCGCTGATTCATGCTTGGGTTTAAATATTTTAATGCGCCCAGATTTGTTGTTTAAGGTCCAATATTTGGCTTCGCATTGTTTAGGTAGTTTAATTTAGGTTAGGTTAGGCTTAGTTTACGTTAGATTAAGGTTGGGTTAGGCTATGTTAGGGTTTAGATTAGATTTAGGGTTTAGGTTAGGTTTAGGTTGTTGGCTATTGTTGGCACTTGGAAGTCAATTCACCTGGACCTTATCAATCTGGAGTGCCATCCTAAGACAGCTTTTTATATCAATGTGTCTATCGTAATTTGTCTCAATTTTTTTTTCATTTCTGCGTCTGAAGCAGCCTGAATTCGATGATGCACTCGCGAAGAAGTTGCAACTAATCAGTTGTACACCGAATTCAGGAACTTTTGCTCATCCATGGGGATTGGAGCTTCAAAAGGCTTTTTGTGTATAAATTTAAAAAAAAATATTTTCCTTAGTTAAAAAAACGCTAATTTTGCTGCTAATAAGTAAGCTGATGAGAAAATTTACCGCGAGTTTTGAATTGGGTTCTTGTTGGCAAAGTCAAGTATCCTAGCGGTTGTGTGCCGATCTAAAAAAGTTGAGGTAAGTGTGGTCACTGATTGAATATTTGTTAATTCATTGTTACTTATTGTGGCAATTCTAATTTATTTTTTGTAATTAATTTTGTACTTTTGTACTTTGTTTGATAGAAACATGGAACTCGCCTATTTAGTGTTTAACACTCTTAGTATAGTACGTCTGTCTTTAGTATAGTACGAGCGTACCTCCTTTATCATAAAGAGTTTGTTCGCAGGGGAGGTTATGACCACAAATCAAGGTGCGGAGACAGTTTAACGTGACAAGTTGTTCTTCCTATGCATACAATACATCAATGTAATTCAGCAGGCGCACTCAAAGCAGAATATACAACAGTCATAACTTTTGAATCATCAAGCATCGCAAATACTTTGCACTGTGTGGCTTCTCTTTGAACTGAGTTAAGGATTGGAATGGATTAAAGATTAAGCTGGATTAAGAACTGAACAGGATTAAGGATTTGACTGGATTATGGATTTGACAGGATTAATGATTTGAGAGGATTAAGGATCTTACTGGATTAAGGATTGAACTAGATTGAGGATTTGACTGGATTAAGAATTGGGCTGGATTAAGGATTGAACTGGATTAAGGATTGAACTGGATTAAGGATTTGACCGGATTAAGGATTGAACTGGATTAAGAATTGGGCTGGATTAAGGATTGAACTGGATTAAGGATTGAACTGGATTAAGGATTGGAATGGATTAAGGATTAAACTGGATTAAGGATTGAACTGGATTAAGAATTGAACTGGATTAAGAATTGAACTGGATTAAGAATTGAACTGGATTAAGGATTTGACTGGATTAAGGATTGAACTGGATTAAGGATTGAACTGGATTAAGGATTGAACTGGATTAAGGATTGAACTGGATTAAGAATTGAACTGGATTAAGGATTGAACTGGATTAAGGATTGAACTGGATTAAGGATTGAACTGGATTAAGAAATGAACTGGATTAAGAATTGAACTGGATTAAGAATTGAACTGGATTAAGGATTGAACTGGATTAAGAATTTGACTGGATTAAGGATTGAACTGGATTAAGGATTGAACTGGATTAAGGATTGAACTGGATTAAGGATTGAACTGGATTAAGAATTGAACTGGATTAAGGATTGAACTGGATTAAGGATTGAACTGGATTAAGGATTGGAATGGATTAAGGATTAAACTGGATTAAGGATTGAACTGGATTAAGAATTGAACTGGATTAAGAAATGAAATGGATTAAGGATTGAACTGGATTAAGGATTGAACTGGATTAAGGATTGAACTGGATTAAGGATTGAACTGGATTAAGGATTGAACTGGATTAAGGATTGAACTGGATTAAGGATTGGAATGGATTAAGGATTAAACTGGATTAAGGATTGAACTGGATTAAGGATTGAACTGGATTAAGGATTTGACTGGATAAAGGATTTGACTGGATAAAGGATTGGAATGGATTAATGATTTGACTGGATTAAGGATTTGACTGGATAAAGGATTGAACTGGATTAAGGATTTGACTAGATAAAGGATTGGAATGGATTAATGATTTGACTGGAATAAGGATTGGTCTGGATTAAAGATTAAGCTGGATTAAGAATTGGGCTGGATTAAGGATTGAACTGGATTAAGGATTGAACTGGATTAAGGATTTGACCGGATTAAGGATTGAACTGGATTAAGAATTGGGCTGGATTAAGGATTGAACTGGATTAAGGATTGAACTGGATTAAGGATTGAACTGGATTAAGAATTGGGCTGGATTAAGGATTGAACTGGATTAAGGATTGAACTGGATTAAGGATTTGACCGGATTAAGGATTGAACTGTGATCTATACCATACCATAAGTCTGCGTTATCATAATATTTAATCAAAAGCTGTGAAGGCTTCATGCAACTTACAGAATTTTTAGAATGTCGGAAGACTCAACAAAGTTCAATTTCTAATTTTCAGCGCCTGAAGTGAGAATCTTTCTGGTTTACTGTCTTTATCAAGTCAGAGCAGCCTTCGCATTACATCTACTGTATATAGCTGAGTGAAAATGAAACTCATATTCTGCCTCTGGGCGACTTAACCCCCAACCCACCACCTCATCTTTTAAGTGGAGTTAGAGTGCAATGAAATTCATTCTTCGCTGCTGAGTTATTTTTATAATACGAAACTGGACTAAATTTTTAGTCGCGGGTGCAAGACTTTGCGCTTCGGTGCTGTAATGCGGGCTCTGCTCAGATTTCTATCTTCTCTTCATTTTTCTATGAGAATTAGTCTTAATTCTAAACAGCTCTATCTCTTTTCATGCTTCAGTGCTCTAGACGTTTCTATACAGAGTGCCTGCTTGGATTAGAAACTGTGTAGGCGTTCACTGCAGTGCTTTTTTGTCTAATTGTGTGTGTACATGTATATTTATAAAGTTTGCGAGTCCGCTTCTGAGTTCTTTTAAGATAAGCACTGCTGATCTGTCTGTCTGCCTGTCTGTCTGTCTGCCTGCCTGTCTGTTTGTCTGTCTGTCTGTTTGTCTGTCTGTCTGCCTGTCTGTCTGTTTGTCTGTCTGTCTGTTTGTCTGTCTGTCTGCCTGTCTGTCTGCCTGTCTGCCTGTCTGTCTGTCTGCCTGTTTGTCTGCCAGTCTGTCTGTCTGTCTGTCTGTCTGCCTGTCTGCCTGTCTGTCTGCCAGTCTGTCTGTCTGCCTGTCTGTCTGTTTGTCTGTCTGTCTGTTTGTCTGTCTGTCTGCCTGTCTGTCTGCCTGTCTGCCTGTCTGTCTGTCTGCCTGTTTGTCTGCCAGTCTGTCTGTCTGCCTGTCTGTCTGCCTGTCTGCCTGTCTGTCTGCCAGTCTGTCTGTCTGCCTGTCTGTCTGTCTGTCTGCCTGTCTGTCTGTCTGCCTGCCTTAGTGTCTGTCTGTCTGTCTGCCTGCCTGCCTGTCTGTCTGTCTGCCTTAGTGTCTGTCTGTCTGTCTGTCTGCCTGCCTGTCTGTCTGCCTGTCTGCCTGTCTGTCTGTCTGCCTGTTTGTCTGCCAGTCTTTCTGTCTGTCTGTCTGTCTGTCTGCCTGTCTGCCTGTCTGTCTGCCAGTCTGTCTGTCTGCCTGTCTGTCTGTTTGTCTGTCTGTCTGTTTGTCTGTCTGTCTGCCTGTCTGTCTGCCTGTCTGCCTGTCTGTCTGTCTGCCTGTTTGTCTGCCAGTCTGTCTGTCTGCCTGTCTGTCTGCCTGTCTGCCTGTCTGTCTGCCAGTCTGTCTGTCTGCCTGTCTGTCTGTCTGTCTGTCTGTCTGTCTGTCTGCCTGTCTGTCTGCCTGTCTGTCTGTCTGTCTGCCAGTCTGTCTGTCTGTCTGCCTGTCTGTCTGCCAGTCTGTCTGTCTGCCTGTCTGTCTGTTTGTCTGTCTGTCTGTTTGTCTGTCTGCCAGTCTGTCTGTCTGCCTGTCTGTCTGTCTGTCTGCCTGTCTGTCTGTCTGCCTGCCTTAGTGTCTGTCTGCCTGTCTGCCTGTCTGTCTGTCTGTCTGTCTGCCTTAGTGTCTGTCTGTCTGTCTGTCTGCCTGTCTGTCTGTCTGTCTGCCTGCCTTAGTGTCTGTCTGTCTGTCTGCCTGCCTGTCTGTCTGTCTGTCTGCCTTAGTGTCTGTCTGTCTGTCTGCCTGCCTGCCTGTCTGTCTGTCTGCCTTAGTGTCTGTCTGTCTGTCTGTCTGCCTGCCTGTCTGTCTGCCTGTCTGCCTGTCTGTCTGTCTGCCTGTTTGTCTGCCAGTCTTTCTGTCTGTCTGTCTGTCTGTCTGCCTGTCTGCCTGTCTGTCTGCCAGTCTGTCTGTCTGCCTGTCTGTCTGTTTGTCTGTCTGTCTGTTTGTCTGTCTGTCTGCCTGTCTGTCTGCCTGTCTGCCTGTCTGTCTGTCTGCCTGTTTGTCTGCCAGTCTGTCTGTCTGCCTGTCTGTCTGCCTGTCTGCCTGTCTGTCTGCCAGTCTGTCTGTCTGCCTGTCTGTCTGTCTGTCTGCCTGTCTGTCTGTCTGCCTGCCTTAGTGTCTGTCTGTCTGTCTGCCTGCCTGCCTGTCTGTCTGTCTGCCTTAGTGTCTGTCTGTCTGTCTGTCTGCCTGCCTGTCTGTCTGCCTGTCTGCCTGTCTGTCTGTCTGCCTGTTTGTCTGCCAGTCTTTCTGTCTGTCTGTCTGTCTGTCTGCCTGTCTGCCTGTCTGTCTGCCAGTCTGTCTGTCTGCCTGTCTGTCTGTTTGTCTGTCTGTCTGTTTGTCTGTCTGTCTGCCTGTCTGTCTGCCTGCCTGTCTGTCTGCCTGTCTGCCTGTCTGTCTGTCTGTCTGCCTGTCTGTCTGCCAGTCTGTCTGTCTGCCTGTCTGTCTGTCTGTCTGCCTGTCTGTCTGTCTGCCTGCCTTAGTGTCTGTCTGTCTGTCTGCCTGCCTGTCTGTCTGTCTGTCTGCCTTAGTGTCTGTCTGTCTTTCTGTCTGCCTGCCTGTCTGTCTGTCTGTCTGCCTTAGTGTCTGTCTGTCAGAGTCTGTACGTATTTCTTAGATTTTAGCCAATAGAGAAATTTCAGTCAACGACTTTCTTACTAGTAGAAAGAATTGCCTTCGTTTGCATAAAAAAACTATATTTTTCTATTTGAATTACATGAAAAATGTTCCAAGCTTGATTTAAAACTTCGCTTTTGCCGTTTGGTTTGTCTCTCAGCCAACTCCGGCCTTAGCTACATTATGCTACGGATCGTGCATTTGATTATGGTGTTACTTCATTTTTGTGTCTTTATGCATTTACGAGTCTGTAGTTTTCAAAAAAAAGTTTTCATTTCTTAATTTTATTCCCCTCTAAATAAAAACGTCTGAAGGCTTTGTTAAACTGCTAAGTTTCCAAGAACTTGACCACCCATACCTTGAAATGATGACTCCTAGTCACTAGACTGAAGATGAACTGTCAGAGATTCAGAGATTCAAACTAAAATTTTCATCAGTTCATTTTTACCCAACGAGCCTGCTTTGGGACAGATTTCTCGCAGGTAAAAGCTTCACACGGGAGATTTTCGCTTAACCAGGCCCAGAGCCTCCAAGCGGCGTCCGAGCGGCTTAAAGATGGACAGGTTCCGCCGAGGATCGGAATGCAGCTGCAACAGCTGCCTGCACGCGGCCCCCGGGTGACATTTACCATTCACCAAGTTTTTTTCCCGGCTCCAGGGGCTGCTGATAGTTTGTGCTGATTTTAGCTCCAATCTGCCAGCGCTTATAACTAGGGAGGCCGCGTGTCCGCATCGTTCCAGCCGAGCTGTCAATCAGAATTTTCGCCCAAGTTTGCTCCCATCTGGTTTTGCGGGTTTTCGCGGATCGGTCGGTCTCTCCCTGAAGACCTCGGCAGAATGTTAACCAGCCCCCAGCTTCTAATCCTCATGACCCGGCTTCCTGTGTCTCCTAGTCTCCTATCAATGTAATTTCCTGGGAGAAGAAATGCTCCTTTCTTTCTAGCGGCACCCAGGGGAGGGGCCGGAATCCTGCTTTGGAATCGGCAGTCCCACCGTCTTCTACCCTGATCAGCGATGGAAATCTTTTCTGCAACAGAGGTTCAACCATCCCATCAAGTAAATATCCTACAGTTTCTTTCCACTTGGTGATTCTCATTCTGTAGGAATTCATAGAATGATATGCAATTTTCATTCTATCAATTTCGATGGCGCACTTTGCTGTAATTATCTTATGTTATTATAGTTTGGTTCAAGCAAAATCTTTATAGATGTGCGATGCATGATGCCAAAGACGAATGCAAAACTGGGTAGTATGGGCTGACCCAGATCGATAATAAGGCTTCGAGAGACGAGCCCTGGTTGGTCTGTCAGCAAAAAGCATCGATTTGACCAAATTTGGACATCGGCGGGCTGAGGACCGTCCCACCCCGGATCCCCCTCCCCTCTCGCCAAGGTTTCGTCTCGGCTCTGACGCAAATCGGTTAAAACTCGCTCCTCCGTGGGGAAATTCCTCCTGCCGCCCGACATCCTTGATTCAGTCAGCCCGTCAGAATCTGTCAGTGTTCCCTTGAGCCGCCGCAACAGCAGTCATGTCCGGCCTGGATCCCAAAGACCCAGACTTCAAGTACCTCGGCGTCGACAGGAAAGCCCTGCTGAAGGAGCTCGGCAATGTCACCTTCGATTCTAAGAAAGTTTGCTGGGTGCCCGACGAGAAGGAGGGATACGTCAAGGGCGACGTGATCTCGCGAGAGGGCGGGAAAGTCACGGTTAAGACGGAGAAAGGAGAGGTGAGAAGTTTATCAATTATTAAATTTATGTAAGCACTTGTAGCATGAGTGGTTGTAAGGTTTTAGGCTGCACGACGGAGTGACTGATCAGTGTCTGAGTGACAGCGAAAGTAAGTGATTAAGTGACTGTGAGTGGATAGATAGGCTGACGGACTAGCAGGTGCTGTTAGTGACTGAGTGGCATTGTGAGTGCGGCAGTGAGTGACTGGGTGGCATTGTAACTGCGGCAGTGAGTGATTGAGTGACATTGTGACTGCGGCAGTGAGTGATTGAGTGACATTGTGTCTCTGGTAATAAGAGACTGAGTGTGTGACTTAGCGACATTGTGACTGCAGCACTGGGGGACAGATTTACATTGTGACTGCGGCAGTGAGTGACTGAGTGACATTTTGACTGCTTCAGACCTGAGTGACTTGGTTAACATTAGGAGTAAACACGAATCAACAACAAAATTTGGCCCCAACCAGGAGAAGACCCTGAAGGAGGACGATGTGCAGCAGATGAACCCGCCAAAATTCGAGCTGTACGAAGACATGGCCAACCTGACCTTCTTGAACGACGCCTCTGTGCTGCACAACTTGAAGCAGCGCTACATTAAAATGCTCATCTACGTGAGTTGCTTTGTGTATGGGATAGTTAATTGGGATTTAATGAGATAAACATGCAGATGAACATCAAAAGTCGTGGAGAATAAGTTAGATGAGTCATAGAATTTGGATATTGTCCTGAGTCATCGATTCACTGTATGACGAGAGTTTTGTTGTGTGGCGTCTGAATTATATCCATGTCACAGAAAAAAGAGCTGCAAAAGAGAATAGAGGGGTCACAAAGGAGGATAGAGAATCACAGAGGAGAATAGAGTCATAGATAGAGGAGAATAGATAGTCACAGAGGAAGATAGATAGTCATAAAGGAGAATAGAGAGTCATAGAGGAGAATAGAGAGTCAAAAAGGAAAATAGAGAGTCACAGAGGAGAACAAAGAATCACAGAAGAAAATATAGTCGCAGAGGAGAGCAAAGAGTCACAGAGGAGAACAAAGAATCACAGAAGAAAATATAGTCGCAGAGGAGAACAAAGAGTCACAGAGGAGAACAAAGAATCACAGAAGAAAATATAGTCGCAGAGGAGAACAAAGAGTCACAGAGGAGAACAAAGAATCACAGAAGAAAATATAGTCGCAGAGGAGAACAAAGAGTCACAGAGGAGAACAAGGAGTCACAGAATAGGACGGAAGCAACCTCGTTAAAAAGGGGGGCTGCATTTGTCGCTTTTGCCTTGATAAAGTTTTAATGAAACCAGTTGCAATAACTCTAAATCTAACAACGGTATCTCAATCTCAGACCTACTCGGGCCTGTTCTGCGTGGTGGTGAACCCGTACAAGCGGCTGCCCATCTACACCAACAGTGTGGTGCTGAAGTACAAAGGCAAACGCAAAACTGAGATGCCACCGCACGCGTTCGCCATCTCTGACAATGCCTACTCTAACATGCTGCAGGGTGAGTTGGAATCCTGCGCCTTAGCAACAGTAACCTCATAAAAATGTTATCGATAAAGTATGTCACTCATGTTTTGTCTACCTTCATTTTAGATCGCGAGAACCAGTCTGTTTTGATCACGTATGTGGCTGTTTTAATTATTTCAATTTTGTTAATATTTTTAATATAAACTATTTAAATGATCTTTGTTTGTTTAGTTTGATTCAGGCTTCTGTTTAGCAAGGATACTTTTAACTTTACTAGAAAATGCACATGCTCATTTAAAAATTCCATAACGTCTTGTCACTCTTCTAATTATTTACTCATGTTTTGCTTTCTTCCAATACGAATCACTTCCAAGATTTGTCACTTCTGTACTTGTCACTCCCTTACTTGTCACTTTCTTAATTGTCACCCCCTTACTTGTCACTCCCTTACTTGTCACTCCCTTACTTGTCACTCCCTTACTTGTCACTCCCTTACTTGTCACTTTCTTAATTGTCACCCCCTTACTTGTCACTCCCTTACTTGTCACTCCCTTACTTGTCACTCCCTTAATTGTCACTCCCTTACTTGTCACTTTCTTAATTGTCACTCCCTTACTTGTCACCCCCTTACTTGTCACTCCCTTACTTGTCACTCCCTTAATTGTCACTTTCTTAATTGTCAATTTCTTACTTGTCACCCCCTTACTTGTCACTCCCTTAATTGTCACTTTCTTACTTGTCACCCCCTTACTTGTCACTCCCTTAATTGTCACCCCTTACTTTTCACTCCCTTAATTGTCACCCCCTTACTTGTCACTCCCTTAATTGTCACCCCTTACTTGTCACTCCCTTACTTGTCACTCCCTTACTTGTCACTCACTTAATTGTCACTCCCTTACTTGTCACTTTCTTAATTGTCACTCCCTTACTTGTCACTCCCTTACTTGTCACTCCCTTACTTGTCACTCCCTTATTTGTCACTCCCTTACTTGTCACTCCCTTACTTGTCACTCCCTTACTTGTCACTCCCTTAATTGTCACCCCCTTAATTGTCACTTCCTTAATTGTCACTCCCGTACTTGTCACTTCTACATTTGTTATTCTCACAGACTTACCACTCTCATAATTTTCACCCCAAATACTTGTCACTTCCACATTTGTCACTTCCATAGACTTGTCACTCAGTGATAATTTAGACACTTTGCATTTTCGCTATTTGGCATCGCATTGTTAACACAGCTACATGCACTAGCAGTCGTGACTATCCGCTTCGCTGTCATCTTATAAATGCTTTTTAGATGCTTTCTGGCTGTTTGAATTTAAGCTACTACTCGTATTTAGTAGAGCTGTGGCATTTTATTGCAAAGTTTAAGCCCAACCGTCTACTCCCTTAAAAACGACTCTCAGCGGCGAGAGCGGAGCCGGTAAAACCGAAAACACAAAGAAGGTCATCTCTTACTTCGCCCAGCTGACCGCCCTCTCCGGAGGCAAGGAGGCCGCTGAAGCAGTCGACAACAAGAAGGTTCGGTGATGAAGGATGCTGCAGTCTTCATTGATTCATTTTTATTTGTGTGACGAAATCCCTAATACGTTCTGATATTCTGTGAACGCCAGCTAAATATCAATGGTAACAATCAATATACGCTACTAAGTAGAATGTGTCGCATTTTCCTGCATGATTTGACTTTGCCATAAATATTGATTTTTTCTAAGAAAACACGCTATACAAATGAATCGCGTACATTTTAACAAATCATTTCTCCGGCAGGGCACACTAGAGGAGCAGATTGTGCAGGCCAACCCTGTGCTGGAAGCGTACGGCAACGCCAAAACTGTCAGGAACAACAACTCGTCTCGATTTGTAAGTTCAAAACTGCCGCTAGCATTTTTAACTTTCTGATTAAAAATCATGAAGCTTTTCATGCAAGAAAAGTATATGAAATTTCAGGGAAAATTTATTCGAATTCACTTTGGTCCGGCTGGCAAGATTGCTGGAGCGGATATCGAGTTTTGTAAGTATTGCTGGCTGCAACATGGCTTGTATGTTTATGAGTGAGTTCATGAGTGAGTTCATGAGTGAGTTCATGAGTGAGTTCATGAGTGAGTTCATGAGTGAGTTCATGAGTGAGTTCATGAGTAAGTTCATGAGTGAGTTCATGAGTGAGTTCATGAGTGAGTTCATGAGTGAGTTCATGAGTGAGTTCATGAGTGAGTTCATTAGTGAGTTCATTAGTGAGTTCATGAGTGAGTTAATGAGTGAGTTCAAAAGGGAGTTAATGAGTGAGTTCATGAATGAGTTTATGAGTGGGTTCATAGGGGAGTTAATGAGTGAGTTCATGAGTAAAACCATAGGTGAGTTCATGAGTAAAATCATAGGTGAGTTAATGAGTGAGTTCATAAGTGAGTTCATCACTAATCACTCAGTTCATGACTAACAGTTGTGTCAATGCGTGAATTCATGAGGGACTTCATGAGTGAGGTCACGAGTGATTATGTTACAGTAGTGAGTTCATAAATGAGTACATGAGTGAGTTCATTTGTTGGTTCATTAGTTAGTTCAGGGGTTCATAAGTTCATGATTCAATGTGTGAGCTCACGAGCATAATTTTTCATAAGTGAATGTGTGAGTGCAGAGTTCATAGGCTCATCGGTGAATTGATGAGTTTATCTGTTCATGAGCAGTGGGTGAAGAGGCGAGTGCAGTGATGCGTGTATTCTGTTCTAACTCTTTGTTAATATACAATTCTCAGACCTGCTCGAGAAGTCTCGCGTCACCTCCCAGATGGGCGGGGAGCGCAACTACCACATCTTCTACCAGCTGTTGTCTGATTACGCTAAGCAGTGGCACGACAAGCTGCTGGTGGCCCCCGACCCCGGCCTCTACTCGTTTATCAACCAGGGCGAGCTGCAAATCGACGGAGTGGACGACTCAGAGGAGATGAAGTTCACCGACGAGGCCTTCGACATTCTGGGCTTCTCAGCCGTGGAAAAGAACGGCATGTACAAGGCCACGTGCGCCATTATGAACATGGGCGAGATGAAGTTCAAGCAGAGACCGCGCGAAGAGCAAGCAGAAACCGATGGAACCGCCGAAGCTGAGAAGGTCGCCTTCCTGTTGGGCGTCAACGCTAAGGACCTGCTGCAGGCAATTCTGAAGCCGAAGGTCAAAGTTGGAAACGATTACGTAACCAAGGGACAGTCACTGGAGCAGGTAAGATAAAGCTACAAATTAGTTTCAAAATGCTCAGTGCCTGCAAGTTCATCATAACGTTCATCGAAACGCTAAAACTAGGTGAACTTCTCAATGCAAGCCCTGGCCAAGTCGCTCTACCACCGCATGTTCGCCTGGCTGGTGGCCAGAGTCAACCAGACCCTGGACACCAAGGCTAAGCGTCAGTTCTTCATCGGCGTGCTGGACATTGCCGGCTTTGAGATCTTCGATTTCAACGGGTTCGAGCAGATCTGCATCAACTACACCAACGAGCGGCTGCAGCAGTTCTTCAACCACCACATGTTTGTGCTGGAGCAGGAGGAGTACAAGAAGGAGGCCATCGACTGGGAGTTTATCGACTTCGGCATGGACCTTGCCGCCTGCATCGAGCTGATCGAGAAGCCAATGGGCATCCTGTCCATCCTGGAGGAAGAGTGCATGTTCCCCAAGGCCTCGGACACCACATTCAAGAACAAGCTGTACGACAACCATCTGGGAAAGTCGCCGAACTTTGGCAAGCCGAAGCCGCCTAAGCCTGGCAAGGCGGAGGCGCACTTCGAGCTGCACCACTACGCCGGCACCGTGGGATACAACATCACCGGCTGGCTGGAGCGGAACAAAGACCCGCTGAACGAGTCTGTTATTGAAGTTCTGAGCGCCAGCAAAGAGCACATGGTTGCGACGTTTTTCCCGCCAGTTAGTGGTAAGAACAATAGTGCTTCGATGTCATCATTTTCATAAACATCCCGGATGTTCTTCTGGTAACATTACCCGTGGCTTTTTCTTAGACGGAGGCGACGCAAAATCCGGCAAGAAACGCAAGGGCGGCGGCATGCAAACCATCTCTGCTACGCACAGGGTAAGTAGAGTTAAAAACGCGGCCCATTTGTCCTCTACGACAGTAGGACTCAAAGCAACCCAACTAAACAATGTAACAAACCAAACAGGAGTCGCTGAACAAGCTGATGAAAAATCTGCACAGCACTTCGCCCAACTTCATTCGTTGCATTGTGCCTAACGAGTTCAAACAATCAGGCGTGGTGGACGCTCACCTGGTGCTCCACCAGCTTCACTGCAACGGCGTGCTGGAGGGCATCCGTATCTGTCGGAAGGGTTTCCCAAATCGCCTCATCTACACCGAGTTCAAGCAGCGGTAAGTGACATGAAACATGAGATATACAGAAAGAATGAAATCGAGTTCTTAAGATCCCCAGCATCATGTTAACATCCATTTAAACATTTTAGCTACTCGATCCTGGCTCCAAACGCTATTCCGGAGGGCTTCGTCGAAGGTAAAGTGGTCAGTGGCAACATTCTCGAGGCTGTGCAACTTGACAAGCAGCAGTACCGTCTGGGCACCACGAAGGTCTTCTTCAAGGCCGGTGTGCTGGCCGAACTCGAGGACATGCGCGATGAGAAGCTGAGCCGCATCATCGCGCTGTTCCAGGCCCAGATCCGTGGCTACGTGATGCGCAAGAAGCACAAGAAGCTGCAAGACCAGCGCACTGCTCTCAGCATCATCCAGCGCAACGTGCGCAAGCACCTGCAGCTGAAGAACTGGGAATGGTGGCGCCTGTACCTCAAGGTTAAGCCAATGCTTAACGTTGCTCGCCAGGAGGAGGAGATGAAGAAGGCTGCCGAGGAGCTCGCCAAGATGAAGGAAGAATTCGAGAAGATGGAGAAGCTGAAGAAGGAGCTCGAGGAGCAAAATGTCACCCTGCTGCAGCAAAAGAATGACATCTTCCTCCAGCTGCAGGCTGAGCAGGACACTCTTGCTGACGCCGAGGAAAAAATTGAAAGCCTCATCAAACAGAAGGCAGACTTTGAGTCGCAGCTCAAGGAGCTCGAAGACCGTCTCCTTGACGAAGAAGACGCTGCAAACGAACTTGAAGGCGTTAAAAAGAAGATGGAGGGCGAGATGGACGAGCTGAAAAAGGATATCGATGATCTCGAGCAGAGCTTGCAGAAGTCTGAGCAGGAAAAGCAGAGCAAGGAGAACCAGATCAAGACACTTCAGGAGGAGATGGCCCGACAGGATGAGTCCCTCGCCAAGCTGCAGAAGGAGAAGAAGGCCCATGAGGAGACCATCAAGCAGACGCAAGAGGCTCTTGCTGCCGAAGAGGAGAAAGTGAAGAACCTGAATAAGCTGAAGCAAAAGCTTGAGCAGAACCTGGACGAGCTGGAGGACCAACTTGAGCGCGAGAAGAAAGTTCGCGGAGATGTTGAAAAAGCGAAGCGCAAAGTCGAGGGCGACTTGAAGATGACTCAAGAAACGGTGGACGATCTGGAGCGGGTGAAGCGCGACATGGAGGAGCAGATCAAGCGCAAGGACGCTGAGCTAAACAGTTTGCACAACAAAGTTGAGGACGAGCAGGGCATCATTTCTCAGCTGCAGCGAAAGATCAAGGAGCTGCAGGCTCGCATTCAGGTAAGAAGCCTAAATAATTAAATATCGTACTCGCAACTCACCGTAACATTAGCAATCAACTTATCATCGTTGCCTGGTAATTCAGGAACTCGAAGAGGAGCTCGAAGCCGAACGCCAGGCTCGTTCAAAGGCTGAGAAACAGCGTCAGCAGGTGGAGGCCGAACTTGACGACGTTGCTGACAGGCTGGAAGAGCAGGGCGGCGCCACCGTGGCTCAGCAGGAGTTGAACAAGAAGCGCGAAGCTGAGCTGCTGAAGCTGCGCCGGGAGATGGAGGACAACGTGCTCCAACACGAGCAGATGGTTCAGCAGCTGCGCAAGAAGCAACAGGACGCGGTCAACGAGCTGTCTGAACAAGTCGACCAGCTGCAGAAGGCCAAGGGCAAGACGGAGAAGGAGAAAACGCAGTTCAAAGCCGAGGTTGAAGATCTGCACGCTCAGTTGGAACACGTCAACAAGTCCAAGGCTGCCGCTGAGAAGAATAGCAAGGGCTTGGAGGCTCAGCTGAGTGATCTGCAGGTATGCTGAAATACTCTGAGAACCGCTAACCGTTATAAAACTACGTCATTTATTCATAACTTTTTTGCCTAAAGGGCCGTCTGGACGAAGCCACTCGCCAGATTGGCGACCTGCAGTCGCAGAAGAACCGAGCTCAACAGGAGGGCGGCGACCTCGGTCGACGACTCGAAGAGGCCGAGGCTCAGCTGGCTCAGCTGACCAAGGCGAAGCAGCAGCTGACGCAGCAACTGGATGAGGCCAGGTTGAGAATCAATTATTTTTTGCATGCATTTCTACCTCTAGCAGATACTACTAAGCAGGCAGAATACAAGTAGTGCTGGGCACTTTTTATTTCGAGGCTTGGTGGCTGGGTGTAGCCTTGCGCACTTTAAGCGACATTGTTTCACAACTGGCGACAATTCCGCCGACTCCCCTGAGCAGGCACACAAGTGCGCGGATAGTTAGCTATACGCACAGGCACACACTCACACATCTAGGAGTGTACAGCGGCCATAACTTTATTTATGGTTAGGCATGTACACTTCACTGTGCCTTGGGAGGTTGGCCTTCAAAGGGCGTCGCCATAATTGATTTCTACCACGGGTCACAAGGTGGGATGAGGGGACAAAGTATGGGCATGAGCTTTTACTCGGGGGGCAACATGTCCCCTGCACCCCCCCCCCCCGATGGCGACGCCCCCGCTCAAGGCCGTTAATTGCTTTAGCAGACCCAGGCCGAGATTTCTAATTTAGCCCCAAAATTATGTGACTGCACTTGGAATCGAGCCTGGGCCGCTGGCATATCAGAGCGCCGCCCTGGGCTACGCCCCCCCCCCCTAGTGCTAGACACTCATCAATAAATCGGTGTATTCACGATGCATTTCTTCGTAAAATACTATCGCAGACGCAATCTAGAAGACGAGAGCCGTCAGAAGACCAAACTGAGCTCGGAAGCTCGCAACCTGAATGCCGACCTGGACCAGCTGAGAGAGCAGCTCGAGGAGGAGCAGGAGGCCAAGTCCGATCTGCAGCGGCAGCTGGCCAAGGCTCAAGGTGAGGCCCAGCAGTGGCGCTCCAAGTACGAGACTGGTGGCGGCGGCGGTGGCGGCGAGGAGGCCGAGGAGCTCAAACGACGTCTGCAGGCGAAGCTCCTTGAGGCGCAGGATGAGGTCGACAGCGCAAAGACTCGAGCTGCTCAAGCCGAGAAGGCAAAGGCCAGACTGCAGGCCGAGCTGGAAGACGCCTCTGTGGACCTGGAGCGCACCAGCATTCTCGCCTCGCAGCTCGAGAAGAAGCAGAAGAATTTCGACAGGACTCTGGCTGAGTGGCAGCAGAAGTGCCAGCAGGCCCAGGCTGAGCTGGAGACCGTGCAGCGGGAATCCCGCGGCTATTCCACCGAGATCTTCAAGCTGAAGGCCCAGCTGGAGGAGGCCCGGGACCAGACCGAGGCGGTTCGCAAAGAGAATAAAAATCTGGCGGACGAAATTCACGATCTCACTGAGCAGCTGGGCGAGGGCGGGCGAAACGTGCACGAGGTTGACAAGGCCAGACGCAGGCTCGAGATGGAGAAGGAAGAGCTGCAGGCGGCGCTGGAGGAGGCAGAGGCGGCGCTTGAGCAGGTGAGGCACGGAGGCAAAAATTTTTCGTTTAGCGGTTACTTTAAACATAAATTTCACTTGGTTACAGTATAAATCATTTTCTGTAGCAAGTTGGTGGTTGACTTAGTTGCCTCTCCATGTAAATCTGATTTTAGCGATAAGAAATTTCTAAGTAGATCTCTATTAGAAGGGTTTGTGCAAACAAGAAGTTGCGAAACGTTTGAGTTGGAAAGTCGGAAACCACCTGGAATCCTGGGAAAACCAAAAAAAAAATTGGTACACCACCTGGAAGCAGATCCTGGGCCAACCGAAAAATTGTTACACCACCTGGAAGCAGATCCTGAGCAAACCAAAAAATTGTCACACCACCTGGAAGCAGATCCTGAGCAAACCAAAAAATTGTCACACCACCTGGAAGCAGATCCTGGCCAAACCGAAAAAATCGTCATTTTCAAGCCTAAAATGCAGGTTCATATACATCAGGTAATCACTTAATTCGCACAGGAATGATGTTGAAGTAATTCACAACCAAAATTCTAAAAGGCTGTTCACAAAATGAATGACGTCTTTAAGAACTGTCTGAGTTAAACACGCCTTTAAAACGTTTGTTTTTCTTCCACAGGAGGAGGCCAAAGTGGCCAGAGCTCAACTAGAAATTGCTCAATCGCGTCAGGAAATCGATCGCCGCCTCGCCGAAAAAGAGGAAGAATTTGAGAACAGCCGAAAGAACCATCAGCGCGCCATGGACTCCCTGGCTGCCACGGTGGAGGCAGAGGCCAAGGGCAAGGCCGAGGCTCAGAGGCAGAAGAAGAAACTTGAGCAGGACATCAACGAGCTTGAGGTGGCTCTGGACACCGCCAACCGCGCTAGAGCTGAGGCTGACAAGACGATCAAGAAGATGCAGCAGCAGATGCGAGAGGTACAGAGTCAGGTGGAGGACGAGCAGAGGCAGAGGGACGAGGCCAGGGAGCAGGTAGGTTTAATTATGCTGAGTATGTTTGCATGCCTGTCTCGCCATGGTAACCGCCAGCCATGAATCGCTGCATCTCCAGGCCATGTCAGCCGAGCGAAAGTTGAACATGCTCAGCTCAGAGCTGGAGGACCTGCGCACCCAACTGGAGACGGCTGAGCGAGCTCGCAAAGCTGCCGATGCCGAACGAGCTGAAGCTTCCGACCGCATCGGGGAGCTGTCCGCCACGAACTCGTCTCTGAGCGCGGCCAAGCGCAAGCTGGAGGCGGACGTGAACGCTATGCGCGCTGACATGGACGAGCAGCACAATGAAGTCAAGCAGTCAGAGGATCGGGTTAAGAAAGCTGTGCTCGATGCGCAGAGGCTGGCTGACGAGCTGCGTTCTGAGCAGGTTGGTAACTGGTTTTAAGCATTGATAAAGGGCTCATAGTAATTTAAGCTTTAGTCAAAAAATCAAAAATATATGATTCCACCTGCCCCCAAGGACTAAAGGGTCGCTACACACACCTTCAATTAACCCCATTTTACAGCTGGGTGAACTGAAGCAAAGCAGAGTTAAAAGATTTTAATTGTTCTAAGTGGGTCAAGAATCGAACCAACGACCTTTTAAATCGTGAGCCCGACACCCTAACCAACAGACTACAATACCTTCAGACTAGAATCGCCTCAGGCTACAACTCCTTCAGGCTACAACATCTTCCCGGTAGTAGCAACTATAACGAAGTCTTTACTAAATACCTGGTACTTTGGCAACCCATTCCTATCTGTAGGAGCACTCGCTGCACGCCGAACGAGCTCGCAAGCAGCTCGAGTCGCAGGTGAAGGAGCTTCAGGTTCGCCTCGATGCCGCCGAGGGCAACGCCATGAAGGGCGGCAAGCGAGAGATGGCTAAACTCGAGTCTCGCGTACAGGAACTGGAGGCTGAGCTAGACGCTGAACAGAGGCGTCATCAGGAGACGCAGAAGAACGCCAGGAAGGCTGACCGACGACTCAAGGAACTGTCGTTCGCTGTGAGTTCAAAGAGCTCTGAGTTAGAACTTCGATGCTCGATCGATTTCACTATTATTATTACCACCTGTCCGCAGAGCGAAGAGGAGCGCAAGGCGCAGACCAAACTGCAGGAGCTGGTGGAGAAGCTGCAGTCGAAGGTGAAGACCTACAAGCGCCAGGTTGAAGAGGCCGAAGAGATCGCAGCCATCAATCTGGCGAAGTTCAAGAAGGTTCAGCAGGACCTGGAGGAGTCGGAGGAACGCGCCGACATGGCGGAGCAGAATTTCAACAAGCTGCGCTCGAAGAGTCGCGCCAGCGCCAGCGTAGCCCGCGGCGCGAGTCTGGCTCCCAACTCTGCTGGGGTGAGCGATTGGGCGGAGGGATGCGGTAGCTTAGGTCATCTGGGCGATGGAGCTGTAGTGAACGCTGGTTAGTTTAGAGTAAAGATCTAAGAATGTATTTTTATTTATTTCTGGTAAAGCCTAAAAACTAAAAAAAGGCAAAGTTTATTTACTTAATTGACAATCAATATTTCAGGGCGCTGCCATTCGAGCTCGATCTCGTGGCGCCATGGATGAAGAATGATCGACTGCCTCACCGGCTAGTGACGTCACTTTTGCTGCTGAATAAGCAGACGGCTCACTGTTTAATGATTGACCGAATAATTACGCAATCGACTTAGTGGCTTATAAAACAATATTTAGACACAAATTCTATGCTAAATTATAGTGCAATACATATCGTGTAACCCAAGTTTTCATAATGCTATCTAGCCTTATGACAAAAATCGACGATAATTTTTTCAGATAGAAAATCTCTAAGCTGGTAGAAACAATAGTAATGGTCTACCTTATATTGTACCTGATTTACAAATCTTAGTTTAGATCCAACGTAGTTTAACCCTGAAATTTTTCAACTCGTCATTTATTAACCAACTTGCCCTGCCGAAACTACGAGTATCAATAACCGTTTAAGACAAACAGCCGTTTTTTGTTAACCCAGCCTTGTAGTTTCACTACTGCCACACGAAGTAGTCCGTTAGGTTTCAACGCACCAAAATAAAACAGCTTTTCCCGGAAAATGAACGCCTTTCCTGTTTTTTGTAAGTTATTTTTTTCGCTGGGATATTTTTGCAATTACGAGCGTAGTTCAAATTTTGCGCGTTAATAAACAATTTTTAGACTTTGCACAGTATAGGAACAGACAAAGTGGTGACAATATTGTACATTGTACAATTGCTGTCATGAACGAAAAGCTTGAGTAGAGTGGAAAAATCTTATTCAACTCAGCTGCAAACAAAGCAGTCTAAACATTTTTTGCGTGCGTTTAAGATTCTTGGACTCGGTTTTCGCGGAAAAAATGAGGTTTAAATTAGCACATCAATTTTCTTACCTGAATGGACACTCAGCAAAATGTCAGGGTTTCACCCAGAAACCAATGGTCAAAGAGTGGCAGCTTTGATCCAATTATATCCAAAACTCTCCACTCTCTCCTAACCAGACTCACCGAAGATGCAGATTGGTTCGATAGTGGAAAAACCTCCAAACCAAAAAAGTAATAAAATATGAGCACCAGAGGAAGAAAAAAAAGTCGCAAAGCACTGAAAACGCCACCCTCTATCTACATATCTATCTATCTACATATCTATCTATCTATCTACATATCTATCTATCTATCTACATATCTATCTATCTATCTACATATCTATCTATCTATCTACATATCTATCTATCTATCTATCTACATATCTATCTATCTATCTATCTATCTACATATCTATCTATCTATCTATCTATCTATCTATCTATCTATCTATCTATCTATCTATCTATCTATCTACATATCTATCTATCCATCTATCTATCTATCTATCTATCTATCTATCTATCTATCTATCTATCTATCTATCTATCTATCTATCTACATGTATCTATCTATCCATCTATCTATCATCTATCTATCATCTATCTATCTATCATCTATCTATCTATCTATCTATCTATCTATCTATCTATCTATCTATCTATCTATCTATCTATCTATCTATCTATCTATCTATCTACATATCTATCTATCTATCTATCTATCTATCTATCTATCTATCTATCTATCTATCTATCTATCTATCTATCTATCTATCTATCTATCTATCTATCTATCTATCTATCTATCTATCTATCCATCTATCTATCTATCTATCTATCTATCTATCTATCTATCTATCTATCTATCTATCTATCTATCTATCTATCTATCTATCTATCTATCTATCTATCTATCTATCTATCTATCTATAGCCACCCAGAGACCCTGGCGCAAAGCACCAAGTTTGCCCCGCCATGCCGCAGCCTGTGAGCTGTAAGTAAAATGAGTTAAATTCGTAAAAGAGCTGCAGGCACCCTGACATATCAAATATATTTGATCATCGCCCCTACAAAGTCTATGAAAGATGAATATGAACTGAAGAGTTTTCACAAAACAGTCAACAAATGATTTGTAACTTGTAACAGTAGTGTTTTAAAATTAATCAAGTCTTGAAGTTTTTCCTCTGTTACAAAAAGTCTACTGTCAGCTGGGTATAAAAATCTGTAGCCAGCCCTCCATTTAGTCAATGCTACCAAAAGTGCGCCGCGTACACCGAGTCTGCATGCATTCAGTTGCGCATTTACGACTAGCTGCGCGCGCTTGTCATTGTTTAAAGGAGGGCCTTGCTTACTAGAGGGACGAAAGGAAAGAGCGATATTTAGTACAGGAAAGACAGAACAGTACAATATAGTACATTTTCTCGTAATCACTGTACACAAAGGCTGAATAAGGTACTAACTACTATGTAATTTAAAGCTTTGAATGCATTTCCATGCTAGAGCTAACATTGCAATCGGTTTAATAATTGTGCTAAAATGACCGAGGAATGTTTAGGAAACCATCACTCCTCACTGATGCTCGCAGCGTTAAGAGGCAATGTCAGCCAAATCGTACAACTTAAAAACTGTACTGACGTCGACTTGCCCATCGACATTGATGGCAGGCCGTACACCGCTTTGCACGCGGCCGCCAGCCATGGTCATTTGGCGGCGGTGACCGCTCTGCTTGAGGCCCAAGCCGACGCTAACGGAGGCGTCTCAGCTTCAACTGGCTGCCGTTACCCAACGCCGATTTATTGGGCAGCGATGGGCGGACACGAAGCAACGGTTGAAGCCCTGCTACTGGCCCAGGCAGACCCAGACCTGCCCGACCAAGATGGACAAACACCGCTCTATGTAGCTGTCACGTTTCGACACTTGTCGGTCGTGAAGCTTCTTATCTCAGCTCAAGCGAATGTCAATTTTAAGGACGACGTTGAAACGACGGCACTTCATCTGGCTGTCAGCCGGGGCTACACCGAAATCGTGGCTGCTATTTCCGGCTCCAACCAGGTTAATTCAGACCAGAAGCAGATCCAGGGTGCTTCAGCACTGCACTTTGCAGCCCAGATGGGCGAACTGTTCATAGCTTTGTCGCTCATCAGGCTTTCTGGGGCCGACGTTAATCTCGAGTCGGACGTCGGCGCAACGCCGCTGTTTCTGGCCGCTCAAGACAACCACTGCGAACTCATTGATGCTTTGACTTTCTTCCTAGCAGATCCTGACCTGAGCCGGAATGGACAATCGCCGATATACTCGGCAGCTAAATTTGGACATAGTCGGGCCGTTGATCGGCTGCTACGAGCCCAGGCTGACGTTAGACATGTTACCCGTTACAGTACGACGCCATTGTACATTGCGGCTCAGAATGGTCGCAAAGATATTTTGACAGCTCTGATTAAAGCTGGCGCCAACACTGATGATCAGCAAAAGCAAGGAGCTTCTGCGCTGTACATTGCTTGTCAAAAAGGGCACGCTGCAATCGTTGACGTTCTGATCAAAGCGCAGGCCAATCCTGACTTACAGGCAGCTGAAGGAGAGACTGCTTTGTTTGTCGCGTCACAAAATGGACACAATGGTATTGTCAATAAGCTGATAAGTGTCCCAGCAGCATTGGACCTGCAGCGGATTAGCGGTCTGACTGCCATGGGAATCGCCTCACAAAATGGGCATTTTACCACCGTTCAAATGTTAATAAAAGCTACTGCAGACGTCAACGGCGGTTCAAATCAAGCTAACAGCGCGCCGTTGCGTCTTGCATCGGAGTTTAATCACATCGAGATCGTTCAAGCTTTGCTAGACGCCCGGGCTGACGTCAACTTGGCGAGGCACTCGAGCTCCTCTGCTGTCTACTCTGCCGCGTTTATTGGCCACAGCGACATTGTTAGAATTCTGGTCAAGTCAGGAGCTGACATTACGATTGACTCACCAGAATCATTTTCACCAGTTCATGCCGCCGTGGCAGGAGGCCAATGGCGCATTCTGCATGTCCTCAGAGAGCTAGGAGTGCAAATTTCAGTAGAGACGTGCGAATTTCTACGAGGGCTGGCACTGGTTCTGTGCCTTGCTGATTCAGAGACTGTAAACCGTGAACTAACGCAAATGACGTTTTTGGAAATTGACTCCGAGATTAAATCGCCTATCATTCCGAGCCGTTCCAACCAAAGTTTTCGGAATCCATCTCAAACTGAGCATCCGGACGCGTAAGTTTCTTTTAAATCCCAGTGACGACTGTCTAAAGTGAGATCCTATGAAAGCTAACTCGAGCAAAGAATATTACTTTACAGATCAACATTGGTCTTGAATCAATCAGCGCAGAGCTTGCAACTCCATTCCAAGCTTTCTGCGGCTGGGTTCACAGAACAGCGAGCCAGTCTACAAGGCGCGGCCGCCGACGTCCTGGAGCACATCCTTCGTCTGAGGACAAGTTATGACGACATTTTTATCGTTGGCAGCTACTCGGAGACCTGGGGCAACAATCTGGTGTGCGTGGATGGACGAACAGACTCTGAATCGGATATTGACATCACCAGATTTGTCCAAGGCAGGCCGCTACACCTGAAAGGAATTTGTAAATGTCCCCTGGCTGAGACAGATTCGACAGTTGAATACGTTGCTGGTCACATAATCTTTCCTGGTTACTGTAAGTAGTTTAAAAGTATTGCATAAAATCTGATGGTGCTAAGAAAAAAATCTGATTTCTACCTCGTCCTCGTTTCAGCCGCAAATCCTGCTGAACCAATGTTTGGTTCAATGATTCGTCCAGCTGTAGACAGGGTCAGTGCCTTCCGCTTATGTTGCTACCCTCCCATCGGACCACTGCAGCTCCATAGAGTCGCCAAGTCGAATATCCCAAATGCTGTGCTGCAGCTACTCACAAGAGATATCAGTACATTTCCCTGTCACGTGGTGCACGCGGCACCTCAGGGACAGGCCGGGAACCAGCTCCGAGTGAGCACGACCTTCTTGGAGAGGCGTCTGATGCGGAGCCTATCCACTTTGCAAGGCCAGCTATTTGTTGCTCTTAAGTTTCTAGTGAAGAAAATTATCGGCCGACGAGTTCACGGCCTGAAGGCGTATCACGCTAAAACCATTACTTTTAGAATGGTGGAAGAGACACCAGCTGAGCAGTGGACACCGCAGAATCTATTTGACCTGCTTCAACGATCGCTCAACATGCTTCTGAACTCCGTGCAGAGCAGCTACGGGCAAGATTATGATGATGGACGAATTATGGAGCACTTCTTTCTAAGCGATGCGCATCTATACCTGAAAGGAGCTGATAGAAGTACAGCGCAGGAGGTTGCTAATGTTCTTAGGGAGGTTATCGATGAGCTGCCTGAGCTTTTGACAAAGTTCATGAAAACATTGATCCCAGTCAGCAGTGCTGGCTTGTTTTACTTTCATCCTTTTCTTATACGAGCTACTGCCTCGCATCGATGCTCAGTGGGAGTACCCAGTGGGAAAATTGCAACTGCACGAAATCTACATTGTAGTGCGGCAGTGCGTGCTGCTTCTATCACAGAGGGGCAAAGATTCCATCGCCTCGCTTCTAGAAAAGCTGCCAGACTGCTCCAGGTCGGCCAGAGAGTGCCTGAAAGTTTTGGATTTCCTTAAACTCGGCGATCAAGCATCGGCAAAAAGAGTACTGCTTGACAACAGAAGCCACAAAGTGAGTCAAGGACTTGAATGGAAAGCAGCAGAAGGATCAGATGAAAGAGCATCAGTTGATATGGTGTGGAATTATTTGAAAGCTAACGACTCTTTTTGGAAGTTTTCAATGGAGTTCCGTGAACGTCCGGTAATGAAGTTTTTACCTACATTTATTTCTGAGGTTTTTCCATGCCAAATGAGCAACTACAAAAGCTACCACTATCTGAACTTCAATGCACTGATGAGATGTTTACAGCTTGAGTTCGACTTTGACTCAGATCTTGCCAATGATTGGTTTCAAAAGACTGCGACGAATGAAGAGTTGGACGACCAAGAGCTGGCCGTCATGCTGCACTACTGCCCCGATACTGATCTTGTCTCTGGGCTGCTAAGCAAGTTTAGAAGCCGAATGCATCAGTCCCCGTTGGAGAAAGGACTGCTAAGTGAGCTGCAAAATCGAGTAAGTTTCCTGAATATTCCTGAATTGATAGAGTAGTTTGTTCAGGGTAATCTTATTTTTAAAAATATTTTGTTAAACTGCGGTAACTTTGATCTCTGAACAAATTCCATTTCAGAAGGACTTTGGCCAAATCCTCGAAAAGCAGCTGCTGCCCTCTGACACCGAACTTGAAAAACTTAATAACTGAAAATTGGAGTTATAAAGCAGAATTGCATCTCTACATGCCAGGCTTGTGTATTTTTATGCTAAGCAAATTTGTACTTTTCCCATTATGATGCAACAGGCTTCGCTTCCAAGATCTGTCAAAAACAATCGCTGCATTTCCCCGACAGTGCCGTTCAACTCCAGGCACTCGAAGTCATTTTCAAACATACAGAAATCGCATAGATGCACGTCTAAAATCCCACTATCGAATGTCGCTATGTCTCCGTAGTTTCCTGAAGTGGATCGCAGCCGAGACTCGCCTCACTCATATAAGTCCAATTTTAGCTCCATCAGCTGCCAGTTGCAAGCAGTCCTCTCGAGCCCCCTAGAGACAGGCAATCTGAAAAAAAGAGGAAATTCGTATCCCCCAGTGAGCTAATTGGCGAGGAGCGGTACGAGAGTAGCCACTAAGCTTCTCCGCTCCTCTTCCTCAGAGGTACTCTAGAAGGATATAGATTTTAATCAGCCAGAGGGACAGCTTTATCTTATCTACAGACAGCTAGAATGAGGATTCTGTTGCTCAGTAGGTGAGGTCTTCTAATTCCATCTGTGCTAACTAGTCAAATCCTTTAGATTTTCCCATTCACATGTACTCTTTCTTGCCTTTAGAACTTTATAGAAATCTTATTGAGCAACTTTCAAACGTATTAGCTCGTAAATGTAGGCAATCATTTTATAGTCGATTGCTATTCCAATTATTCTTGCACCCTTGCCTCTAAAGCACACAGCAGCTCCGGTAGCAATTCAGAGGAGTCGTGTCGTCCACCAGAAAATTAGTTGCTAAATAATTCATCGAGACGAGTTTGTCGCCATCGGTGAAGCTTCAAAATGTTCCGACAGCAAGTCTACAAGTTTACCGATAGCGAGGAACATTGATTCACTGGTTTGCATTGATGGCAAGAACGTGACAGTATCCAACCTACTAGCAACAAGTCCTTCAAAGTATTACTAGAAATCGCAATCCACTCCTGAAAAATACAGTGTATGATGATAATGGTTCAAGTGAAAACCATCAAATATACGATCTAAATCTGTTAAGTGGTAATTTTCTATGATGAAAGCCTCAAACTGTGTTTTTATGACATCTTTATCCGCTAGAAATACGCAAAAGTACATTGCACAGAATTGGGCTATTGATGTTTGTCTAGGCTATTTCGCGCTGCGGGTTTCACTTTCTTGCCTGCCCCAACGTGTCCGGCGCCCCGCTTACAAGGGCCAAAAGGCGTCGTTAATCAGAGTGAAGTGGCAGGTGCGCAATAAACGACGAATCAAGCAAATTTATTATGGGCCAATGCACCGAAGGGCTTTCGCTTCAGAACTGCATGGCTTGGCTTGTTTAATAAATCATCGGCTGACTAAGGAGAGAGTGAAGAAAGACAAACGCCAGATTAGGGCAGATTAACGGCTTCGGCCATTTTCGTCACCTTTTCGGCCGGGGCTAATAGGCCCCTCAGGCGTCGAGATGCTAATCAGGTGAAGCTTTTCCCGCAGAAAATTCTTGGCATCAGGTGCAGCAGACCGAGACGAGAGTCAATCAGCCTGTTTAGCTTGCCTTTTCCACTGCTTCTTTATTCCCTGTGCCTGGAGGGGAGAGAGAGTGAAGTTTATGGGCTGTGAAGTTTATGGGCTGTGAAGTGAATGACATTTCTCGTGTTTCAAGCCCATGCCAACTCCCTGGCTCTCTGGGACAGCTCTAATCTATAGGGATTTTGTGGCGCCTTCTTTTATGGGTATTTGCGTCAGGCAGGGCCTAGGATTTATTGTCGAGAACGTTGATCCATTCTTGTTCCTAGTCCAAATAGCGACTTTCGTCTAAGAATATTTTGCACCTTTAATTATTCTCCCAAACTATTATGGCTCCACTAGATCACCTGTTGCATTTGACTCTAGAGATCAGCTGTTGCATTTGACTCTAGAGATCACCGGTTGCATTTGACTCTAGAGATCACCTGTTGCATTTGACTCTAGAGATCAGCTGTTGCATTTGACTCTAGAGATCAGCTGTTGCATTTGACTCTAGAGATCACCTGTTGCATTTGACTCTAGAGATCAGCTGTTGCATTTGACTCTAGAGATCACCTGTTGTATTTGACTCTAGAGATCACCTGTTGCATTTGACTCTAGAGATCAGCTGTTGCATTTGACTCTAGAGATCACCGGTTGCATTTGACTCTAGAGATCACCTGTTGCATTTGACTCTAGAGATCAGCTGTTGCATTTGACTCTAGAGATCACCTGTTGCATTTGACTCTAGAGATCACCGGTTGCGTTTGACTCTAGAGATCACCGGTTGCGTTTGACTCTAGAGATCACCTGTTGCATTTGACTCTAGAGATCAGCTGTTGCATTTGACTCTAGAGATCAGGTGTTGCATTTGACTCTAGAGATCAGCTGTCGCATTTGGCTCTAGAGATCACCTGTTGCATTTGACTCTAGAGATCACCTGTTGCATTTGACTCTAGAGATCAGCTGTTGCATTTGACTCTAGAGATCAGCTGTCGCATTTGGCTCTAGAGATCACCTGTTGCATTTGACTCTAGAGATCACCTGTTGCATTTGACTCTAGAGATCAGCTGTTGCATTTGACTCTAGAGATCAGCTGTCGCATTTGGCTCTAGAGATCACTTGTTGCATTTGACTCTAGAGATCACCTGTTGCATTTGACTCTAGAGATCAGCTGTTGCATTTGACTCTAGAGATCAGCTGTTGCATTTGACTCTAGAGATCAGCTGTCGCATTTGGCTCTAGAGATCACCTGTTGCATTTGACTCTAGAGATCAGCTGTTGCATTTGACTCTAGATCAACTCTATACATTACAAAATGCTTTAAGCAGTCATTATCAGTCACTTGTAGCACAATTTTTCATAAAGTGCACTGGCTTTTGGTTCCTACATTTATTGCCTCATCCGCCCCGCATCGTACTGAGGACTCCTATTAGTTCAGTCAGCTTACAGTTGCCGGGTTCACTGAGGCGGAACTCGGTGCCCCGTATCAGCGCAGTGCAGGCCAAGCATTATCGCGCACAGCTATTATCCACTCTGCTTTAAGAGCTGCAGTCTTAGTAAGCCTAGTGGTCCAGCTTCATCAGCCAGTCTCCAGTCCCAGATCGACTCTTACAGTCTCTTTCCTTTTCCTCTCTGACTGTCTGCGGCTGGCCAATAAGAATTCACCGCTTGTCTCCATGGGACAAATTTGCTAGTCTGTCATTCTGTATTTCTTCCCGACAGCCATCAAGTAGTTGATTCGTCTGCCTCATCTCCGTTCTTCCAACTCGGCACCGCTGTGACAGAAAGCAGGTTTTTACCCAGGAAGAAATCCGGAGCCTTTAAAGCGTAATCATTTTTTGGGTTTCTATGGCAACCCGCCAGAAATTTGTACACTCAGAAAGAGCCGCCGCGGTGAAGTTTCTCCTGCCCTCGGAGATTCGCTTCTTCTCGCGAGTGAAAAACTGGTCAGAGTTGGCTAGCGAAGAGCGCCTCACTTCGATTGACCTCACGGCCTACGCAAAAAAGCTGATGAGCCACGACTCGTCCTACCCGAAGCTGCAGGTGGCCCAGCTCAACGGTCGATGGTTTGCGTTGAACAGTTTGCAGCTGGCCATCTGTCGGCATCTGGAGCGGAGCGGCTACTGTCGCAGGATTCGGGTGACCGTTTGCCCGCCTCAGGCCCTGCCTGAGCAGGTGGCGAAGGGACTGCAGCTCAGGCGGTCGAGAGGGGAGGGTGAGTAACCCCCGCTGTGTGCTGATGGAATTCTTCAATTCACTTTACCCCTTGAGTTGGAAACACTATTTGAGATATATAATCTGCTTTCAGGGCCTCAATCTCAAACTCACAGTGTGAGGCATCAATCAACGCCAAACCCACATTGTGAGGCACCAATCAGCCCTAAACCCACAGTGTGAGGCATCAATCAACCCCAAACCCACAGCCTGAGGCATCAATCAGCCCTAAACCCACAGTGTGAGGCACCAATCAGCCCTAAACCCACAGTGTGAGGCACCAATCAGCCCCAAACCCACAGCCTGAGGCATCAATCCGCCCTAAACCCACAGTGTGAGGCATCAATCAACCCCAAACTCACAGTTTGAGGCACCAATCAACCCCAAACCCACAGTGTGAAGCACCAATCAACCCCAAACCCACATTTTGGGGCAGTAACCCCCTGCTTACAATTTGAGGCTCTAAGCTCCCAGCTGCGCCGTATACACCTGAAAATACCTTAACTTTGAAAATCCAACATTATCCGAGAACAAATCCAGTATCAGGGCTGACCGTGTTTATTCCAAGCAAGCCTATGTCTGCAATAAGTCCGGAATCTGTGTTTGCTTTTAAGCGACCGTTTGGTAAATATAGCGCCAGCTATATGAGAATAATTTAGTCTCCAAGCCCAATGTGCGTCAGTCTGACTTCTGACTGGCACACAGTGAGATCAAGATTGATGAAGGCCGGACTGACTGGGGGGGGAGTGTCTCGCAAACTCCTACCAGCACATTCATTGCCTTGATAATTAGATTAGTGCCTGAAACGGGAGATCAATAAGCCTATAATATCGCTCCGGATTCCCATGCGCCTCCGGAGGGCAGGAGGTTTGCCTTTCCTCCAAAGCTTCTCAATCACAGATTTTGGCCTCACAAACTCTGCGGTAGCTGGTGGCGGTCACCACGGATAGCTGATAAATATTTTCGTAGCCATCGACTCTGCATACCGGATGTTCCCTCTTCACCGCTTTCCTGACTAGTTGGAGCTGAGCTGTGGCAATTGGAATTTATACTGCATGCTAAATCATTTATTTTGGAAAGTGCTTTGCCTATGGCTGTTAACTGTATTAACTGCCCACTGGAGATTGGAATGCGATTTGACAACAGGGGGGAGGAGACCATTGGCCTGCAGAGGAGGGAGACAGACGGTAAATCCTTAAATCCGGTGGCTGACGTGTGAAACTGCACTGGGATTAAGTGAGTCCTGGTGGCCACTGGGTGCAGTAATGGAAGGGCTTTCTGTCTATCTATCCATCTATCTATCTATCTATCTATCTATCTATCTATCTATCTATCTATCTATCTATCTATCTATCTATCTATCTATCTATCTATCTATCTATCTATCTATCTATCTATCTATCTATCTATCTATCTATCTATCTATCTATCTATCTATCTATCTATCTATCTATCTATCTATCTATCTATCTATCTATCTATATATCTATCTATCTATCTATCTATCTATCTATCTATCTATCTATCTATCTATCTATCTATCTATCTATCTATCTATCTATCTATCTATCTATCTATCTATCTATCTATCTATCTATCTATCTATCTATCTATCTATCTATCTATCTATTAATTTATTGGTCTATGAAGTAAAATGAGACATTAGTCAATGCCGTTGCTGATGGCTGAACCATCAGGGTATCAAACTAAGTTAAAAGAGCAGCAAACAGGAAAAGTACAAAAGAGGTGGTGAAATTTTTTTCAAACTTTTGATTAACTGCGCAATGGCAAGTGACGATGGGATAAAAATGCCAGGCTCTGTGTCTAATACGAGCTGTATATACATATTAGTTAAACCGGATCTGCTGACTTGCAAACATTTTCTCTCCATTCCGCTTCTCCGAAAGGTTTTTATACTGAAAACAGACTGAAAAACTTCCATGCAAATCGGCTTTGCATTCCCCCTTGTCCTTCCAGGTGAAATCCCCAGTCACTGTCTGACTGACTGATCCTCAGCATTGCACCCTCCGCGGTCCAGAAGCTGAGCTAAAAGCAAATTCTTGTGTCCGACAGACAGTCAGTTTGACAGGAAATCCTGCGACAGAAAATCGACTGACCTTTTCAAGTTAGGGGCAGAGATTAGCAGCGAGTTACGACTTTCTGCCGAGGATTCTACGGACTAATCACTCGGGTATTAAAAAAAAAATTGCGACAATGTTGCAGAATTTATAGGGCACTGTAATAGTTTCTGGTTAACTGCCGGTTAACTGCCTTTTAGTCTTTAGTACTTGTAAGATTTTAGTATATCAGACAGATTGAATCTCTTCTGGGGAATCGGTACGGTACCGGCCGTAGAAACTGATTGATTCCAACTAATTAGTCGTGAAAATGCGTTTTTGTTTTTTATATCCTCTTTATCTGAGCGTCAGACGTAAATCTACTCTAAAAATAAACAAAAAAAATCGTCAACTATCTAACTTGGTGCAGACCGGAGCAGCTCCAGTAAAGACGGGGAGTCCGCATCTCTGGCCGCTGGTTCGTCTTCTTCGTCGGAGTCTGAAGATGATTTTGACAATCGGGCGGGCAGTGACGACGATGGCAGCTGCTCAGAAGGTGACTTTGACAACGATGATCAGAATCCGAGCGATGCTAGCTGCTCAGGCTCGGACAGCTACTGCAGCGAATGCGAGAGAGAAGCCAGAGAGGCCGCCAGTGAGGCCGAAAAGAAGCCAGCGTGTGACAATAAGCAAAGTAGTGAACGGTCAGTGGACTCAAAAGTCGATAAAACTAAATTGACCTTCGACACGACGCCGGTCACGACGAAGGCTGCGGCGGGGAAGAACCCAGCGCCATCGACAACGGCAAGTAAAGGTATGTGTAATATTATAGCAGAATTAGTTAGAAATATTTAGGCAGTTGTTGAATTGACAATACAAAAGTGTTTCGGCACTTTTCGGCATTTTTTCATTTTAGCAGCCTAAAAACATTATTACAGTATGAGCTTGGTTTCATGATTCATTATATTTTGTTATCAACAGCCCCATTCCAGGGGAGCTTTTGTCTCGAAGACTGCTGGGTCCTAGGGGGATAAAATATGCATTTTGCGGGGATCAAAATACCATTTTCTTCGCCCCCTGTTTCATCTTGGAGCTGTTTTTTCGGCTTAGCTGCGATAGAAGCATTTGAAGCTCGGATCTTGGCCACCGATCCCATAATAACAGGCGAAACTGGCGCAATCTCCAGCCCAGATCCGGCGCCTTATTCTTCGCACGCTTGACAGGCTGCGGTTAGTGGAGAGGCTCTTTGGAAGGGCGAGTCGCCCTCGGCCTTTCAGCGCCTTAGGGAGATACTTCCTTCCTGCTCGGTTCGGGCAATCATCGGGGAATTATCTATGAAAAATTGCGACTTGCTAATACGAATGAAACGAAAAGGAAAAGTGATGAAGAGAAGTGTTAAGGAAAGGATAAATTTCAGTGAGGGCGCTCTAGGGGTATTAAGTAGGCGGTGCAGATAAGTGAGAATGGAAGGAGATTTCTAGAATGAAGACGAGCCAAATTGAAGATGCCGCTAGATAGCTACTTAGTCCTTAGCATTTATTTGCTTTTTTTCATAAAGTTTATTTTTATGAAAGCGATATTTTCTTGCACGAGTAGCAACACTGTAATTTGTAAATTATAGAAAAAGGAAAAAACTTGGTAAATTTTTTCACAGTAAATTAGAAACATAATAAATACATAAAATACCTAAATACCAAGAGACGAAATAGTTATGAATTGTCGTATTTGATTTTGCGACTATATGTTGAACGCATTTTGTTATGTTTAAAAAATGGCCTAATGAAGTTTACTAAACGATTTTCAATTTTATCTTTAGCAGAAGCCGTTGAAGACAGTCCTTCTCTAGATCGGGATTTAGCAGACCTCGGACCAACCACCGCGATGCTCCTGCAACAGCTGGACATCAAAGAGGCCGCCGCTGCAGCCGCCGCCGCTGCGATGCGCGATAGAGACCAGGAGCGAGAGGCGCTGATTTGAATTTGTGCGCAAAATCATTTTGTTATTCCGAAGTGAATTTATAACTTTTATTTACGGAAATGCAATTTTCTCACATTATTTATTCATCTCATTTCATTTGCGTGTATAAATGCGTACTATAACACGCATGCTTTATGCTAATATTTTAATGAAAATAAATTCAAAGTGCAATCCGTACTTTGAAAAAATTAATCATACTCTTCAGTGCGTTTTTAAAATAGGACTATCCTTTTCGGGAAAAAACTTCAAAACCTTCTGAAACCTGCGACTTTAAGAAAATATAAGGAAGTTTAAATGAAAAGGGAATTAAAACAAATATATTCACAGCATATTACTACTAGCATGGTAAGATATTTAGTAGCATTTACCGAGTGCAATAGTACGATTGTTTTTTAATCTTGTCAAGTACCCTGATACTCCATTCTTTCAATCGAACTCACTACCTGACTGTACCCTAAACCAAAGGAAAATGGCATATGGCTTTGTATTTTATTGTCGGTAATTAACAAGCTAAACTACAAAGGGCAGTGCTTCGAGAGAGGTTTATTAATTCCCTACTGTATAGATACGGGCTTACACAACACAAGCTTAGGCAAGCTTACACAAGGGCTAAACTCTAAAGACAAAAGTCGGTTTCTTCTGGAACCTGTACCCGAGAAGATTGTGGCTAGTTTCCTATGCAAAGAAATTTATGACATTAATTGGTTTACTATTAGGCTATAAATTATGATTAGTTAAGTCAACAGCACTATTTAAAATGTAGCGCTGGTCATATAGCCACGCACTGGATTGCAGAACTAAGATATCTATTCACTCCATTAGTTGGGCACGGGTGCTTTTCTAGCCAGCAAAGATGTTAATTTCAAAGCTTTGCTATCTGAAAGTCCTGTTAGCGCTTGTAGCCCTGGGACCGATGACTGTTGCCGATGCGACTCCAAAGAACGATGCACCGCGGATCTACATCGACACCTACTGCATGAAGCTGGCCGGCGTCAACTCTCTAGTGTGCGTGGTCAACTCGCTGTTCGGCTGTGCGGCATCATCCAGCGGCGACTACAACAAGGTGGCGAACTGCCTGGCTGGCAGGTGCGGAGGATCGGCCGAGCTGATTGTTAGTTGTCTTAAAAAGCCATGATATTGCAGTTGCGCTTTTCAATTGACTTTCGCAAGATTTTTTACTAGTTACGATTGAATAAAACAAATCGATACGGTCTTGAAAAATAAGTGATTGGCAAATATTACTCATGTGAGAACTTCAAATTTGCAACGCATTAGCAGCAAGTGAAGTTGACTGGCAACGCTATGCTCACTAATCTTAAAGACTTTGCTGGAATGTATTTTTTCGAATCTTGAACTGGAAACAAGCTTACGAAAAGCATTGTCGAGTTGGGTATTTTTTCCGCTAGTATGATCGCTATATTTTTCCTTATTGGTTTTTAAGAGCAAATAAACCAATGTTCAAGTCATTTGCCTGCAGGTTAATGCAACATTTTTAAAGCCAATTCTTTCATATTTAACTGATAATCAGCCAAACAGGCATCTATCCACGCAGCTGTCAAATGATTCCCAGTGACGTCGGGTACGTCGGCAGACGTTGAAATGTTGCACTCACGGGCTCAAGTCAAGATTGCACTAAACTAATCAAACAATACTAGGATTTCAGCATAAAGTTTCAAGTTGCATAAGACTTTATGACTATAATAGAAAGATTTAAGCTTAAGAGCAGAAATAAACTGGTATAGACTAGAAGTGGATGCAGCGCTCTCCGAGAGAGGTCAGTGAGTTCTCTAAACAGTTCCGATTGCTATGCTTCTGAACGGGGGGGTAGGGAGGGTCTGGTTACTTCGGCCAGAAAGATTGTTAAAAACAAGTTAAAAGTTAAAAACAAGTTTACAATAACTAATTCATTTAAAGTATTCTTTTATTCTCCCATGTAGAAAATGCGCTTTTGACTTCACTCGTAAAAGTTTGGAAATTCAGACATCAATACATGACAGGCATTCATAGTTCGAACAGTTATATTTTTGCAGCAGCAATCAAGTGTCCTTGTAGAAATTTCGCGCTTGCAGAGACTCTCTGTGGCAATCCTCACAATAAAAGAATAGTTGTAGTGTAGTCTTACTGCCTAAAGTCTAGCAATAAAAATTATGACACTATTAGTCTTCTTGCACAGATTTTTAGTAAAACGATTTCTCTTCAGTAGCACAGGTGTAGTTGCACACTTTTCACTAACTTCCTTAAAAAAACTGCGATGCCATTTAGACCAGTCTGAGGCAAAAATGAGTCTGCAATCGATGACAAAGTACTCAGAATATGTATCATTCAGTCAAAGATGTCGACCAGGCCCTGGACATCTCTGGATGTACGTTTGGGTATGGTTCACCGAATGAATGCACTTCTGCTTGGTGATGACATTCATGAAGACCTTAGCCACTCACTTGAGTACTTACATAAACTTACTTACACTTGATGCTGTTCAATTGTAGCGTTCGTTTCTCTCGTAAATGGTAAATGTGTTGAAGGTAACAGGAAGCTATGAGACATGGAGAGTCGTGAAGTTCTGCTGGCAAAATTGATTGCAGTTATGAAAAACGTAACTCTCTAAAAGGTAAATTAATTGTACACGCCGACGTCAATTTGCTCAAGTTATCAAGTACTTGCACTCTATTATTTCAACAAAACAGCATCATAGCGTTATTTGATGCCTGAAATTGGGAAATTGGGAAATCGTTTGCGTCTGGTTTGCTACATGAGACGAATCGAATCGCCTCGCCTCAAATACCATTGATTTTTTTTTTCAATCTTAATTTTGCAAAATTGAAAATTCTAAACTTCTTAACCATACAGAAGGCGCTCTCACCTTCAAATTAAAATAAAATCCTTTCCGCTGACAATTGCATTATTAAAATAGTTTTAATTGTTGTCTCAGCTTTTATAACCGGTAAGTAGTAGGCTAGTCCTAGCGTTTCTTAGGTTAGTTTTTCAAGTATTCAGGAAGTGATCAACATGGGAGATCTCGTCCTCGGCCGGGAGCAGTTCCGTGAGCTCGACCAAGTAGCCTGGACGGCCAAGGCTGGATTCGGACTGGGTGTCTGCGCCACGCGTTGATCTTCGTGGTCGTGGTCGTATGGTGTCTGTGCAGATGCTGCTGTCGGAGACGTCATCAGCAGTCGAGAGCGGCGGCGACGGTTCGCGAGACCGAGCTGTAGGTGAGTAGTAGGGTAGGCGGTCTCAGCAGCCTATTCGCGGCAGAACTGACGCAGTCGGTGATGATGCCGTGGTTTTGAACGATCCACCGGCCCTTTTCAGGGCCACCACTTATAATGATGTTGTACATTTTCTGCTGTTGTCACTAGAGTTTTCTGAATGGTGTCCTTGTCGAGCCAGTCGAAGTGTAGGGCAGGGTTGGGCAGGGTCGAGCTGGATCAGGCTGAGTTGAGCAGGACCATTGTCAGAACGTTCGTGTCTCAAAAAGACGAGCAAGAAGAAGGAAAGAGAAGGGAGTCAAGAAAGTCGATTTGGAGTTGCCGTAGTTTGTGAGAAGAGAGTGAAGAATGATGAGTTAGCAGTTGCTGTTTTGTAATAAGAAATATGTCTTGTTATGGCATAAATATATTGTAATCATAACTGGGTGTGGAAAGTTGATGCCTAAATTGCTTTTTAATTCTGTTGTGTCTTGAACTATTCTAATGCTAAGGAAGAAGTCGAGTTGATAAGAGTCTTTAAAGTAGGTGTCTAGGGTAAATTAGGGTACTAAGAAGAAGAAAGTGAAGGAGGTAAAGTTTTGCTAAGCTAAAATAACAATAATGGTAGCTTTTCGGTCCAGTCTGTGCACGCGTGATCACTCAGGGTTGGCGTCTACGTAGACGTTGCGCGAACGTAGCTGATAGCGTGGCGCTGGTGTTGGTGTGGTTGGTTGAGCAGATATTTGGTCAGATTGATTCGGGTCGTTTTGCGTATTATCAGTCTGCTGGCTGACCGTCTTTGTCAGCGGCTGTTGGTGGTTGTGGTGTTCTCGAGTCAGCGTCCGAGTGAGTTGAGGTAGAAATATCTCGACCGATAGTTGATCAGATGATGGTTTCAATTTAGAGGCGTGCGTGACCATTGGTGGAGCATCCAGCTTGTTGATGTCCTGTATTAGAGCGTTCTGCGGTGATACCCATTTAGGGAGACGGAACGGTCCTCGATGAGGGTTATAAAACTTTGAGGCTTTCTGTTCGGAGATCTCTAGGTAGCAGCGAGAACCAGGTTGTAGTCGGTAAGTCGTTGGTGGAGTCTCCTCATTATGTCGTCGGGCTCGCTCCTCTGCAGTAGCGTGGAGGTAATGGAGGGCGACATCTCGAGTCAGAGTAATGCTGGAGCAAATGGTTTCCAATGGTTGTATGTTGTCGGAGTAAACAGAGATCTGGTGATCAAGGATTCGCGAGCTCATAGCTTGGAAATCGCGAGCAAAGATTAGGTAAAATGGTGATTCGCGCATCACAGTGTGGGCGGCAGTGCTGAGGGCGAGCGTCACTGCTGGTAGGTGCTCCATCCATTTGTCTTGCACGAACGTGGTGAGTTGCCTGCTTCAGTGTTCGGTGCGCTCTTTCGACGAAGTTGCTTGACGGCTGATAGTAGGAGGTGTAGATTAGTTTAATTCCGAGGGCTGCAATATAGTCTCTGAATTCCGTAGAGATGAACTGTGGTCCGTTGTCTAGGATGATGTGAGTAGGTATGCCAGCGAGTGCGAAGACATGGCGAAATAGGTGTTCACACACCGTTGACGATGTTGTGTCGGCTAGTGGGATTGTGAAGAGAAATTTGCTAACTCCGCATTGTGCCGTCAAGATGTACTTGTAGACGTCTCGCTGATGATGTGCAGATGGTAGTGGACCGACCAGGTCGATGGCTAGGTGTGAGAAGACGTTAGCGAACTTAACTGCTCTGAGTTCAGGGTGGAATTTTCGACCAGGTTTCGCTCGATGGCATATTTCACATTTCTTGACGTAGTCCATGGTAACAATTCGGCCAATAGTAGTATCGAGAGAGTCGTAACCAGGTTTTTTCAAAACCGAGGTGACCGCCAAACGGTGAACTGTGACTCTCATTTAGTAGGGCCTGCTGATATTCGGTTGGGATTACTAGTCGCAGGTTGGAATTGCCCTTTGCTGACTCATAGTAGAGTGTTTCGTTCGCGTAATGGCAGTTGTCTATGTGATTTCGTACATATCTCAGGTCTGTCTTTGGTAGAGTGTGCGACTGGTCCTCATCATCTCCGCTCAATAGAAAGATTATTGTGGCATATAGCAGTGATTGTTTGACGGCTTTCCGAAGTTTTTGAAACGTGGGATCGGATGCAGCAGTTGTACCTCCGGAATTCGCGATAGGCAATCGGCAACGGTATTCGCCTTTCCGGTAATGTACTTGAATGTAAACTGATAACCCTGTAGATATAGAATCCATTTTTGTAATCGCCGGGACAGTGGTTGTCAGCGAAAAGCGATTGGAGCTGCTGGTGATCAGAGTAGATGGTGAACGGCTGGTAAGAGGCATACAAGAAAACATGGAGTTTCTTGATCGCCCAATAGATGCATAGGCTTCTCGTTCGATTGCCGGGTATCGTTGTTCAGTGGTCGATAGTGTCTTCGAGATGTAGGCCACAGGCTGTTGGTGTCCTTCGGAGTCTGCTTGGGAGAGTACGGCGCCGATAGCCGTATCCGAGGCGTCGGTGTGGAGGACATACGGCTTGTAAGGGTCCGGGTGGACTAGTCGGATTCTGTGGTGAGCATATTTTTGAGCAGATCGAATGCTGACTGCTGTTCCTTGTTCCAGATTATCTTTTTCGTCTTGGATGCGTTGCGCAGGGCGTTGAGTAGTGGTGCAACTATTGTGGAGTATCCCTTGATGTGCGTTCGATAGAAGTTCGCCATTTCTAGAAAAGATTGTAGTTGTTTCACTGTCATTGGGATCGAAAAGTTGTTGATTTTCTCAACCAGGGATGGTGCTGGTCTGATGCCGTCTTCAGAGACTTGAAAACCAAGATATTGAACTTCCGGTTTCGCAAAGACACATTTTCGAAGTGAAATTCTAAGTCCATGTTGCCTCAGTTTGTGTAGAAAGTGTTCGAGTTCAACCACCATGTCGTTGAAATCTCCAGAGATGAGCAGTATGTCATCTAGATATGCGATTAGGTTCGGTGAGTCCGCAGTTAGTAGCGAGACGAGACGACACATGATGCTAGGGCTTGATTTGAGGCCTTGCGGAAGTCTATTGAATTGCCAAAGAAGTCCGTTTGGCGCCATAAAGGCTGTGTACTTTGAGCTCTGTGGATCTAGTCGAACTTGGTAGCTCGTAGAAAGCGTCAGCGAGGTCACTGAGAGAAAACAGTTTAGCGCTTCTCAGCCGGTGTAGTAGATCAGGTATTTTCGGAGGTCGTATGCTTGGCGTGCTAATGATCTTGTTCAATCTGCGGAAGTCGGCAACGAGGCGGAATTGTCGTCGGCCTTGTTCATCGAGTGTTTTCTTTTTGACAAGTAGACATGGGCTGGAGTATTCGGATTCACTCGGGCTGAGGATGCCTTTCCGGACGAAGTTGCTTATTAGCTCGTCAAAGCGCTCCTGTAGGCTATGTGCGATTGGGAATGGCCGTGACGTGATTGGGTCGGAATGCTGGTGGACACTAATTTTGGCCGTGTATTGTGTCGTGCAGCCCATATCGGTTGGCAGGAGGGCCAGTGTGTCATGAAATCGGGATAGAATTTCAACCCCTTGTTTCCGTTGGTCCAGTGATAAGTGTTGATTCTACTTAATCTAGTTGGTCTTTGATCAAGTCTTCGTCGCTTTTTGTCATATCAGGTGTGACATCCAAGGCGTTGATTTCTGTTATGGCTGGCGCTGAGGCTAGCGTATAGTCTGCTGGGTCTGACAGTGCGCCGAGATGAGTTCTGGCATATAGCGGAAGTATCGGATTCGAAATCTGATGCAGTATGGAGCGTCCGGTTTTGTCAGTCTGGCATAATGATGCTGCTAGAAGTAGCTTGTAGCGTTGCATCGTATGGTCCTTTGGGATAAATAGGACTGGCTGTAGCGGAGTGCCAGGTGTGGAAAGTTCGGCTGACACCCACGTTGTGCTGTCTGTGTTGTCTGTGCTGGGATGTGGGGGGCTTTCGGAAGTTGGACGTTGACTGTGTTCGTTGGAACAGCCATCGTACTGAGCATCGGAAATGTCGTACCATCGATTTGGGCTTGAAGGTCTTGAAGGTCTCTACCCCAAGGATGAGATCATATTCTTTGGACATGTTGTCCAGAACGAAGGCAGACAGACATCTTGTGTTCCTTTGAGCCAATCAGTATGCAGAAACTGGCTTGTTTCTTAATGTGGATCAGTGGATCAGTTGTCCGCCTGCACATTGCACGTGAAGTGAGTGTGGTGTGATCTTGGCGTTCAGTTTCTGTGCAAAAGTCAGTGAGATGCAACTGATTGAGGCGCCGCTGTCGATGAGAGCCGTGCATTTGTGTCTTGTCGCTGGAGGCATAGTGCACCATAGTGTTATCAACGTGCGCGTGGTGAGATGTTTGAGGACGGTGTTGTATGCGATTGGCCATGGAGGAACCGGTGGTTTAGGCGCAGGTATTGGTTTTCACACCGTCGTAGGAGCTGGTTCGGTCTGTTGTGCCCGTCGTGGTGGTGAGGAGTTTATTAGTACCATTGGTACTTGGTTTGGAGCTCGAGTGGGTGAGGATGCATGGCGCCGTCTGCTCCTTGGGCTATCTGTTGTTCGGAGGACCATCAGACGGGGTGTACGTCCGTATCGTACCGTGTTCGCGACGCAGAAGCGACCAATATTGCAGATGAAGATTAGTAGTGCGGCATACACGATGACCGCGGAGCTGAACAGGAAACGTTCCATGTGGTTGTCGCGGAATCGTTCCCAATTAAAGATGGAGGTGCTCCAGAGATTCTTAAATGCTTGTGTGGCGTCCAGTCTGAAGTTTGAGGCGTCGGATAGCAGTTCTTGGCGAGTTTTGTTGTTCATCTTGAAGACAGTAACTAGGAAATCTCTTGTTTGCATGAATTGTTCCATCATGTCTGTGACGGTGACCGGACTTCGCAGAGTGCTGTAGTTGACATCGCCAATGGGTGTGAAAATGCTCTGTCTCAGGTCGTTATAGAGTGATTGTAAAAGGTACGTTTCGTCCGTGACCTGATGTGGGTCTAGTTCGCGAATGTCACTGAAATTAGTCGTTGCTTTGAAGATAAAGGTGTCTTTGGTAGATAGTATCCATCTTGATATTCGCACGGTATTAGTGGTGGTTTCGCGGTTGAGACGATGAGCGTGGTGGTATCCAGATAAGCTAGTACGCTCCTGTTCTGCAGCAGCTAAGAGTGCTGCAGTGCTGCAGCAGCTAAGAGTGTGCTGAAACGGTGTAACTGCAAATGTTAAAGCTAGTGTTTGGTCGTCGTTGATGAAAAAGTTGGAGTGCTGTAGTCCATTCAGCGCACGATACGGTATGAGTGAACAATCTGATTGTGGTGGTACGCTCCAAGACAGCGTTAGTTGTCGCTCGCCTGCTGCGTGGAGAGTGGCGACGGCCAGTGGAGTTAGTTATGTCCACGCCGCTGTCAGAAGCTGATGTGGTAGATTAAAGCGCATCATCTGTTCCACAGTTGTCGGGATGATGCAACCTTTTGTTGAATAAACACAATGTTTGATTGAAACGCCAGTGATTATTCCATCGGATCTGTTGGACTAGCAAAAGCGGCGATTTTAGTAATCAAGGTGGATGCCGTTATCGTTTGAGTACGGGAGGCAAGGCAGTTGTCCTGCAAAGATGTCTGTATGGCTGACCGGAATAGTTGTTGGCCAGAAACTGTTGCTGCGATTTGTAGTTGGCCATCAGGTGAGTTTCTGGACTCGACCCATTGTTGACAAGCGAGTGGCGTTATCGATTTCGATTGCACAGTTATTGAATATTTGGGCTTCGGGAAAAGTGCGTAAGTGTGAGCCAAGACGATTGCAGTTGATTGTTATTTCTTCCCGATAACAAATGTTCATCATTATCCGGGTCTTCGCTAGGTTCGAAGTGTAGAGCCGTAGACGCACTGGGACGGCTTTTGCTTCTTGTGGGTTGAAGGACTCGCACCGTATTTCGGTAGGAATCTTGAAAATTCGAACTGGGCCGTTGAGTGGGCAGACCATTGGTGTGTCGACGAATGTCGGGTGATCGAGTGGTGCCGTTGCGTTACGTGTTTCGACACTTCCAATCAGAGTGGTGATCAGCAAACCAAGGAGTAGTACGTCTGGTTGACCGTGAGTGTTTAGATGAGTCGTCTTGCAGACCGGTTGTCTCAGAGGACGCTGAGTTGTGGGCGCGAAGTCCGGGCAGTCGGGAGTCCAGGAGACGACCTGGATGCCCATGAGAAGGTTGTACTGCGGTCCAGTCCCAGTGAAGTAGTATGGTCCACTAGTTGCTGGAGTAGACACATTGACTTCCGGTTTTGATTCCATGGCCTTGTCGGCACCCGTCGGCTGCGGTTGTTCAGTGCTGGAGGGGGCGCCTGTCGTCACGACCTGTAGGGCGTTTAGCGAGGCGGCTGGGGCTCGCGGTGATGGCGATCGTGAGTAACTTCCATTTGGTCGGTTTGGGCCATAGGAATTTCTGTTGGAGAAGCGGCCCTGTCGTCTGTCTGAGTGTTAATATTTGATTGCGCAGCATTCTCTGGTATTGTGAGATGTTGTGCGATGGAATTTGCAGTACTTTTTCTCAATACCACTAGTGAAAGGTGATTGTGAGCGCTGGCGTTGAGGGTTTTGGTCAAATCTCCTTTGACGACAGTCTCTGGCGATGTGGCCGACCTTGTTGCAGTTGTAACATTCGCGACTGGAAGGTCGTCTAGGTGGTTGAGGCAGTGTGGGACAGCGGCAAGTGTGGGTTTTGTAGTCTGGTTCCCGGATTCTAGGGCGGCTAGCCGTTTTGTGAGCTCGGCCATTTCGGTGGAGGCTGTGGCGTGAGTATTATCTCCAATTTGTTCTGCTCGGATGGCCTGACTCAGTAATTCTGGTTCCGTTTGGATTGGGATGCGCATCAGTTCTCGGCGAATGTAGGGTAGCGTCCCGTTTATAATGTTGGCAATCAGTTTCGTTGTGAAATCATTGTCCCGTTGGCGGATTACAGCCTGGTTGGGGGGTTCGTTGAGACCGTCGGGAATTGGTTCCGGTGCGATGGCGGGATAGACCGTGCGTAGTTTTTTGCGGACGTCGCTGAAGTATTGAGTGAACGATTCGCCGTGCTGCTGTCTTCGATTTGCAATTTGTTGCAGAAGTGAGTTGGATCCGTTTGTCAGGTCTCGAATGCGGGCACGCATGTGCTCAAGCATGCCCGTGTAGGTACCTTGTTGCGCGGGCGTCAAATTGGAGAATTCGATTTTGAGCAAATCGTTTAAGAATCGCGGGAAAATTCGAAGCTTAGTATCATCATCCAAGTTGAAAGTGCGGGTGGCCAGGTCAAACTCCATGACAAACGTCGCGAAGCCGTGCAGTTGATCGATATCCTTCAGGGCTTCGCGGATTTCGTTGATCGTCGATGATGATACTGAAGGCGTTGGTCTTTGGGCTGGCTGCGCGGCACCAAGCTGTTGTAGTAGTTGCTGTTGCTGCAGCTGCTGTTGCTGTGTAAGGTTTTGGATGAGCTCTTGCAGCTGGTTGGCGTCCATGATGATTTCCGGTACAAGCAGATAGGCTGGTGGTGAATAACCAGAGGGCCAAGCAGTTGGGGAAGTAGTTACGTCGGGAGTAGAGCCGGAAAGTCATCGGGTACTCGAGGTTGTTCTGTCAAGTGCTTGGTCTGTGTCAGCGGCTGGCGCTGGGTTTAGTTGCAACTTTCGCGATTTAGTTGTAGGGGATTGTGATGCTGCTGGTCGACCAGAGCGTAAGAGCATGCAGGATCCTGCTATCAAAAGAAGAGATTCTGGTTTGTAATAAGAGTGTAGTGAAGATGAAAAATAATTGAATTAAGCAATATTTTGAGACTACACTGAACATTATAGCATCTGGGTCGTGTTTATCTGGACTATCCCTTTGGTCATCATTTTGTAATATCGGTATGACTTGTAATGAGAATTTTGATATGTATGTACACGAGTGACTACTGTTTAAGTAGTATCAGACGATAATCAAACAGAATATGTGTGTATCAGCGTATTGATCAAAATTGTAGGCTGTAGAGCCTGTAGACTTCTTTGTAAACGAATACGAGCATCTATTGCAAAATAGGATATACAACAGGGCCACAGACTACGGTATGGGCTTGCTAGGAAACGGTACGACGGGTGCCACAGGTGCGTTTGTGGGCTTATTGCGAGACGATATAGCGGGTGCCACAGGTGCGTTTGTGAGCTTATTACGTGAGTTCGGTACACGAACTGTGATGCATAATGAGTTGCCAGCCATGAATGAATGTCGCGACAGGGCGACCGTCGCAGCTTGTGTGACCTTTTAACCGGAATCGCCGATTTGCGATCTCCGACCAGCTCTTCGGGCACAGCTTGTGTGGCCGGGTTAACGACTGAGTGCCACTACCAAATTAGTGGCACGTATTGGGGTCGTAATTCGAATTACCGAATTACGACCCCAAGAAACCCGTTGCTCTGGAGTGTGATGCTTCCCAAAAAGGACTGGGCGGAGTTCTGATTCAAGACAACAGACCGGTTTTTTTTCATCAGCAAGAGGTTATCAGAAGTCGAGAAAGAGTATTCTCAGATCGAAAGGGAGGCCCTTGCAATTGTCTGGTCAACTCAGAGGTGTCAGCGATTTTTAGCGGGACGTCATTTCAAGCTGATCACGGATCACAGACCATTAACCTACATCTTTGGGCCGAACGAGGGCCTGCCTACGCGCGTATCAGCATGCCTTCAAAGATGGGCGATATCGCTAATGGCTAATGGTCGCTAATGGCATATGGGTATACGCTCGTACAATCGGGAGCATCCAACTACCCTCAACGATCATATCCATTCAAGGGGTTAGAGACCAATCACAGGATTGCCCAGAGATCGTTCTGTTAAAAGAAGCCATCCGGACGAGCAACTTTAACGACCCGAGAATCCGCCCCTACAAGGCAATCGCGGACGAACTGACGATCGAGTTGGACGTGGTACTCCGAGAGATGCGAGTCATTCTTCCAAAGACGTTGCGGTTATCGGCAGTCCAAACGGCACACAGCACACATCTAGGCATTGACCGAACCAAGTCACTGTTAAGAGCACAATTTTGGTGGCCCGGCTTGGATCGAGACGTAAAACGACTCATCGGAAATTGCAATACGTGCAAAATGGTCAAGGCTGACAATCGAAACTACCTAAAGTCTTGGCCGACAGCAATGGACGCTGGAGAGCGCGTACATGCGGATTTTGCGGGTCCAATAGATGGCCAATATTTGTTGGTGCTGGTGGACGCCATGTCGACCTACCCTGACCGCCAACATGGAGTCATCTACAGTCATCTCTAGGCTATGGAGAACTTTTTCGCAGTGGGGTGTGCCAAGAACACTTGTCACCGACAACGGCCCAAGCTTCGTCTCAGCTGAAACAACACAGTGGCTGAAAGCAATCGGGTGCAGCCATCTGACCACACCTCCATATCAGCCTCAGAGAAACGGAGTCGCTGAGAGATTTGTCCGCACAGTGAAAGAATCTGTGTCAGCGTTGGGTCTGAGTCAACACAACATTGACAAGTTCCTACTGTTCTACCGATCATCCAAAGGAAATGATGGTCGCACACCGTCGGAGGTCTAAACGTCCGGACTCCTTTGATGACAGAGTTTTCTGGAGATGACGATGTGGTGTACAGGACACAAGGAGCTACGTCACTAGCCAGAATCGTCCTGCCAACACGGCAATCATCAAGCTTGAAAACGGCTTGTACAAGAAGGCTCACAGAGACCAGATACGGAGCTTCAAGGGCAGCGATGACAAGGACATTGGCCCGGAACAAGCTACCACTGGTGCTGCTGGTGAGGTCGATCACCCTCCAGCTATGCGCCCTGGAGAAGAGGAGCGGGAGCAGCAGCAGCAGCAACCTAGAAGAAGTGAAAGACTGATGAACAGACCGACTGTGAATTATAAGGAGTGAACTGTAATTTTGAAGCAAGGAGGTGCTGCGGTCTGGCTTCTGCCCGAGCAGATTGAACTTTAATTGCCACAGACGAGTTTATTTGCCTGTACTGCGATTTTTGGCGCAAGTGTCAAAGAACCTTCGTAACACAAAAGAAATACATAAGTATTCAAGAAGACTCTGATAAGAGTAACGGCTGCCAGTAGCGCAACCAGAAATTTTTTTAGGGGGGGCGGATTCTGGAAGGTAAAGTCCCGGGAGGGGGGGGGCGGAGGGGAGGTTCTGTTTTTGGCGAAAATTCGCTTGGTCCCCCCTTCGATTTTTTTTTGAGTCTCCGCCTAAGGGGGGGGGCGACCGCCCCCCGCCCCCCCCCCCCCCCTGGTTGCGCCACTGACGGCTGCAAGAGCCGAGAGTGCACGGCACACAACTTGCATAAATATAACGCAATACAAAAGACCGACTTGTAACAATTAGGAAGAGGGGAGGGACCCTAGAATTGGATGGGCAGATAGGCTGAAGGGGGAGCGCGGGTAACAAAGCGCGGGGGGTCCAAGTGGGAAGTTTGATGCTCGAATATCGACCGATGTGGAGAGGATAGGGAGGCTGGGAAGGAATGTCCCGTGCCGACCTGTGTACTTCAGCGTGGGAAGTGGGAAGTGGGAAGCTTGATGCACGAATATCGACCGATGTGGAGAGGATAGGGAGGCTGGGAAGGAATGTCCCGTGCCGACCTGTGTACTTCAGCGGGAGGTACAAGTCAGTATCCGACGAAGACAGACCGGACTGTACTGTTAAAGTAGACGTCTGGGGAAGGATCGATCGAAGGGGGGTTGTCTAAAGGGCGAGAGCGGTCGGGGACGAGCAGGGGCTGTACTATCCAGACATACCAGAGCTTCTAAATGTCAGCCGTAGCCCCCAAAAGGACGAGGCGGCTGATGCGTGCCCTCTGCAGCGCGTATCTCTCCGCCATTGCCATGTAGTGTACACAAAAGCCCAATACCGTCGGCCTAATGCACAGTAAGCAGTCAAATTTAGTTCCTTGTTAATCAACTTGCCTAAAATCGATCACCATGTAGTCAAACAGGGATAAAAGCATCAATTCGTTCAGTCGATCGCGGTCTATCAAGCACAGAAGAGCGCGATATACAGATAATCTCGGGATTGAAAATTTGAGTTGTTAAAATGTCCAGCTTCAAAGGAGGAGGTGGCCGGCCTACAGGACCCAGTCAGCAGGATCTGCAGGCAGGACCCATGAGAAACCTGCTCGATCAGCAGGTGGTGAGCATGCGGCACGTTAAGCGTCCTCTAGGCAGCTCCGGAGTTATGCCCTGGCCCTTTTCGCACAGCGGCACCGAAGCGGTTACCGCTGACGGAAAGCACTGGCTGATTCACAAGGGTGCGCTTTAAACTGTGCCGATCGGTTTTTTATATTTTCGAAGTTGCAGACGGAACCATTGGCCAGAACGGCTACAATGCACCCTAAGCCAGAACGGCTACAATCCACCCTAAGCCAGAACGGCTACAATCCACCCTAAGCCAGAACGGCTACATATTCCACCCTAAAGCAGAACGGCTACAATCCACCCTAAGCCAGAACGGCTACATATTCCACCCTAAGCCAGAACGGCTACAATCCACCCTAAGACAGAGTGCACGAAGGCAATTAGTGATTCGAATTTTATGACCGATTTATATCAAGAACAAAGACAGACAATCATAGCTCCTACAATAGTTGTACCGGTACAGCGATCCCGTATTTCTCTTAGCTTCGTTTGGCTTTTCTTCAATTTTTTCCTCCTGATTTTTATGTAAACTTCTATTTTTAAGGAGGTAAAAAAGGATCCGATTTCGGTCGAGAGAAAGGTGGCAACACGGTTGTGACTGACGCCAAGAACATGTCGGGCGCCTGGAGGACGACCGGATGCGTTGGCGGCGGATGGACTGACACCAAGCCTGGCACCAGGGTGACGGACTTGGTGAAGACTGGCGGCAAGGATTACAACCTGCTTTTTAGCAACTGCCACTTTGCGGCCCGCAATGCGGCTAAGTTTGCTGCTGAAAAAAAATGACTTTGAAACTTACTGAAGGAGAGTACAGACAGTGGGACAAGTACTATATTGTCCAAGTTTTTTTCAAATATCGCTTACGTTGTCTCTAAGGTCGACTTTAATTTTAAACATATATCTTCTTTTCATATAATAGCTTTCACACTACCTTGAGTATGTAGGTTTTTCTTAAACAAAAATTTATTTACTCAACCTTCATCCATTAAATCTGTGACTGTCCTAAAACTTTAATTATTCTAGCAACATTTATTGCAAGAGGTTTCATACAGTGATTCAATATTTTTTTCTTTCCTTGACCAATATTTTACAATTCAGACTATTCAAAATATTCAGCTTCTATTTCACCAAGTGGCATATAAACTTCAAATTCTCCCATAATTATTTATTTCTCTAAGCTAAACTCGATACGGCTCGATAAATATTATTTAAAAAATAAATAAACACGTTGATTTACGTGTCGGGCCAGGCACCAACATGCTTAACTACCAACTGCCTTCGACTGTCTTCACTTTTCCACACTGGTTTACAATTTAAAAAAAACTTTAAAAACAAAATCTTGGAAAACCACGCTAAAAAGTAAGAAACTTGTCTCTCAGGTGTTTGCCAGAAAATGGTATTTTACGTAAAAGTTCGATATTTAAATATTTGTTTTGAGACCCGAAAATTCTATCACTGCAAGAACGCGCCAGGTTTACAGGAAAACCCGAAAAAACGTCATCAAAACTGGCGGGAAAAGCGATTTATTTAAACCAAGGGTCGCCAAACGTTTTACTTCAAGGGCTAGATAAGGAGTTTAGATCATTGCTGCGAGAGGAGATGACAGAAGAAAGGAGAGATGAGAGACGCGATAAGAGAATAGATAAGATAGAAGGTACTCTTCTCATAGAAGATAAAATGAGATGTGTTCATGTAGATATAGCTAGGATAGAGATGAGAAAAGAGAGAAGAAAGTTGAGGAGATTAGAGATGAGAGATGGAAGGCGGGAGATGAGATAAGAGAGAGGAGAAAGAAGACGATATGAGATGAGAGAAAACAGAGAAGAAAAAAGAAAGGAGACAACTTATAAAACACACAGACCCTGATTGGGCCGGATTGCTATTGTGAAGTTTCAAAGGACCCGAGGGCCGGATGGAGAGGCTTCGCGGGCCGGAGGTTGCCGACTCCTCATTTAAACAAACCTTGGATGACTAAAAGATGGTTAAATAACATGAAACTATAATTATTGAAATCTAGAGTATATTTTCACCTAAGCTGGTTTTAAACAAAAATATACTGTTTATTGATAATCTAATATACTAAAAATTAAAAAACAATGCATGCTTGCTTGCTTAAATAGACTAAAAACAAAACTGAACTAAACTAAGTAGGTACAAAAATTGACACAAAAAATAATGAAAAATGTCATTATACGTTATAATGAAAAGTGCCACATAGTCTTAGCCGAAATGACAATTTGCGGCTTCAAACTCGCCACTGTCAGTTCTGTTGAGCTTTTAACTCTACTAAGGTTAGTTATATTTCTACCCTGTACAATAATTTCTCAAGCAAAAATTTGCAGCGTGTCACGAGCTCTGCATTCACTCGTTGAACAATAGAGAAAAACAGATTATGCGTGGGCACTGAAAATAATAAAAAGACAAGTGTACAATTGTAAATTTCGACAGAGAAACAAGAAGCGAATGCAGCGAGCCCCAGAAAAAATGAAATGAAAGGAGCGAAGGGTTGAGCAGAGTGTGCGAGGAGCAGTTGCTTGGATACCTAATAGCCTCACTCCGACCCCCACTGCTCGGCTTACTCTCGGCGTTAAAGACCTCAATAAAATAGGTCAGTATCTTTCCATTGCTTCAAATGAGATTACCTTAGAATTGTAGTAACAAGAGGGTTGCTCTGAGAAAAGCCCTTATAGCCCATGGCTTACGTCGCCTCCAAACCGTCATTACCAGGGGGTGTCACCGCTATTTAGGGCGCTGCATCGCAGGGGCGCCAAGGCTTAAGGCTTTCATTAACTCCACTAAAACTGTGTGATACAATGCAAAAAATGATATTTTACGCCAACTTACGTTTCTAGATTGAAGGCTTTCTTGATTAAATAGATAGATAGATAGATAGATAGATAGATAGATAGATAGATAGATAGATAGATAGATAGATAGATAGATAGATAGATAGATAGATAGATAGATAGATAGATAGATAGATAGATAGATAGATAGATAGATAGATAGATAGATAGATAGATAGATAGATAGATAGATAGATAGATAGATAGATAGATAGATAGATAGATAGATAGATAGATAGATAGAGAGATAGATAGATAGATAGATAGATAGATAGATAGATAGATAGATAGATAGATAGATAGATAGATAGATAGATAGATAGATAGATAGATAGATAGATAGATAGATAGATAGATAGATAGATAGATAGATAGATAGATAGATAGATAGATAGATAGATAGATAGATAGATAGATAGATAGATAGATAGATAGATAGATAGATAGATAGATAGATAGATAGATAGATAGATAGATAGATAGATAGATAGATAGATAGATAGATAGATAGATAGATAGATAGATAGATAGATAGATAGATAGATAGATAGATAGATAGATAGATAGATAGATAGATAGATAGATAGATAGATAGATAGATAGATAGATAGATAGATAGATAGATAGTTAGATAGATAGATAGTTAGATAGATAGATAGATAGATAGATAGATAGATAGATAGATAGATAGATAGATAGATAGATAGATAGATAGATAGATAGATAGATAGATAGATAGATAGATAGATAGATAGATAGATAGATAGATAGATAGATAGATAGATAGATAGATTACTGAAGATTTATCCAAAAAAATACAGTATCCGTGAAAGCCCAATACGCTCGCACCTTCCGCAGCATTTAGTTCTTTCAACTTGAAACACGAAATTCTATACGACTGTGTGCTTCGCATATTTCTGCTTGAAGTAGACGGTTGGCGTCACTAAAATTATTCCCATTATTTCATGAATTCCAAGCTGCTTTATTTTTTAGCCTTCAATTAAGAAAGTAAAAACAGCATATCGCTGATTGCTTAGGTACAATTAAGGTCACTTCTGCTTTCTCTGTTATAGCTAGCTAGTTACTCTTCTGCTTCTGCTCATAAACTACTGAAACAATCCTATTCGTTTTGGAACAACTTCTACCTTCATTTTTTTCTTTTCAGAGCCGTTTCAGTGGCAGTAAAATATCATTGACTTGCCGAGAGCAATAGCAGAAGCACACTTTGCGCCTGGGGCGCCAGAGGTAAAATTAGCTGATTATTTCATTGTGTTTTATTCGAGGTCAAGTGTAGTATGATTACTTGATAATTAATATCAGACGTCTAAGACTGTACTGTAATCCGTATTCGTACTTAATCATCCTTAGCTGTCGTAGCTCGTAGACATTTTACCCACGTTTGTTGTTAATTGAATTGTTAGACCTCATTGTCTAAGTCCTCGGATCAGCCGTGGAGGGGCTCTGCCGATTAATTATAAATTTAAAGCGATTAATTTTGGTTATTCAAATATAAAAATTAAGAATATTTATATTTATATGTACATTTGGATATAAAAAATTGCACTAAATATTTACCCATATTTACCCCTATTACCCATGTTTACAACAGTTTTGTTGCAAATTAACAGCCCCAAAAATGCCAAAATTTTTAGCCAACTTGATCGCCAATTTTCAGTGAGTCGCTGCTGAACACTCGAAAGCACCTGCATGACAATGGAGGAAAAAGATAAATGTTGGATCGAAAGTCCAATTAGCTACTGGGATGAAGAGGAGATCGACGTTAATCCTTGCAAAAGGCTTCTTTACTTAACTAAACAATACGATTTTGAAAAAGCCATTCAGTGTCTCAGAAACTTTGCATCATATGAAACTAAGCCACATCTTTTGCCAGATGAATTTCTCAGAACAGCCGCTCACTACGCAGCCATGCATCAGGATGGAGAGGCTGCGCTTACTGAAATAGTTAAGAAAGTCGATTCGGATTGCCTGACAACTCCCGATGAGGACAAAATAACTCCTTTACACTTGTCGGCCCGTTATCACTCAGACAAGTCTTGGCAGCAGAACTTCGAACTCACCCAGAGAACTAACAATGAGCTTCGATTTAGCCTATCCCGGTTCAAAGATTCAAATGGAGACACGTGCGCTCATTGGGCTGCCAGAAACGCTCAAAACCCGAAAATGGTATTGACAGTTAGAGAAAAATCGTCCAGTGTTTGCTGGAACTGGAAGAACAGTAGAAATGAGACTGTATTGCACTATGCTCTCCAGTATTGCTCTCAAATGAGTTCTCTTACGGAGATTCTAAAGCAAAGGGACATCGAAAGCTACATGTTTGCCGAAGAGGATGTCGATGGCAACACCGCCGCCCATTTCGCCGCGAGGAATGAAAACTCTGGCTATCGACACTTTAGAAAGATATCTAAAATGCGTACCGATAGTTCTGCTAATCACTGGCTAAAATGTATGAACAAAAAGGACGAAACTGTTCTTCACTTGGCTGCTCTGCATGGCAGTCCCAGTTTGGCATCGAAGCTGATTCAACTAGCTTCTGAAAATCCTAAGACCTTGCGAGAATGGTATGAATTGAAAGACAAGCAGGGAAACACGTTCCTGCACGCATTGGCTCGGAGCGAAGGAAAAGATTCCGTGCTTTTGGAGGCTCTTAACTTGAAAGCAGCAAGCCCTAATCAAAAGCAGCCTAAACGACAAGAGCTGATAGCGTCGCTGGAACAAAATATGCCAGAAAACGCGCCTCAACCGCAGGAAAATCAAGAAAACCAAGCAAAAGCACAGCATGAAAAAAGCCGTTCTGTTGCATCTACCGCCTCACAGGGCCGGCAGCCAGACAACTCAGATGTTTCTCGTGTATTGCTTTGCCAAAACAAGCGCAAATCCACAGTTCTTCATTATGCTGTCGAAAACTGCGAGCGGGAAACTATTGAGAAGCTGCTAAAAGCTATGAAGACGCTTGCCGGAATTCTAATCTGCTGTGACTAAGCGGGAAACACAGTCTTCCACATTGCTGCTAAAAGAACCGATAAAACTGAAGTCCTAAAGCTCCTGCTTAAATCCCTTAGATTAACTACGGTCGAGCAGGTTGCCCCGATTATGAGAAAAAGAAACAACAAAAACCGATCCGTGTTTCATTTTGCGATTGACGCAATGGACCCTTCGGATTCCGATGATTCGACTCCAAATGATCCTCCGCTGTCTCAGGAGGATCAGCTGTCTCAGGAGTGGACCATTAAACGCCTGATTACGAGCAAAGCAATTTCAAAAGAGGAGCTCCAACGCACTGACAGAGCAGGAAACACGCTTTTGCATTCGCTGATGCAGAGCCAACTCACCTATGATGGATTCGAACAGGACATTTTGGATCGATTCAAGCTGCTTGTCAAAAATAAAGTCAAAAAAGACTGCTCACAACAACCTCAATCTAAACTGTCTACATGCAACAAAACTGGATCCTTCAGTTCTGCACAAATTGTTGTCGAAAGAAGAAGCAGCAACGCTCTTTGAGGATCTATTAGTTAATTCAGCAACAGGTGCACACATCATTCACACTTTCTCAGGTCAGTATGATCTCATTCCTAAAAGCAAGCAGACGCGCAGTGGTCCAGATGGGCAGACAATGCTGGATGTGATTGAAAAAGTATCGAATAAAGGAAAAGCAAAGGAGTCGAGTACAGAAATAGAAAAAGAACCAAAGATAGACATTCTAATTAAGAAGAGAGTCAATCCGCCATCTTGCGAAAACGCAGAGCACGGAGAGACATGCTTGCACTTTGCTTGCGCTTACGGACATCAAGAAAATATTGCTTTTCTACTCCAGAAAGGCTTGAAAATTTGGTGCGAGTCCCATTCTGGACAGACGTGTGTTGACTACGCCTTTGACAACGGAAATTTAGATGAGTTCATTTTAGCCGTTCGCAAATACAATCGCAACCCAAACCTGTATACTCGGGAAAAAGATACTCAGAGTTCAGGTTCAGGGTCACCGCAACTAACTAACAACAAGGAGATTAAAATGACAGACATATGGCGCCTTCTTGATCCTCCTAAGCGAGCGCTTAAGCTTCCTGACAGGCAAGCCGCTAGAACAACTCTTGTAACCATTACAAATGACTATGAAACCACAAGAAACCAGCAAGAAAAAAAGAAGCAAAAGACCGACAGAATGGTTTTGATCAGATCGTTGGAAATGGACTCCAGAAGAATATTTCGCGCCGCTCTCAGTCTGGACATTGTGACGCGCGAGACCGAGCCTGACTTCACCGAGTATTTCATTGCAACACTGAGGATTGATGGAAATATCAGGAGAGCTTTTCAACAACAGAACATTTTCAAGCACATGGATCATGTTGATGACACTTTCGAGCTGGCACTTCTTGACTTGGCTGCCTTCTTCCACCGCGACGAGATCCTACCGGATCTGATTCTGACTCGACAGTTCGAGCTCATTCCGTGCTGCCTCAGCTTGCTCATCCGACTGGGCCCTGAAATCATCAAGATGCGAGCCAAGGCAGAAGGCAAGCATGAGCAGCTGCTGCAACTGCAGAAGAAAGTCACAAATATTGCAGTAAACGCACTGAATGAGCTGTTCGAAAACGCTGACAGGACTGAGTTGGAGCTTCTGAACAAGTACATCAAAGGAGAAATTACGAACTGCTACAGTAGCCATGACCGAAGTGATGCAAAAGTCAGTAATGATTACCATGGACCAAAATTTCCATACCGAGTCTGGAAACAAAGCGGTGGAAAGGTGAAGTACAAAAGTGTGTTTGAACTAGTAAAAAAAGCAGACACCCCAGATCTCTTTGCAACTGACTGCATCTACGCACTGACGAATGAACAATGGAGGAACCCCATTTCCTCATGCTCAGTTGAGGACGGATATTCGCAAAACTGCGAAGCAGGCAGCTGCTGCCTGCAGTTATGTGGCTCCAGATGCAGGCCAAAATGGTCTTTACCAACTTCTCCGAGAGCAAAATTTTGGAGTCACACAGCGGCGTTTGCTCTTTTCCTTGGATTTTTCGGTTGGTACGTTCTGGATTTTCAGATCAGCTACAAAACACCTGAGGTTGACGCGCTTCTTGTAGCCTATCTTCTTTCTTTCTGCTTGCAAGAATGGGTTGAGTTCTGGCGACAGCGATCTGCAAAGGAGAATTGCAAAATTGGCAAGCATGTCAGACGGCTCAGAGCCTACTTTGTTGATTGGCTAAACATTTTCGATCTTCTCGCCATTTTTTTCCTGTCGGCCGGTTTGATAGCAAGATGGTTCTACTTTGGTTGGGGTTTCAAGGTGGAGGACGCCTATCCCAGCCAGATGCTCTTGAGCACCTCCTTTGCACTTTTCTGCTTTCGGTCCGTATCTTTTTTGAGTTATTTTGAAGGTATTGGACCCATGATCAGCATGCTTTGGAACCTGATAATCTTTGATCTGCTGCCTTTCTTGATGATTTTGTTCGTCATTTTCGGTTGTTTCGGGGTGTTTTTCACGTGCCTGTTGTTCTCCTTCGCCTGGGCTCCTGAAGCTCACGATGGCAACCCGTACTACCGATGGCAAGTCTTCATTCAGGCTGCCACTCTGCCGTTTAACTTGTTGTTCAACAACTTCGACCAGCTCGAGTTCAGTTCTTCTCCGGACAGCACAACGCTAGGAAAAGTCGCTATCAAACAAGGCCACGAGTGGTTTTACTATTTACTAATATTCATTTTCCTGGGCCTTGTGAATGTGGTGATGATGAACATGCTGATCGCGCTCTTCAATTTGCGAGTCACCCAAATGTACGGCGTGGCTATCGGGATCTGGAGAAAGAGATCATTTGAGATGCTGCAAGAGTACCAAGAGATGTCTCTTTTTCCGCCACCATTTTCGTTTTTGGTGTACTTTTTCTTCAATTTTCCGACATTCGTTTACAGTAAATGTTGCAATCGCAAGAAGAATAAAGTAATTGCTGACAGCAATTCAAACAATGGTTCTGGTAATATGAACGAAGATGATATGGTAAGTTTCATCAGATTTCGCTTCATAAATTTCTCAAACATTGAAGAAAATCTACGGCTACCTTTCTGTTTTTTTAGAACGACAAAACGAAGAGATGGTGGCTGGACAAGAAAAGTTACCCCGCTGATTACACCAGGTTTTTGGCGTTCCAAGCGACTCAGTTTCGCCGTTGTCGCTCCCGCCTGCTGCGCGACACGCAGTGGAACAGAAACGATTTCGACGTCGTGAAGGCGCACACGGGCAACGAGCTGGCGGATTTTAAATTAGAGGTGCAGGAAATGCTGGATAACCTGAAGCAGCATGGCAAGCATGAGCATGAAAGTGCTCATAAGTCGGCAGATAAGAGTGACGACTTGGAAAACCTCAAGCAGCGGATAGATGATATCGATAAAAAATTGGAACAGCTGCTTGCCCTAGTAAGGCCTGACCGTGCAGTCGAAGTTCGGGGACAACTTAGTCCACCTACAATGGATTCGGGTCAGCAGCAGTAGCTCTTTTTAACTGATCACGCGGCCTAATTTGACCAGTTTGGCTATTAAAAACTTTTTTTATTTTCTAGAAATGCCATTATGTTAAAGCCATAACTCAAATTTTAAGCCTATTTCAAATAGATCCCAAACGTTGAAGTCGTAAGAATCGCCTCATAATTAGAAGTACAAGCGACTATGGATATCGCCATAGATTTATGGTGGGGGGACAAAGGCAAAATTCTACATGACTAAATTTGAACATAAGTTTGGGAATGGGTGTTGTTAGCACTCATTTTTGGTGGTATTTTTTAGCGCATTGAAGCAAAAATATTGATTTCCGTGACGGTTCACAAGGTAGGGCGGGTGGGGGATAAAGCAGTGGCCCTGTTTTTAAAATTGCTAATTTATTTGCACTCTTTAACCTGCGCAGATTAACAGCACATATTTAACTTATTTTATCCAATGTACTAAAATGAGCTGCTTGTATTTAGGTACGCTCGTATGCGATAGATTTCAGAACTTTTTTTACTAAAAGTTCCTAACTACGACCTTTATTAAGACCCACGGATTACCCTTTGCTTTTTTGATTGATGCTCATTATATCTACGAATTTCTCCCCAGTTACCAATGCGCAGAAATTAGCCATGGACATGTGCTTGCATGGAAGTTAAGATTTTGTATCCTATGCTTCACGGTATTTTGATTTTTGCGTCTATCTACTTATATGATACGACTATTATTTACGACTCGTAAAATGGCTCATGCCGCGTTCGTCATTGCCAATTCACTAGAATGAAATTTTGTGTTTTTTAAAGATTACAATCCCATAGATCTTGCTCCCATTGTACGCTTTTATTTTTTACAACGCCATATTATCTTAACAATTCTTTTTCGCGAAGAAATCAAAATAAGCCACGAATTGATAAGAAACGATGTATATATCTAAATTTTTTATTATTCTGCTAATCCAATGATTTTTTTTTCATTTTTACTTACTTCGAGTACTTGCAGCTGCAAATTGTTCAAAAGTTCCCAACATCTCAGGTTGATTTTGTTGAGATGTATTGCTATGCAGATAATCACCGATTACTGATCTGTTCCACTTTCTAGAATATGTTCTACACTGGCTGTTGTTTTCTAGGGTACTGTCTGTTTTTTTAGTGTCCGTTTATTTGATTCAGTACCTTTGCTGCCCTCTTAATAAACAAAGATTATTTAAGGACAAATTTTTATCGATTTTAACTAACCTAGAACAGCTTAGTTACGGCTAGCTGCTTTTTGCGTTATTTCATCTCTTTCTGTTTGTCTTCACCTCCTGCCTTTGACATCAATCCGGCCAATTAACTCGTAAAAAGAGAAACATTTTTTTGCATTATCAAATAAAGATGCTCGTGTATTTCAGCTAGGGGCGTCACAAGAATTTTTTCTTTGGGTACGGGTGCCAGCACCAGGGGCTTTAGCACCAGGGGCTTTAGCACCAGGGGCTTTAGCACCAGGGGCTTTAGCACCAGGGGCTTTAGCACCAGGGGCTTTAGCACCAGGGGCTTTAGCACCAGGGGCTTTAGCACCAGGGGCTTTAGCACCAGGGGCTTTAGCACCAGGGGCTTTAGCACCAGGGGCTTTAGCACCAGGGGCTTTAGCACCAGGGGCTTTAGCACCAGGGGCTTTAGCACCAGGGGCCTTAGCACCGGGGGCCTTAGCACCGGGCGCTTTAGCAACAGGGGCCTTAGCACTAGGGGCTTTAGCACCAGGGGCTTTAGCACGAGAGGCTTTAGCACCAGGGGCTTTAGCACCAGGGGCCTTAGCACCGGGGGCCTTAGCACCGGGGGCCTTAGCACCGGGCGCTTTAGCAACAGGGGCCTTAGCACTAGGGGCTTTAGCACCAGGGGCTTTAGCACGAGAGGCTTTAGCACCAGGGGCTTTAGCACCAGGGGCTTTAGCACCAGGGGCTTTAGCACCAGGGGATTTGGCATCAGGGGATTTAGCACCAGGGGCTTTAGCACCAGAGGCTTTAGCAACAGGGGCTGTAGCACCAGGGGCTTTAGCAACAGGGGCTGTAGCACCAGGGGCTTTCTCCTGAACACTTGCAACCTACGCGGCAGCCACTGAACCCGAGAAAGTGTCAGAGGCCAGGAAAAAAATTTGGTCCTCAGACACTATCTTGGACTCGAAGGCTAACTAACGGCAGACGGACAGCATGCATCCAGCTAGTGTGAAGAAATTGGATGATTGAATGATCGAAGTTTTTTTAATTTCATGCTGTAGGCGAAGTTTCAGCTCCTGAAATCCAGTTTGACACCATGTTTAGCCTTTCAGGCACAATTTGAGGCATAATTTGGCACTCGTTAAGTTGTCAGACGTTAGACAACCTGCTTTTGCTTTCATTTGGTTTAGTTTTCGGTTGATAGACAAGGTAAAAGCATGCCTCCCCAGTCCTTCAACCTGGGGAATTTCCTTCTGGCTACTACATTTTTCGACGACTGTGAGGTCCAGCAGAGTGTACAATCGGCAGCTCCTAACTTACTTGAATCCATGGATGGTCGCTTGCCCGGTAGCCTTTAGCTAGCGGACGAGCTGGCGGAAATTTGAGTTTTGGCCAAGGTAGGTGAGCCTGTCTAGTCCTGATTAGAGGCTGGACATTCATAGATGAATGATGAGGCATTCCTAGCTACGGATTTTTTCTTGGAGATAGCGATGCTTAGCAAAACAGCCATGGTCTGATATAGGGTCCTGGTTAATGCCCTGATGTCTCGGGGGTTGAGTCAAAGCAGGGCCCTTCAGAGGGATTTTCTGGCAGTCGGAAGCGTTATCCCCTCCTTCCCTGCGCTTAGATTCAATCCAATAGTTAATCAGAGTGGTGATAAAACCGACAGCTCAGCCGTAGCTATTGCGTGGGGCTGTTCAGTCCAAGGACTTGGGGGGTCGCCACACACACATCCTCAATTACCCCAGCTAATGCTGGCACCCATTTTACAGCTGGGTGAAGTGAAGCAATGCATAGTTAAGTGTTTTGCTCAAGGACACAATTTTTTTCGAGTAAAGGTCGAAAATCGAACCTCCGAACTTTCAGTCGTAGTCAGACTCTCTAACCGCTAGGCTACGGCATAATCCCATTTTTAGTTGAAATCTTTTTTGCTTGTTAAAATCAGTAAACTTCGAAAAATACTTAGAAAGGCTTTAAATAGGGACTTAATAATAAGATTATTTTTAGCTATACTATTTCTGGGCAAGCGTTAAAAACTGCCAAAACTAATTAAACCTGCAGGATCAATAAGATAGACTTGAGCAAGCATAGTGGCACAACAAGATGCTTCTAGAATTGTACTCATTTCATTCCTTCATTTTCTATTTTACCTGCCTGGTGTGATGTGAGGGGTAGAGAGGGGTAGAGAAAATATCTTACCCTCTGCCCTTAGCTAGTTAGTTTTTTTACAGAGGCGCGCTGCATCTTCGCAAAATGAACTTAAGACTCTATATCTCGAGGGTCGAGAGCCCGCCAGTGCAACTCATCTTCATTCAAAATGGCGCCACTTGTCTGCACTTCTGTACAATTGTTTTTTATAAAAAAATAATAGCCGACACCCGGTGCCGCGGTGAAACGATAAAAGACAAGGCAGCTGTAATTGCGAGTGGCTGGCGCTAGGTATGCAAGCTGGAATCTGCAGTCTGCGCTCTCAGTTGTTTTGGTAAGATATCTTTCAATAAATTTTGGAAACGTACAGCTTGTAATAGTCATATTTATTACTACAATAAGTTGTTAATCCACCTCTCTTGAATGTCTGAAAATTTTCGCACCCCCGGTTTCCATTGATCTCAAAAGAATGAGCAAAATCTACGAAACTTTCCAATCTTTATTGTGTACTTTTGTTTTGATTTCATTACTCAGACCTTGCAGTGTTAATCCGGCATTAATTCCGATAACATCAAATCGATTCATTTACAGAAAAACTTGACGACTCGCTGAAGCTGAAGCTGAAGCAGCTGAGAAGGTGAGGAAATGAAGCATCAAGTTCATACCTGTATCCACACTTTATATCACAGAAAGTTAAATATAAAATTTTGTCTAAGTTACAGTATTGCCTCTATGCCTCAACAACCGTAATTTAAGATTGCGCCTTATACAGACGCTCTAGAAAAAGAACATATTCTACTAGTTATAGCAAAAGAAATTTATCTAGAAATTCCAAAACACTGAATCATCTCCTGAACTTCTTTTTTCATACAGCAATTGCAAGATTTGTACAGCGCTGAATAGGTTTTTTGCCATAGACAATTCATATGAAAAAAATCGACAAAAGTCATCTAGAAGATTTGATCGAAATCTATAAGTATACCAGGAAAAGTTCGCCAAACTTCTCTTCAGAAATTTGGCATTTCTAAAGGTCTAGAAATGTCTATTAACTTCTCAAATTAGTTCTGTTTAATTCTGAACAAATGAATGCGACTAAGCCTGTCGATGTTTTGGAGTGGCTCCTGTTGAACAAAACAAAAAACGGAATTCCTCAAATATTTCGATTGATTTTTATTCGCATGTTTGTCTGTTATCTGTAAAATCAATAATTACCAAACAGACAGTATTTTTGCTATGGAGTATTAATATGGTAATGTAATTGACTTCACCTGCACCAATTGGGCCAAGTATGCAACAGACGGCTATTGAGGCTGTATAGGGCTGTGCAGTCCATGGACTGGAAAGTCTCAGCTAATGCTGGCACCCATTTTACAGTTGGGTTAACTGAAGCAATGCAGAGTTAAGTGTCTTCGCTAATGACACAAAATGTTCCGAGTAGGTAAAGAATCGAACCCCCGACCTTCAAGTCGTGAACCAAAAAGCTACAACCCCTATGGAGTATATACTCGTACATCTACGAGTGCATCAAAGCACTAAAATCAACTCAATATGATTGGCCACAGTCATTAAATTCAAAATTGTTGACTCCAGCCACGTACGACACCTGTTAGCCAGGCTCTCGAATTTCTCAAATTATTAATATATTAATACCCATGCTTTGATGGCGTTAAAGCTCAAAGCATGGGTGTTAATACCCATTAACGCCCGCAATTATGTACTATTAACCGCCCGGAATTTGCGGGCATTTATTGCAGTTTAAACCATGGACATATATGCTTCACTTATTTTTCCAATGTGTCCATTCGAGTCAGCGGGCCTTAATCGAGTCTATGACATTGTCCAGAAGACACAGCCTGGCGTAATGACAAACTCAACTGGCCATTATTTCAGCTACTTCTCGTCAGCTCAAGCCTATTATCAGCTTATTCAGTTATAGTCTATGGCCCAACAGCTTTTTTATTTATAGTCTATGGCCCAAATACCGCCCTCTTTACGCAGTCGCACGCACGCAGACTCTTACCCTGAAATAATGACCGCTTCCGGCACGCTGAAATAATGGCCAGGCTGTGTCTTATAGACAATGACGTTGCGTAGTAGGTAAGGGGCTGAAATAATGGCCATAGACACTCGTGCGCTACGCCCGCTACGCGCACTCGTGTTTGGCCATTATTTCAGCCCCTTACCTACTACGCAATCTACCAATATCGGGCACAATTATTGGCCCGCTGGGCAAAAGGGTCATGGTACAATGTAAATACCTACAATTTTCATTGATAAATTACACCTTTTCTCGTTCAATTGCAACAACACAACAGTTCTTTGTAGACAAGACGATATTCTATTTAGACACTCTAAGGTTTGGAGCACAGTTCCAAGCATTCAAATTAGACAAACTGAAATTCTTTTTAGCCAGTGAATATTCAGTTTAGACTGATAAAAGTGGATAAAAGTGTCATATATGGGTGTTGGCACATTCAATTTAAACAGCCAGCATTCATTTTAGACACCAAGCACAAGGCTCACCTCTCCCAACTTCCCCAAAGATAACTTTTAAAAGTTCACACAAAAAATCTACTTAGCAAATTTTATAAGAAAAAGATGGCCGCTGTGGTACATGTAGAAGATGAAGAGGAGATTATCGAATTATCGAAGAGATTGGAGAAGACGAAGAAGAGCTCGACGATGTAGAAGAAGGGGTTGAAGAAGAACAAGACCGACGAGGGCCCTATAGGAGAATATCCAATGAGGATCGAGCTGGTGAGGATTTTGTTTTCTTGGTGGAGAGGATGGGAATCAAAAGAACTGCGGCATATTCCATCGTTCGATCGGGAAGAAGAGAAAAGCGATCAAAGGGCGGCAGAACATACGCTAAGTTTGACGCGCAGATGTTGCAGTTCTGCTCCGAAATTCTGGAAGAATTCTTGTTCTGTATATCTGTCTCTTTATCTCTGTCTCTCTCTCTCTCTCTCTCTCTCTCTCTCTCTCTCTCTCTCTCTCTCTCTCTCTCTCTTTCTCTTTCATTTGCTTTTAAATAAAAAACAGTAAAAAAACGACTCAAATGGTGATTTAAAAGAAGCGACAGGTTTTTAGGTTCGTACACGTTTTTAGCCAGTCCAGCCATTTCCTTGTGACGAAATAGAATGTTGCTAAATTGAATGACAGTTTGTTTGCAAGCAGTAACTTGTAACTAAAATTTAAGTATGTGTCTAAACTGAATATTCACTGGCTAAAAAGAATTTCAGTTTGTCTAATTTGAATGCTTGGAGCTATGCTCAAATTCCTAGAGTGTCTAAATAGAATATCATCTTGTCTAAAAATAACTGTTGTTTTGTTGAAATTGAACGAGAAAAGGTGTAGCTGTTGGAAAATAAATATGCAACCAGTTTTCTATTCTGTTCATTTTCAGGTCTGCACTTCCGCTCAACGGTATCCACAGCTTCTCGGAATGTCGGAAGCTGACTACAAGAAAAGCACAAACGAGGACCTTTGTTGGCTCAAAAGTGCCACTGAAGAACAGGTAGACGACAATCCGAACAAAGAGTTGCTCCTTGTCGCTAGAAAGTATGACTTTATCAAGGTCCGTAAAATTTTAAGTGAAGAGAGTACGGATCTGCAACTCCTGATGGATGACAATCTTAGAACTGGCGCTCACTATGCAGCCATGCATCAAGATGGAGAAGAGGCACTCGCTGAAATTGTTCAGAGGTTTGGAACGGCCTGCCTCGTGAGTCCTGACGTTGACAAAATAACTCCTTTGCACTTGTCAGCCTGCTATCATTCGGCTCAGTCTTGGGAGAAAAATTTTCAAGGCGTCCCATCGGTCCGTTTATATCAACTGAGAGACTCCAACGGCAACACGTGCGCCCACTGGGCTGCTCAAAACTCAAAAGATTGTACAATGGTGCTAACCGTAAATAACCAGGCTTCCGGACTTTGCTGGAAGTTGAGAAATAATGGACATGAAACTGTATTTCATCACGTACTTCAGTATTGCCAAGACAGAAACGTTCTCAAAAATATTCTAGATTGCATTGCAAAGACGAGTGGCATCCTTGGTGAAAAAGATGCGGCGGGAAATACGGCAGCACACTTTGCAGCCAAAAGCAAAATAGATGCTATCGAATATGTGCAAAGAAATGGATGAAAAGACAAAACAATTGGTTAGTATCAACGAACAGAAAGAAGGAAACAGTTCTACACTTGGCACTGATGCATTGTAGCGAGGAGTTGGCGAAGAGGCTGCTTGAGCAGTATTATTTACCGCCTCATTGGTGCGAATTGAGAGACAATCAGGGCAACACCTCTCTGCACGTACTGGCTCAGTGCCAAGGAAGAGATGCAGTGCTCCTAAAAGCTGTAGAAGTTGCGTCAAGGCAGAGTCAGAAGCAATCTTTCCAGAACCAAGATTTGGAGGCACGCCAAGTTCAGGCACAAAGATTACGTCCTCGAAAGCAAGACATGAGTAAAGCTCCTGGTTTTTTATCCACAGATTTGCCAGGAATTCAATCTGCAAAGTTTGTAGACGAATCCAGCTATTTGCTTGCCCAAAACAAGCGCAAATCCACTGTTCTTCACTACGCTGTTGAAAATTGTCAGTTGGAAACTGTTAAAGAACTTCTTGCTAAAATAAAGAAGTTTCGCCACCTTTTGATTGCCGACAAAGCCGGCAACACAATTCTCCACATTGCTGCTAAAAGAAAGGACAAAGCCAAAATGTTCAATCTTCTAATTGAAAAATTTGAAACTAAAATGGAGAGACAATTAGTCAAGATTATAAGCAAGAGAAACAACAAAAATCAATCGGTGCTTCACCTGGCAATCGATGTATTCGATTCTGCTGATTCGAGAATTACCCAGAAGCTACCAAAGAGAATTTTAAAAAGCTCAGTATTGAGAATCTCTTAAAAGCGATGTCAGAGCAAGAGCAAGAGCAAGAGCTCAAGCTCGTCGACAAAGCAGGAAACACGCTGCTGCATTCGCTGATGCAGAGCCAACTCACCTATGATGGAGTCGAACAGCACATTTTGGATAGATTCAAGTTGCTCGTCAGTATGGGAGTCGATGTGAAAGCTGTAAACAACCTCAATCTGAACTGCCTACACGCGACAAAACTCGATGCTTCAGTTTTGTGCAAGTTGCTGTCAAAAGAAGAAGCAGCAACGCTCTTTGAGGTTCTGTTAGTTAATTCAGCCACAGGTGCTCACATCATCCACACTTTCTCAGGCCAATACGATCTACAGCAGTTGAGCAGTCTTCAAGGCGGGCAGACAATGCTGGATGTGATTGCAAAAGTATCAAAAACTCATAAAGACATTCTCATCAAGAAGAGAGTCAATCCGCAATCTTGCGAAAACGCAGAGCATGGAGAGACATGCTTGCACTTTGCTTGCGCTTACGGACATCAGGAAAACATTCATTTTCTGCTGTGGAGTGGTCTGAGCCTTTGGTCGGAGTCCCATGCAGGACAGACTTGCGTTGACTACGCCTATGAAAATGGAAATTTCTACGACCTTGTTCAAGCTGTTCGGGGATACAATGATGCATGCAGATTCAATAACGACCAGAATTCTTCTGCTGAGGTGAGTTCAGATCTAATTGATGTTCCAACCACTCACAAAGAGATCAGAATGGTCGACGTATTGTGTCTCCTAGATCCGCCTCAAAGAGCGCTAGCGCTGCCTGACAGGCAAGCTGCGAGAACGACTTTGGTGTCGATAACGAACGACTATGGAACTACAAGGCGACAAAAGCAATTTACAAGGGGCGCTGATACGAAAAAGCAAAAAACGGACAAGATGGTTCTGATCAGAGCACTCGAAATGGACTCCAAAAAAATATTTCGCGCTGCTCTTAGCTTAAACATGCTGACAAATGCAACAGAAGCACTATTTACAGAATATTTCATCGAAACCCTGATCACAGAAGAAGACATCCGAAAAGCCTTCTCACGACAGAACATGTTCAAGAATATGCCTCACGTTGATGCAGCCACCTCGGAATTGGCACTGATAGACTTGGCCGCGTTTTTCTACCGCGACGAGATCCTACCCGATCTGATTCTGACTCGACAGTTTGAGCTGATTCCGTGCTGCCTCAGCTTGCTCATCCAGCTTGGTCCCGAAATCATCAAGATGCGAGCCAAGGCAAAAGGCAAGCATGAGCAGCTGCTGCAACTGCAGAAGAAAGTCACAAACATTGCAATGAACGCGCTGAATGAGCTGTTTATTAACGCTAACAGCATCGAAAGCGAGCTGCTCTTCAAGTACATTAGAGGAGAAATGAAAAATCTGCAATTAAGCAGCGAAAACGGAGCAGCTGCAGAATGTAACAAGTCTTCGGGGCCAAAATTTCCATATCGAGTCTCAGATGGATACAATGATCAGATAAAATATGGCAGCGTGCTTGACCTTGTCAAACAAGCCGACAACCCAGATCTGTTTGCCACTGACTGCATCTATTCTTTGACCAAAGAAGAGTGGAGGAAGCCTATTTATGAGTGTTCAAGGGAGCAAACGAATTCTCAAAGCTGTTGCGCCAGCCTGTGCAGCTTTTCGTACAGACCGAAAATTTCAAAACCCGAGTCACCAAAGGCAAAGTTCTGGATCCACACTGTCGCATTCGTTGTGTTCCTTGGATTCTTCGGCTGGTACATTCTGAACTTCCAGAGAAGCTTTCCGCTGCCAGAAGTTGATGCACTTCTTGTAGCGTATCTTCTTTCTTTCGGCTTGCAAGAAGCAACTAAAATCTGGAGACAACGCAAAGCAAGAGAAAATTGCAAGATCGGTTCACATGTATGGTGCGTTCCTGCCTACATGGTTGACTGGCTAAATATTTTTGACCTACTGGCCATTGTGCTAATGCTGGTTGGTCTGATCGCACGGTGGTTCTACTATGGGATGGGTTTCAAGGTGGAGGACGCCTATCCTAGCCAAATGATTTTGAGCACGTCCTTTTCTCTTTTCTGCTTTCGCTCAGTTTCGCTTCTAAGTTACTTCGAAGCCGTCGGACCAATGATCAACATGCTGTCAAGTCTAATTTTTTATGACTTGCTGCCATTTTTGACAATCTTGTTTGTCATTTTCAGTTGCTTCGGCGTATTTTTCACTTGTCTGTTGTTTTCCTTTGCCTGGAATCCTGAAGCTCACGTTGGAAATCCGTACAATGGATGGCAAATGTTCATTCAGGCTGCCACCCTGCCGTTCAACTTGTTGTTCGGCAACTTCGACCTGATCGAATTCACTTATTCTCCAGACAGCACAAAGCTAGGAAAGGTTGCCATCAAGGAAGGCTATGAATGGTTTTATCATTTGCTAGTATTCATTTTCATGGGCCTGGTAAATGTGGTTATGATGAACCTGCTGATCGCGCTCTTCAACTTGCGAGTCACTCAAATTTATGGCGTGGCCACCGGGATTTGGAGAAAGAGGTACTTTCAGATGCTGCAGGAGTACCAGACACTTACTACAATTCCACCGCCTTTCAGCTTTCTGAAGTACATTTTCAACATTCTGCAGTTCGTATTTTCGCACTGTTGTAAGGGCTGTGGTGCGAAGAATTCAATTTCCAATGAAAATAATTTCGACGCCGATAATGTGAGTTAATTATCTTCCTCTTTTGGATTTTCGCCGCCGTTGTATATAAAATTAAAACAAATCTTTGCAAGTTTTTTATTTTACTTTTAGGCGAACACGTCGGATTGTTGGTGGCAGGACAAAAGAAGCTATACTGCCGAATACAATCGTTTCCTGGAGTTCCAGGCCATTCAGTTCCGTCGGTGCCGCTCCCGCCTGCTGCGAGACACCCAGTGGAACAGAAACGATTTCGATGTGGTGAAGGCGCACGCAGCAAATGAGCTGTCGGATTTGAAGTCGGAGTTGCTAGAGACGCTTGAAGAAGCAAAACAGCACGGTAAAAACAGCTACCGCAAGCAGGACTCGCTGTCCCAAGCAAGTACCATGGAACCGGAGCCGCGTGTGCCCAGAAAATTATCTGATACCGACAGCAATCAAAAGCTGCTTAAAGAGCTGAAGGAACAATACCAAAAAATTGAAGACAAAATGCATCGACAAAGGAGGCGAATGAAAGGCATGGAGTCGAAGCTGGACCAGCTACTGGCTCTTGTTAATCAGCAGCCTCATCACTTATCAAAATGAAACGGTAGTGTAGCACTGTAGCAGCTGCTAAACGTACGTGTAACTAATAAAACTGCACTTGCTTTAGGAAACATATATATATACGAGGCCAACTCCTCCGTTGGCGGAGTAAGGGGAAAAACTCCCATCGCCAGAATTTCATTTTCTGAAATCCATCAGCTGAATCCAATGACACGAATCCCATCGTCCAAATCCTCTCCAAATCCTCTATTAAGCTCCCAAAAACCATGTTGTTTTACCTGTTTGCAAAAACTGACTGCCTGCCATCATCCAGACTGACTCTCGCCTGTCTCCTCTCTCCTCTTTGCTCTATCATCTCTAATCTCTCCTATCTCCTCTCTGCTCTCATCTCCTCGCTTATCTATCATTTCTCATCTCATCTCTCATCTCTACTCTCTTATCTCTCCTCTCTGCGTTCTCATATTTACTCTCTTCTTTCTCCTCACTACTTTCTCCTCTCTACTTTTTCCTCTCTCCTCTTTTATCTCTTCTCTCTTCTCTCTTCTCTCTTCTCTCCTTTATCTCCTCTCTGCTCACTCATCTCTCTACTTTCTCCCCTCTCCTCTCTCCCTTATCCTCTCGCTTCTCTCTCCTCTCTCTCCCCTCATCTCTACTCATTTATCTCTTCTCTCTCGTCTTTCGGCTCTACTCCCTCCTGTCTCCTCTTTCTCCTCTCTTACCCCCCTCTCCTCTCTCCTCCTAATTCCCTCGTCTCTTCTCTCGCCTTTATTCTCTTTTTTTCTTTTCTCTAATCTGTCCCTTTTAATTCTCTCTGTTTATGTTCTCTTTCATCTAATCTTTTATCTTCTCTTTCCTTTTCTCTTTTCTCTATTCCATTTCATTTAGCCATTTCATCCTCTCCATGAAACAGATATCATCAAAATCCTCTCCGTTAAACTGCAATCCATCAATTTAAAAAATATTATCTCTATCAAATTTCAGTCAATCAAGACTATGAAACTGAAGTTTATAAAAATATGCTTTTTACTTGTCTGGGTATACGTCAAAAAGTCTTCCAAATCTTCCAAATCCTCCATAAAACCTCTGAAATATCATAGCAAGTTTTCTCTTCTCGCTTCTCTCTCTCTCTCCATTCTTCTCTCTTATCTCTTCTCTCCTGTCTTCTCTCAATTCTCTCTTATCTCTCCTCTTCTCTCTCATCTCTTATCTCTAGTCGCTTATCTATCGCCTCTCCTCTACCCTGTCCTCTCTCTCTCTTCTCTTTTCTCTATCGTCTCTCCTCTCTGCTCTCATTTCTCATACTCCTATTTTCTCTCTTACCCTCTCCTTTTTCATCTGTCATCTTTCCCCTCTCCTCTCTACCGTTTCCTGTCTCATCTCTCCTCTCTCTTCTCTCTCCTCTGTACTCTCTTATCCCTCCTCTCTCCTCCCATCTTTCCTCCCTCCTCTGCTCTCTCATTTTTCCTCTCTCCCCCCTCTAAATTCTCTTCTCTTCTCTCTCCCTCTTCATCATTCCCGCCTCACTCCCCTCTGTCGTCTTTAATCTTTCATCTCTCATATCTACTGTCTTTTCTATCATGTTTCTATCCTCTCTTCTCCTTGAAATCTCTCTTCTCTCTACTCTCTTATCTGACGGACTGAAAGCGCCGATAATCAAACCAATTGAAATTTGTCACCCGCCTCCTCCATTACGGAAATTACACAAATGATAGCTGGCTTGAATTTCTGTACGCAACCCCCCCCCCCCCCAACTACAATCTTGGCAGAAAGTTTAAAAGTATGGAAATCGTTTTTTCAATGCTGTGCTTTTTGTTTTCATATTTAAAGCAAATAACTTATATCCCCAAACTCAGCGTTGCAAGATCTTTCCAGCAATATAAGTCTCTTTTCTCAAAGTTTAAAACTCAAGGAACAGTTAGCCTTTGAACTTCCTGATTTAAAGCATTGAAGTATCGAGTGTACAGTCACTGCCTCCTACAGTAAGAGGCTCGCAAGTTTATTCATTGAATTTCACTGCCCAGCTAATACACAGGGCTGCCTTTTGAAAGACGCCGATCTCGACACAGTCATATCTATCTGCTTACAATGTACTTTGCTATGTACACTCAGCCCAAACCAACCCCCCCCCCTATTCCGGGGGAATCATAAAATTTTTCTGCACCCCCAACACGCGGGGTTTTATTAGCATTGAACCCAGAACACGCGTCATCCACCCCTCCAATACACAGCGACCTGCGGGGGGAGGTTGGGGTGGTTGTTTTTACAATTATGCCACTACCCCTCCACTGAAGAGGCAAAGTGGCCAAAGAAGGTTAAGAAAACAGTTTTCTGCTTTTTTAACGGACTTAACTTTTAATTTTTTAACATTAAAATAGCCTATTTGTTGCGTAGGAAAATTCTGCATTGATATATATAAGTCCCGCATTTGAGTTGCCAGCCGTCTAGGAGGAGATACGCGTTAAACCCGGCCGGTCGATCGATCCACTCAGCTTTAGATATAAGACGAGGCCAACTCCTCCTTCGGAGAAGAAAGGGGAAGAACTCCAATCAGCGGAATTCCATTCCCTGAACTCCATCAGCGGAATCCCATTTTCCAACACCTCTCCGCGCAACAGAAATCGTCTCCGTGAAACTGAACACTATCGAAATCCTCTCCGTGAAACTGAACACCATCGAAATATTCTCCGCGAAATAGAAATCCTCTCCGTGAAACTGGACTAAATCGAAATTTCTCCGTCAAACAGCCCAGCTCTCAGAATTCATTGGTTAGGGTTAGGGTTAGGGTTAGAGCTACACACAGCTGCGTGTTGAAAGGCGCCGTAAAAACATTGAACCAATTAAATTGCGCAACTTATTTCTCAGGCAGTCAGTATCAGCGTCGGTTAAAGTTAACAAAAAGATTGCGCAATCTAAATCAGCCCTCCAATACACAGCAACCGACCCCCTTCCAATACGCAGTGCAGCTAGAAATTGAACCCCCCCCTACTAACTATTGGGGGGGGTGTCGGTCGAACCCCATTGAACTCCAAAATGAGCAAAATCTTTGCAGAAAGCTAAAAGTATGAAAATCTTTTCTTGAATGCTGTGAATTTAATTTTCATATTTAAAGCAAAAAACTTATATCCCCGAACTCATCGCAGCAAGATCTTTCCAGCAATATAAGTCTATCCTCTCTAAGTTCAAAACTCGAGCAACAGTTAGTGTTTGAAACTTTCTGATTTTAAGCATTGAAATATCGAGTGTACGTTCACTGCCTGCTAAAGATGCTCGCAAGTTTATGCATTAAAATGCACTGAATTTCACTGTGCAAAAATTACACAGGGATTCCTGTTAAAAAACAGAACACAAATAGTTGCGCAATTGTCTATAAAGTCAGCCAGTGAGCCAGGGTCCAATTGTACACACGCCGCCAATGAGAACGCGCCCATTCCCCCACAGGAGAGAAAATGCACTGGCGACATAGGAAAAAGTTGTGGCGTAATCACTCAAAATTCATGCAAATTTTCAGCTCCGAGCAGAAAAAGGGTACAATTAAGATTATCAAAGGTCAGAATTGCCGTTTTCTGCTTTTTTAGGGATCTTAAAATGTAAAAATAAAAGATTAAAATAGCCTAAAGCCATCCTCGGAAAATTTGCAGTTTTCCCACATAAGTTTCAACGCTGACTTGCAAGTATTCTAGGAGGAGTTATCCAACAAACACACACACACACAGACAAACAACGCACCAGTTTTAGTATTAAAGTGGAACTCCTCCTTCGGAGGAGAAAGGGGAAGAACTCCCATCACCGGAATTCCATTCCCTGAAATCCATCAGCTGAAACTCCATGACTTGAATCCCATCTTCCAAATCGTCTCCAAATTCTTTACAAAACCTTTGAAAGACCATAGCTCAAAGACTCTCACGTCTCTCATATCTCCTCTCTCCTCTCTTCGCTATTATCGTGACTCTCTTCTCTCTCCTCTCTCTCATCTCATCTCTACCCCTACTCCCTTATTTATATCTTCTCCCTGGTCTTTCGTCTCTACTCTCTCCTGTCTCATTTCTCCCCTCTTTTCTCCTCTCTTCTCTCTCCCCTCTCCTCCCTCATCTCTCATCCTTCATCTCAGTCTTTCTTTCTTCTCTACTCTCCCCTCTCTTCTATTTCCCCTGTACGCTCTTATCCCTCATCTCTATTCTCTCTCCTATCATCTCTCCAAATTCTTTACAAAACCTTTCAAAGACCATAGCTCAAAGACTCTCACGTCTCTCATATCTCCTCTCTCATATCTCTTCCCTCATCTCACTCTTTCTTTCTCCTCTACTCTCCCCTCTCTTCTATTTCCTCTGTACGCTCTTATCCGTCATCTATTCTCTTTCCTATTATCTCTCTTGTCTCCCTCTGCTATCTCATATCTCCCCTCTCATCTCCTCTCTCCTCTTCTCTTCTCTCTCCCTCTTCGTTTCCGCCTTACTCCCCTCTTCTCTTCCATCGGTCATGTCTAATCTATCCACTCATTTCTACTCTGTTTTATACCATCTCATGTCTCTTCTCTTTTCGATCTTCTCTTTACTCTCTTTTATGACTGATTGAAGATGCCAAATCTATCAAGATCCTCTCCGCGAAGCAGAAATCCTCTCCGTGAAACTGAAAACCATTGAAATCCTCTCCGCGAAACAGAAATCCTCTCCGTGAAACTGAAAACCATCGAAATTATCTCTTTAAAACTGGACTCAATCGAAATTTTCTCCGTCAAAAAGAATAAAATATTAGGATTCATTGGTTAGGGTTATTGTTAGGGTTAGGGTTAGGGTTAAAGCTACACACAGCTGCGTGTTTAAATAAAAAATTGAGCCAATTGAATCAATTGATTGCGCAACCGATTTCAAAGTCAGTCAGTATCAGTCTCGGGTAAAGTGAACAAAAAGATTGCGAAATTTAAATCAACCCTCCAGTACACAGAGACCGGCCCCTTTTCAATACGCAGTGGCAGTTAGAAATTTAACCCGGGTGTTGGGGGCATTGAACTAAAAATGAGTACAATCTTTGCAGAAAGCTAAAAGTATGGAAATAGTTTTTGTATGCTGTGCTTTTAGTCTTTATATTTAAAGCAAACAATTTATATCCTCGAACTCAGCGTTGCAAGATCTTTTCAGCAGTATAAGTCTCTTCTCTTAAAGTTTAGAACTCGAAGAGCAGTTAGCGTTTGAAAGTTCCCGTTTTAAAGCATTGAAATATCGAGTGTACGTTCACTGCCTGCCAAAGAGGCTCGCAAGTTTATTCATTCATTACACAGGCCGGCTATTACACAGGGCAGCCTATTAAAAGGCACAGATAATGAAAAAAATTGATGTCGCAACCGATTTCACAGTCAGTCATTATCAGTCTCAGTTAAAGTTAACAAAAACATTGCGCAATATAAATCAACCCTCCAATCCACAGCAGTAGTGAGAAGTTGAACCCTCCCCCCAACTTTATCTATTTCGTCTCGCAAAACTGAGTACAATATTTGCAAAAAGTTAAAGTATGGAAATAGTTTTTCAAATGCTGTGCTTTTTCTTTTCATATTTAAAGCAAACAACTTATATCCCCGAACTCAGCGTTGCAAGATCTTTCCAGCAATATAAGTTTCTCTTTTCAAAGTTTAAAACTCGAGGAACAGTTAGCGTTTGAAACTGTCTGATTTATAGCATTGAAGTATGGAGTGTACGTTCACTGCCTGCTTGCAAGTTGATGCATTGAATTTCAATGTCCAACAAATACACAGGGCTGCCCATTGAGAGGCAGGAAAACTTATCAGTAGCCATATATTGCGCAATTATCTATACAGTCAGCCAGTGAGCCAGGGTCCAAGTGTACACACGCAGCCACTGAGAACGCTCCCACCCCCCACTGGAAAGAAAATACACTACAGAGATAGGGAAAAGTTGTGGCGCAATCACTAAAAATTCGTGCATTTTTCAGCTCCAAGCAGAAAGAGGGGACAATTAAGATTATCAAAGGTCAAGATTCAAGTTTTCTGCTTTTTTGAGGATCTTAGAAATTAAAATTTCAGAATTAAAATAGCCTATAGCCGACCTCGGATAATTTCCAATCTTCCCATATAAGTTTCAACGCTGAGTTGGCACTATTCAAGGAGGAGTTGTCGAAATGACAGACAGACACACAGACAGACAGACAAACAACGCGTCAACTTTAGTATATATAGATGACAGACAGACACACAGACAGACAGACAAACAACGCGTCAACTTTAGTATATATAGATAGAAGTGGAACTCCTCCTTCGGAGGAGAAAGGGGAAGAACTCCCATCACCGGAATTCTATTCCCTGAAATATCCATCAACTGAAATTCCATGTCTTTAACCCTATCTTCCAAATCGTCTCCAAATTCTTTACAAAATCTTTCAAAGACCATAGCTCAAAGACTCTTACGTCTCTCATATCTACTCTCTCCTCTCTTCGCTATTATCGTGACTCGCTTCTCTCTCCTCTCTCTCATCTCATCTCTACCCCTACTCTCTTATTTATCTCTACTCCCTTATTTATCTCTTCTCCCTCGTCTTTCGTCTGTACCCTATCCTGTCTACTCTCCTATCTTCTATCTTATCTCTCCCCTTTTCTCTCCTCTCTCATATCTAATCTCTAATCACTTATCTATCGTCTCCGCTCTACTTTCTCTCTTCTTTTTTCTCTCTTCTCTCTGCTCTCATTTCTCGTATCTCTTATACGCTCTCACCCTCTCCTTTCTTATCTCCCATCTTTCTTCCCTCCTTTCTACTGCATCACCTGTCTCCTCTCTTCTCTTTTCTCTCCTCTCCATTCTCTCTTCTCTACTCTCATCTCCCCTCATCTCTTCTCTAATCTCTAATCTCTTCTCTCTCTTATTTTCTCACTCATCTCTTTTCTCATTGCATCTCTCATCTCTCCTCTCTCTCTCTCCTCTCATCTGTACTATCTTTTTTATCTCTTCTCCCAGGTCTTTCAAATTTACTCTCTCCTGTCTCCTCTCTCCCCTCGTCTTTCCTCTCTCATATCTCTTCTCTACTCACTTATATATTCTCTCTCCTCTGCTCCCCTTTTACACTTTCCTATATGCTCTCACTCTCACCCTCCCCTTTCTTATCTGCTGTTTTTACACTCCTTTCTACCACCTGTCTCCTCTCGTTTCTCTCCTCTCTGCACTCTCATCTTTACCCTCTTCTTTCTCCTCACTACTTTCTTCTCTTAAATCTCTGATCTCTGATCTTTCATCTCTCTCCTCTCACCTCTCACCTCTCTCCTCTCTTTCCTCTCTTCTATTGCCTCTGTACGCTCTTGTCCCTCCTTTCTTCTCCATCCTGTCTCCTCTCTGCAATCTCATATCTCCTCTCTCATATCCTCTCCCTTCATCTCCTCTCTCCTCTTCTCTTCTCTCTCCTTCGTTCCCGCCTTACTTTCCTCTTCTCTCCCATCTGTCATGTCTAATCTCTCCACTCATTTCTACTCTGTTTTCTATCATCTCATCTCTCTTCTCTTTTCATTCTTCTCTTTACTCTCTTCTCTGACTGATTGAAGATGCCAAATCCATCAAGATCCTCTCCGCGAAGCAGAAATCCTGTCCGTGCAACTGAAAACCATCGAAATCCTCTCCGTGAAACTGGACTCCTTCGAAATCCTCTCCTTGAAACTTAAATCCATCAAAATCGTCTCCATAAAACAGAAATCAATCATAAATTATCTCCGCGAAACAGAAATCCTCTCCGTGAAGCTGAACATCATCGAAATCCTCTCCGTGAAACTGAACACCTTCGAAATCCTCTCCGTGAAACTGAACACCTTCGAAATCCTCTCCTTGAAACTTAAATCTATCAAAATCGTCTCCATAAAGCAGAAATCAATCATAAATTTAACTCCGCGAAACAGAAATCCTCTCCGTGAAGCTGAACATCATCAAAATCCTCTCCGTGAAACTGAGCACCATCGAAATCCTCTCCACGAAACAGAAATCCTCTTTGTCAAAATTAAAACATTGAAATCGTCTCCGCTAAACTGGACTCAATCAATTTTTTCCGTCAAACAACTCAACTCTCCGGATTCATTGGTTAGGGTTAGGGTTAGGGTTAGGGTTAGGGTTAGGGTTAGAACTACGCACAGCTTCGTGTTAAAAGGCACTGATAAACTATTGAACTAATTGAATCAATTCATTGCGCAACCGATTTCACAGTCAGTCAGTATCAGTCTCAGTTAAAGTTAACAAAAACATTGCGCAATCTAAATCAACCCTCCAATACAAAGCAACTGACCCCCTTCCTATACACAGCGCCAGTTGGAAGTCGAAACCCCCAACTTTATCTCTCACCTCTCGCCAAAATGAGTACAATCTTTGCAGAAAGTTTAAAGTATGGAAATAGTTTTTGCAATGCAGAGCTTTTAGTTTTCATATTTGAAGCAAACAATTTATATCCCTGAAATCAGCTTTGCAAGTTCTTTCCAGCAATATAAATTTTTTCTCTCAAAGTTAAAAACTCGAGCAACAGTTTGCGTTTGAAACTTTCTGATTTAAAGCATTGAAATATCGATTGTACGTTCACTGCCTGCTAAAGAGGCCCGCAAGTTTATGCATTGAATTTCAACGTTCAACAAAATCACAGGGCTGCCTATTGAAAATTAGAACACAAATCTTTGCGCAATTGTCGATACAGTCAGCCAGTGAGCCAGGGTCCGATTGTACACAGGCAGCCATTTAGAACGCCCCATCCCCCCACTGGAGAGAAAATACACTGCAGAGATAGGGAAAAGTTGTGGCGCAATCACTTGAAATTCATGCAAATTTTCAGCTCCAAGCAGAAAGAGGGGACAATTAAGATTATCAAAGGTCAAGACCGCCGTTTTCTGCTTTTTTGAGGATTTTAGAAATTAAAATTTCAGAATTAAAATAGCCTATAGCCGACCTCGGATAATTTCCAATCTTCCCATATAAGTTTCAACGCTGAGTTGCCACTATTCAAGGAGGAGTTGTCGAAATGACAGACAGACACACAGACAGACAGACAAACAACGCGTCAACTTTAGTATATATAGAGATAAGAGATATAAGAAACAATTTTTGACTGACAGAGAGGCTACCGCTCTAATAAACGACGTTCAGTCTTACAGTGAATACAGATTGACATCGCTAATCAGTCTTTTTAGTTTTGAAATTTTTTGTTAATTTTTTTTCTGATTTGTTAACAATATATGCACCTTCTCTGAAACCTAGTATGAAAATTTAAGCCACCGCTAATATCAGCCTTTTTATAAATACGAATGTAATTTGACTAGCTAATTTAACGTTACCTAACTGGAGTATAGTAAATTCTTATCCTCTTATTTTTTAAGTACATGAGAACTTACGTGTATTCAATGTAAAAAAACTAAATATCGCTGATTCTTTTGCTTCTTACTTCTTTTTACTTCTTTTACTTCTTTCTACTTACTTCTTACTTCTTTTTACTTGCTTCTTACTTCTTACTTTTGCTTCTTTGCAAATTTTAATCTGAATTTTGACATTATAAATATTAAGAAATGGATATAAAACGTTTTACTACGGTCGTAGCTCGTACACGGCTTGATTTGCTTTGAATTTGACAGTTAAATTATTTTTCCGTAAGAATTCCTTAAGACGTTTAACGTTGGTTCTGCTCATTTTTTAAAACATTAGTATTACCTTGATTGCCTATCACTGTTTGATCTGCTTTGCTACGTATTAGCAGGTAAGATAAGCTTGAATGAAGATCCGCCTCCACTGTGCTAGAAGTTGGTACTTCAGCTGAATCTTTCATTGAATCTGTGAGCCCCGTTAGTCACGCTATCGGCTCCTGAATGGTTCCACGACAATTGCCTGCGCACAATTGCCTGCAGCGATAGCTGACTGTGGAGACAACTGACTGCTAGCTGTGCTAGTTTCAACAACTCAGAGCGCAACATTATAGTTATTATTAGTAATTAGAAGAAAATATAATATACCAAACAGAGAAATAAAAAACTGGTTTTAGAAACTATTTGTTACTACTACAGTACATTGGTTTACTTAGTTTTTAAATTGAACAAAAGCAACAGGGAACACACGCACAAACAAAAGGAAACATTGTGCAATGAATTTTAAAAAAGTAAATGCACATTTACAAAACTTTTTCTTTGATTGGAATTTAATTCATTACCACCTCAACAGTTGTCGTGCAGGCATTAACTGTCGTGCTGCCTCCTGAATATCCGCTAGAGGATGAACTATGTCTGCTATTTTGAAAAACTTAATTTATCCTTGTCCGCGTAGCCAGTTCGTTGTTACTCCGTTTTTATAGGCATAAAACACATTGATTTTGACTCTGTGTAAGAAGGTGAGATATCTGAGGATTGGAGATTAATTATTGCATGTATCTGGTTTTATTTCATTCATTTATCGGTACTACCGCTGCCACAATTTTATAAATGCGTACGAACGGCAACAGAGATAGGAACAAGCGCAAATAGATTGACGAGCTCAATTGTTTTATTTCAACAAATATACGAATAACGAACCAACGATTTAAAACACGATTTCCCAATCATCATACGAGTATTCATTACTGAAATAAAAATGCTATGATTTATGATAAAGCAGAAAGTGTCATTAGGGTCGCACATGAGGGTAAAGGACGAAATGTTTAAACAGTAAGCATATCATAGCGTAGCATAGAGATAGAGCTGTCTCTCCTGCTGAAATTGATAAGCAATTAATCCCATATTTTATGCTATATTTTATGAATTCCAGTCGGTCATAGTGAACTTAGCTCGTAAAAAGGAAGACTATGCAGTGTAGCGTGACCCCCTTGAGTTGGTAGGCTTAGGAATGTGAGAGTGAGGCAAGAACATGAAATATTATCGTTTATCTCAATAGATTTAGATTTAACTAAATAGGCTAAATTAGCTTTGATCAACATACATGTAGATCGTCAGATAGAATGAATCACGTATATTTTTCTGCAGACTAAATTAGAAATAGTGTATAAAATACTGCTTTGATTTGCTTTAAGTATGGGGTCAGACTAGGGGTGCTCTAGTCTTGCACTTTTACCAAAGAAACTGAAAATCTGATGTTTTTCATGCCTTTTCATTCCTTAGAAAGGCACACTGATAGCTGGCTGCAGCAGCAATGCCTATTTTCTAGAATTTCTTTCTGTTTCGCTTATTGCTTAACTAACTCAGTGATGAGAGAGATAGAGGGGGGAGGTAGTGAAAGAGAGAAAATCTCTCTCAGGAAGACCGAACTCGGCAAAACGTACACGACTACTTGCCCTTTGCTGCGAGTTAACCGTTGCCAAATGCTTAATATCAGAAGCTCTTCGTTTTGAAGTATAGCTACCAAACCTTTTACAATAAAGAGCTTTCCAGCTGACGGTTTTTTTACCTTTTTTTGAATGCTTCTCCAGAGCAGAACAATAGTACCTAGACTAGACTCAAGCCCCTGGCAAGTTTGCAAGTTTCGCATTCCAAAAATATTCAGAGTGGATGAGGGGGAGGGGGCAGGCTCGGGCTAGCCTCCCAGCTAAGTCAAAGTGGCGCCACTTTGTTAGGAGTTTCAGTTTCTATTTATATTGAAAAAAAAAGGTTTTAAAGTGTAACAGAAGCCCCCCGGAGCGCAGGTCCGAGCTTTCACTCGGAAACATTTCAAGTGACGGCAGGCATCACAGAATTTTGGTAAGTTATCAAACTGACATATTTTCCGATTGAATTTTTTAAGTTTTCACACGAGTATCTAAATTCCTACGTAACTCTAACAGTGGCAGATCATTTTGGGGGGGGGGGCGATTCAAGTTTGGGGTGCCAGCACGAGTATAAGGGGCGCCAATAAGCTAAAGGGCACAAAAAATACGGATAGGGGCAAAAAAACAAGCTTAGGTGGCTCAAACTTAGGTTTTTGGGGGGTGCAATATGTTCTGTCAAGCCCCCTTCTCCCTAAATCCACCCCTAACAGAGTCTAACAGAATTTTTACTGCGACAGGTTGTCATCGAGTTTAAATCACCCCTTGATTTTCAAGTCACTTCATCCTCATTCTTCCTACAGTCCGTTTGAAAAATTATTCAAAATTATTTTGACATAATGTAGCTCGTAACACGGTCGAAATGTATTAACTCAATGATTAATCATGGTTTGTGCTACTCGTATATTGCCGGCGAATTTATTTCTCCCAACTGAGAGAACGACGTTTGAGATGTAAATGTTTCCTCGAGCGTTATTTGTATATCTGACTACTGTGCTCAGGGACAAATAAAACTACCGGGAAGCGAAACAAGCCAAATCATGGTGAAAAAAAGTTGGGGGCTCGTTTGAAAGCAGTGTTCTATGGCCGTTCCAACTATAACTCTTCAGTCTAAAGAGGTGTGAGGGCAAATAAAAAGCCCTCAACTCTTGTGCGACTGTGAAAAATTTCGAGAAAGTGCAGCGTCTTTAACTGCAGATCAAACCATAACTCAGAACACAGCCGGAAAACGATATTTGCTCTTCTTTGAGATGCACGAGACCGGGAGCGTTGGAGACAAACCCTACCAAATATTTTTGAGGTAAGAAGGATGTTAATTCTACGCGATCATACGCTGGTGTGCGTGGATGAATTTATTACAAACAAATTGTTAAAAATAACCACTGCGATAAAATTTACCATTCTAGAAAGTGACTGAACACATGGACATATGCCAAAGGCACTGGCCAAGTGACACCCCATGTTGAAGAATGGTCGACATGAAAGACCGAAAGATCCGCCTTCTGTCTTCTCTGGCTTTCCCTCTTCGTGCTTGATACAGACGGACAGACAGACAGTTTTTATTGCCGTAAACTTCTCCGTTCGCGCATTCATTATGCATACGCCAGTTTTGATTCGAGACTTGCAACACTTGGCAAACTGAATCCAATGGAAAATTTAACTAGTCAACTGCCAGGTGCAGACAATTATATCGGCCAAATGGATGGACGTGATCCGACTGTACAAATCAGAAGAATATCACGTTGTCAAACGAACGGAATTAACCCATGAAGCTTGCTATCCTTCAGTTCAAGCATACAGAAAAACGAAGGTAACACTCGCTCTCCAAGTCTTCAATGAAAAGGTTGTTGCAGCACTGAAGTGCGACGGCTCTATAGACACGGCAGTATAAGTCGTCGGCTTAACGAATGTTTATTTTAAAGGCCTGGTAAAGTGCTAATCGAAGGTTGCACCTGCACCGACTACATTGCAAGACAGAAAGCTACGCAGACTGGGAGGCCAGTGAATTTGCGGTATAGTTTTTAGTATTCTGTCTTTGGAGTTTCAAATTCTCCAATCCGAAATCTTTCATATCTAGCTGCTCCTCATCTGAGTTCCTCCTAAAATTCGTTCTATTTAGTCCTGATTTTCTGTGTTCTTTTCTACGAGTACGAGTTGCCTTGTACTTTTGTACACACACCATTTCATGCTTTTAAACTTTTTTCCCCATAGACTCAAACGAGCACTCAACTTTTTTCGCCATGATTTGGCTTGTTTCGCGTCCCGGTAGTTTAAGCTGTCTTTGCTATCGAATACTCGTTCCAATACCATCACTCGATGTTTTTAAACAGTCGTATTACTATCAGTAGCTAGTTAACTGATCAGTAGCCGTTGCTGTCATCAGGCTTTGCCCATATGATCCGGGAGTGCTTGAGCTAGTCCAAACGCAAGACACCAACTGTAAGACTTCCCTTTGTGGTTTTGTGGCTGCAAAGGTACATACGAGGGTGCTTGGCTACTAAAAGTATTACGAACGAGCATGTGCTCCATGGTTTCCACAGAAGGGTCCTGTATTTCCAGTGTTAGCATTACAAGTTGTAATAGATCTTGTAATGACATATGGAGAAACGATATCTAGTATGCGTATTTTGCTACAACATATTACTATGTCGATTGCGGTTGAAACGCTTTAGGGTTAGGTAAAAAAATTAAAATAATCAGATAAAATTATTCCATTGCTAAAACTATCTGCCTACTTCAATTCCAGATTAAATCTATAACAAAAAGTTGAGACCCGTAGCCAGCTGAGGCGGCAGAGGTAAGTAAAAAAATTACACATTAATTTACAATTAATTTATTTTTCAAGAAAAAAAGTTTGAAGGAAAAATAAGACAGCTCATACATAAATAAGTTGTGTTAACATAACTTTGTAGTAAAAAATAAATATATATTTGCTTACTATAACAGTGATATCATCCTGTTGGCTTTTAAACGCAGTAGTGTAGCTGATCGAATATAATTCTTAGTCAACGAGCAAAAGGGGAAAGTTAAGAGAAGATGGTGCCAGAGGCTGATTTAATCACTTTAGCTTTAGGCATAGACAAACTTATACAGTATCGTTCTAGAAAGTTCTAAGACTTTGGGAATCTAACGAGAGTTACTATAAATAGCATAGATACAATTTACACTACTTTTTCAACACTCCCACTTAATGAAAATTGTCCACGTATGCGGTTACAAAAATTTGTCCAGTTTTCACAAAGTTCCGATTAAGATGTCAGTAAATTCAAACTCCTCTGTTACATTTTAACAACTCCAAGCATTGTTCACAGTTGCATGAACTTGTCCTTCGGTAGCGGCTTAGTAAGCGCATCTGCAACCCTATCGCCAGTTGGACAGTAGACCACCCGAATAGTCCCATTGCTGACGGCTTCACGAATGAAGTGATGTCTGATATCAATGTGCTTTGTCCGTCGGCTTCCAGCAGAATTCTCAGAAAGAGCAATGGTTCCTTGGTTGTCCTCGTAGATCACAGTGGGTCGCTCAGATCCTGATCTTTCAAGATCACTTAGTAGCCGCCGTAGCCACATGGCTTCTTGTGCTGCAGAGCTCAGCGCAACGTACTCAGCTTCCGTTGTCGAGAGTGAGACAGTTGATTGCTTCTTGCTAAGCCGGCTGATAGCGCCACCAGATAGCTTAAACACGATGCCAGAGGTGGAATGTCGATCATCTGCGTCACTCGCCCAATCTGCATCAGAATAGCCGATCAAGTTCTCTACACTAGAGTTGTACTCTAGGCCAAAGTCGATTGTTCCCTTTAGGTATCGGAAGATTCGTTTTACTGCGGTTAGATGTATTTCTCTTGGTTTGTTGTTGAACTTGGAGACAACTCCCACTGCATACGAGATGTCTGGACGTGTAACAGTTTCTGCATAGAGCAAGCTTCCAACCATTGACTGGTAAGCTGTTGAATCAACTGGATTGCTGCCCTCGTCGTATTTGGCTAATTTTACGTTGGGATCCATCGGAGTTTTCAGGGCTACGTCGATCGTTTTCGGTTCGATAAATTCGGTCATTCTGAACGCAAAGTGTACGGCTTCAGATGCCATTTTTGCACCTTCATATTTGAGATGGTCAGGGGCTCTCCTTTCACGTTGAGGGTATCGCTTCTGATCAGTTTCTGTCGACACTGACTGTTCCTGTTCTTGCCTGGTGTCTCTTCTGTCATATTGGGCTCATCAAGTTTCAAGTTGAACCAGCTCGCGTCCTTGTCTCTTGTTCTATTCTTTGAGGTTCCAAAATCAGTCTCGTTGAACACCACATCGTAGCGGATGACTGTCTTTCTCAACCTTTCATCAAACAGTCTGTAGCTTCTTCCATCCGTATTGTAGCCAACGAACCGTAGCTTTTCGGCCTTCTTGTCTAGCTTCTTTCGCTTCACATCTGGTATGTGGGCATAGGCTACGCAGCCGAAAACACGAAAGTGCCCAACGTCGGGCTTGCGCCCATACCAACGCTGGTACGGCGTCATTTGCGGAGTAACAGCAGTCGTCACGACTCTATTTCGCACATAAGCTGCGGTGTTTACTGCTTCTGCCCAGAACTGGTTGCTTACTCCAGCATGGGCCATCATTGTGGGGGCTGATTCAACGAGAGTGCGATTCATCCGTTCGGCAACGCCATTTTGCTGAGGTGTATGAGCCACGGTAGTCATTTGACAACACGATGTCGCAGACCTTGACCTTTTTGGGTCTTCAGTGCAGACTCTTCACCCTGTGTTCCTGTGTACCACCAGACCCTCGCTCACCTAATTCACTCCGCTTTTGCTCCTCGTTGATGAGTGCTTGGTGAACCATCTGCAGTGTAAGATCATCACCGCGAGCTTCCAAGGCAGTAACCAAGGTAGAGTAGCTCTCAGGCAGGCTGCTGAGCAGCATGACCACTTGGTCCTCTTCACTGACGGGTGCGTTGATAGAGGCCAGTTTGTCGGTCAGCTCCTTCATATGGCGTATATGATCCTGTACGCGGGTCCCTTCACTCATCTGCAGCCGGAAAAGCTGCTTCTTCAAATAGATCTTATTCGCAGTTGATTCTTGTTCGAAGTGCTGTTGGAGAGCTTGCCACATGCGATGTGGATCTTCGCCACACGAAGTTATTAGATAGATTAACTCTTTCTTGATTGAAAGAACGATCACTGCAGCAGCTCTCTGTTGCTGCTCTCGAAATTCGTTTTCTTGCTCCTGAGTGGCATCCTCTGCGAGAATTACGGAACCGTCGACGACTCCCCAGAGCTTCCTCGCTATAAGACAGAACTTGATCTGGATCTTCCAGGTAGTGCAGATTCCGCTTCCCAGCTTGTCGACTTGAAACTTATCATCCGCCATTTCTTCGGAAAGTTCGTGTCGAGAACAAGCCTATTTTCCGTCTGAGCGAGGCTTCTGGATCAGCTACCACTTATGCGCAGTGGAAGCGTGCTGGGCCCATAACCTGTTGTCTTTTAAACGTATTAGTGTAGCTGATCGAATATATTTCTTAGTCAACGAGCAAAAGGGGAAAGTTAAGAGAAGAGGCTGATTTAATCACTTTAGTTTTAGGCATAGACAAACTTATGCAGTGTCGTTCTAGAAAGTTCTAAGACTTGGGGAATCTAACGAGAGTTACTATAAATAGCATAGATACAATTTACATTACTTTTTCAACACATCCCATATCCCATCCTAGATCCCAGATCCTAGATCCCAGATCCTAGATCCCAGATCCTAGATCCCAGATCCTAGATCCCAGATCCTAGATCCCAGATCCTAGATCCCAGATCCTAGATCCCAGATCCTAGATCCCAGATCCTAGATCCCAGATCCTAGATCCCAGATCCTAGATCCCAGATCCTAGATCCCAGATCCTAGATCCCAGATCCTAGATCCCAGATCCTAGATCCCAGATCCTAGATCCCAGATCCTAGATCCCAGATCCTAGATCCCAGATCCTAGATCCCAGATCCTAGATCCCAGATCCTAGATCCCAGATCCTAGATCCCAGATCCTAGATCCCAGATCCTAGATCCCAGATCCTAGATCCCAGATCCTAGATCCCAGATCCTAGATCCCAGATCCTAGATCCCAGATCCTAGATCCCAGATCCTAGATCCCAGATCCTAGATCCCAGATCCTAGATCCCAGATCCTAGATCCCAGATCCTAGATCCCAGATCCTAGATCCCAGATCCTAGATCCCAGATCCTAGATCCCAGATCCTAGATCCCAGATCCTAGATCCCAGATCCTAGATCCCAGATCCTAGATCCCAGATCCTAGATCCCAGATCCTAGATCCCAGATCCTAGATCCCAGATCCTAGATCCCAGATCCTAGATCCCAGATCCTAGATCCCAGATCCTAGATCCCAGATCCTAGATCCCAGAACTAGATCATGTTTAACCATATGTCTTTGCAGTTTCTGCCGTCAGTGAGCAAAATCGTCATTTTCTAAAGATGGCTGAAACGGCTGGAGCACATGTAAAGCAAATTGCGGATGTTGAAAAATGCTGGCTTGAAAGTTCACCTACTTTTTGGGACGCAGAAGAGGTCGATAATAATCAAAACAAAGGTCTGCTCTTCTACGCAAAAAGTTACGACTTTCAGGTGGTAATTGATATCATTAAAGACTTCGAAAAGCTAGAATTACTAGAAGATGACAATCGTCGGACGGCAGCTCACTTTGCAGCCATGCATCAGAATGGAGAAGACGCGCTGACAGCTTTAGTTCAGAAGTTCGGAGCAACCTGTCTGCAAAGTCGTGACTTAGACAATATAACCCCGCTGCACTTGTCTGCTCGCTATCACTCGCCGCCGTCCTGGAGGTCAAATTTCAAACTTATCAAGTCTGTTAACCTCTCAAACTACAAAGATTCAAACGGAGACACGTGCGCTCACTGGGCTGCTCAAAACGCGAATGACTACAAAATGGTGCTCACCGTGAAGGACCATGCTTTTGGAGTTTGCTGGAATTGGAAGAATAACAGAGAAGAAACTGTATTACACCATGTACTTCAGTATTTCCGAAGCGAGGAAGCTCTCAAGGAGATCCTCGATAGCATAGGGAAGACTAGCGATGTCTTTACAGAAAAAGACGTCGACAACTATACCGTAGTGCACTTTGCTGCCAAAAATAATAATTTCGATGCCATTAGCATCTTAAAACCGTGGTATAGTATAAGTTTATCTTCTACTAGCAAAGAAGCATCAAATAATGACAAAAAGGAGACAGTTCTACATTTGGCCCTGAAACACTACAGCGAAGAAACAGCAATGAAACTCATTGATGACGCTGCTTCTAAAGTGTCGTTAACGAAGCTGCTAGAGCAGAAGGACAGTCAGGGAAACACCTATCTGCATGCGATGGCTCAGTGCCAAGGCAAAGATGCAGCGCTACTGAAGGCTGCATTGCAGCATGCTCGAGAGCAAGAAACTATGGAACCAGCCCATAAAAAAAGGCCTGTACCTCAGAAAAAATTGTCCTATTTAAGTAAATCTGGAGTTCAACAGTACAAAAACATCTCGGTAGAAGGTGACCGCCAGCATTGCCTTCTTGATCAAAACAAGCGCAAATCTACGGTTCTTCATTACGCTATGGAAAATTGTAGACTCGAAACTGTAAAAAAACTGCTCGGCGAGCTAAAGTCTGTCGATAGCCTACTAATCCGCGACAAAGACGGAAACACAGCTATCCACATCGCAGCAAAGAGAAAAGACAAGTATGAGGTGCTTAATGAAATTATCAAACACTATAGCTTAACGCAGCAGAATGGAGCTCATTCGATTTTAAGCAAGCGAAACAACAAAAATCAATCAGTGCTTCACCTGGCAATCGATGCGATGGGTCCATCTGAGCCCGATCAACAGCACGAAACTATAGAGTCTTTGATTAAAAAAATGCCACAGGATGAGCTCATCCGAACCGATAGAGCAGGAAATACACTACTGCATTCACTGATGCAGAGTAGACTCACTTATGATGGAGTTGAACAGCAAATATTTAATCGATTCATGTGGCTTGCTAATGAAGCCAATGTAAATCCTGAAGCTGTAAACAACCTCAGTCTGAACTGCCTGCATGCAACAAAACTTGATGCTTCAATTCTGTGCAAGCTGCTTCGTAAAGTTAAAGACAAAAAAGCAAAAAAGATCTTCGATAAACTACTCGTAAATTCAGCGACTGGTGCCCACGTTATTCACACGTTTTCCGGGCAGTACAGCCTTCAGCAGTCAGTATCTACACAGGGCGAGCAGTCGACAACTATGCTACATATAATCGCAAAATTATCAAAAGTAACTGGAGATCCTGAGTCTCAAGTCTTAAAACTGATCAAGAAGAAAGTAAATCCGCCATCTTGCGGGAACAATGAACACGGAGAGACATGCTTGCATTTTGCCTGCGCTTATGGCCATCGCGAAAACATTGTGTTTTTGCTTTCGAAAGGCTTAAGCCTTTGGTCAACGTCTCATTCGGGGCAAACTTGCGTGGACTTCGCCTTTGAAAACGGAAAATTTGATGACCTTGCGCAGGCTGCTAGAGAATATAACAAAAAAATTCAGGAGGGGGCTTTAATTAAAACTGAAAGTCCGCAACATGACAGAACCGATCCACTAACGGTTAGTCGTGATTTATATGATTCTCGCAAAGCAATCAAAACAATTGACATGTGCCGTCTTCTAGATCCGCCTCATAGGGCGCTAAAGCTTCCTGACAGGCAAGACGCTAGAAAGACTCTGGCGCCCATCATGAACGAATATAGAGCCACAAAGCAAAGCCACGGCTTAAACACAAAGAAACATATGAGGGATAAAATTGTGCTGATCAGAGCGCTAGAAATGGACTCCACAAAAATATTTCGCTCTGCACTTAGCCTGGACATGGTGACGCGTGAAACAGGGGAGTCTTTCACTAGCTATTTCCTTGATGCACTCAAAAACGAGAAAGATCTCCTTCGAAACGGTTTCCCTCGACAGAACGTATTCAAGCAAATGACTCACGTCGATGCTGCTTTTGAATTGGAAATTTTAGACTTGGCCGCCTTCTTCTACCGTGACGAGATTATGCCGGATCTGATTTTGACTCGACAATTTGAGCTGATTCCGTGCTGCCTCAGCTTGCTCATCCATCTGGGTCCGAAAATTGTTGAATTGCAAGCTAAGTCAGAAGACAAGCATGAGCAATTGCTTCAACTGCAGAGGAAAGTAACTAACATTGCAATGAACGCATTAAATGAGTTATTTATTAACGCTGAGGGCGCTGAGAGGGAGCTGCTGTTTAAATACATTAAAGGAGAGTTAACACCCTTAACTCTGACCAACGAAGAAAAATCGATGAAAAAGTACAGCGACTTTTTGGGGCCTAAGTTTCCATACCGAGTCTCTGATGGAAGTGAGAGAATAAATTACGGCAGCGTACTTGACCTTGTGAAGGAAGCCGATTGCTCGGATCTTTTTGCAACCGACTGCATCTATTATCTGACGAAAGTAGAGTGGAGAGAACCCATCTCATCTTGCTCAAAGGAACATGGATGTTGTGGAAACTGTCTTTTATGCAGCGCCTCCAAAAGATTTTTCACCAGCCAGTCAAAATTTTCGAAACTAAACTCTCCAAAAGCAAAATTCTTGAGCCAAATATTCACCTTTATTTTGTTTCTTGCTTTCTTTGGCTGGTACGTTATAAATTTTCAGAAAACTTTCTGGATGGGTCCTGTGGATGCAGTTCTTGTGGCGTACTTTTTTTCGTTCCTCCTGCAAGAGTTGCGGGAAATAAAACGATTAAAAGGAAAGAAAGCTTTAGTAATCTTAGGTAAGCGCGTAAAGTGGGTTAACCCATACGTCAGAGACTGGCAGAATATGCTCGATATCGCTGCCCTTTCGTTGCTACTCTTCGGACTGGGCACAAGGTACTTTTATTACTCTAAAGGTTTTAAGTCGGAAGACGCCTATCCAAGTCAGATGATTCTTGGAACATCATACGCACTTTTCTGTTTTCGATCTGTATCGTTTCTTGGGAAATTTTATAGCGTCGGACCCATGATAAGCATGCTTGGGAATTTAATATTTTTTGACTTGCTACCATTTCTGCTGATACTGATGGTAATATTCTGCTCTTTTGGAGTCTTTTTTACCTGCTTGCTGTTTTCTTTTACTTGGGCTCCTAAAGCTGACGTTGACAATCCGTACTATGGATGGGAAGTGTTTGTTCAAACTGCCACCCTGCCGTTTAACTTGCTGTTTAACAACTTCGACCAGATCGAGTTCAGTTCTTCTCCAGACAGCACAAAGTTAGGAAAAGTCGCTATCAAACCAGGCCATGAGTGGTTTTATCAACTGCTAATATTCATTTTCCTGGGCCTGGTGAATGTGGTGATGATGAACCTGCTGATCGCGCTCTTCAATTTGCGAGTCACCCAAATGTACGGCGTGGCCATCGGCATCTGGAGAAAAAAGTACTTTCAGGTGCTACAGGAGTACAAGAAAATGACAACGCTTCCTCCTCCCTTTTCTTTTCTGGAGCACACTTTAAGCTTAATTTGCTTCATAAACAAGAAAATTTGCAAATACTGTTGCAAAAACGACGTGAGCAGCTTAGCGACATGTGACTTTGAAACTCACCCTGACTATAAACAATTTGAGGTAAGTTTTGCATCGCTCCATTTGCTACGTTTTTTACGTCAGGTTTCATTGAGTTTTAAATTTTTTCTACCCCTTAATACGCTTTCAGGATGATTATGCAAAGTGGTGGATGGACGAAAAGCGCTACCCCGCAGATTACCTGCGATTTCTCCAGTTCCAAGCAATTCAGTTCCGCAGATGCCGACATCGACTGCTTCGCGACTCCCAGTGGAACAAAAACGACTTTGACCTGGTGACGGCACGCACGGCAAACGAGCTTTCCGATTTAAAATCGGAGCTGCAGGAAATGCTGGAAAATTTTAAGCGAAAAGAAGAGGACAGGCAGCACAGACACGATTCGCCGAATGACAGTAAGCAGAAAAGTAGAGAAATGGATCATTCGGAACGAACTGCAACGCCGGAGTACGATCTCACCCAAGAAACGCAGGAGAACCGCCAAATTCAAACATTGCTGGAGGAGCTAAATGAACGAAGAAATGAAAGTGTTGAAAAATTGACAAAACTCGAAGAGCGAATGACGCGACAAAGGCGTCGAATAAAAGACATGGAGTCGAAACTTGACAAGCTTTTAGAGCTTGCTGAGCAGCAGCATCACGCATCCACATGAATCCGATACTGTTACAAGTCTATAAGGACAAGCTTGCGTACCGCTGCTCCCAATTTGTGACGCACATTCGGCTTTTCACATTGCCGTTGCTAATTCTTTTCATTCCATATTATTTCACTCTGAGCTATTTAAACTTTCAACTACCGAAGGGTCAGCAGAGCTAATGTAATCAAATAATAGACCAAAAAGCATAACCACCAATAATTTTTTTGAAGTCTGTCTCGTAATAAATAAGCATTTGTGCTCCATAGCCTTTCTGCCGAGAATGTTCTGCACCTTTGTCAAAAGAAAAAAGGTAAAAAAGTCGTACCTTCACTGTATCTAGCTACACGTAGAAAACTAACGAAAGTGTGTTTTAAAATGTCATATTTCTTCGGCAAGGTATAATAAACGACACATAGTTATAACAAAGGGTTGAAACTATTTACAAATGCACTAAGAACCTTAAAATATAACAAAACAGCATGCGAAGATTGCACCAGATTAGTAGTCGTAGATGCAAGGTGAAGCTCTCGTGTGACAGATTGGGATTCCGTATGGTTAAATGAATTTTTTCTATGGCATTCGTTTAATCATTAGATGTGATTTTTATAAGTACAGCTGCAGTAGCCTTTCGGGCATATACCTGCTTGTAAGATTTTTAACTGTTTTCCCATCATAGTTTTTGTTTTCTTTACGAAAAAATAATTGCATGCTTTGTTACGAGCGTAAGACAGCGGAAACCATTATTAATTAAGTTTTCTAAAACGTATTTTTTGCTGTAGCTTTATGTTCGCATTCTGTTGTTTTGAATTTCGAACACTTTATAAATCATTAGTGACGACGTGTACTTGCATGTAGCTATTTAAGGTTCACGAAATGCGTTGCATAAAAAATCGGCACATGACATAATTTGTGGAATATAGATTTTTATTGAGAATGGTTACATACCCGTTTAATGATTGTGCATCAAGTTCAGTTAAACGCGTATTGGAAGATTTTTTGGTAAACGCAGTCTTAAATTAGAAAAAAAATTTCTATGTTCGCTTTACTGTAAATTTTAATTGTTATTAATATTTTTAAAGCATTCGCGATTTAAAACTTCACTAATAGAGGTTTGCCTTATTTTTGTGGTCTTGTTTCTTATCATATATAAGACTGAATTTACATGTAAAACTGATCTTAAAGTTTGTTGCTACTTTTTTACAGCAACTGGTATTGCTTCAAAGTAGAAATAAAAAAATCAGTGGCTTCTCCACCTTTTTGCCGTGTTTAAACCCATAGAAGCAAAAACATTCCTAATGGACACTTTGACTGACTCGCTTTGACTGACTGACTCAGTCGTTAAATCTCTTTGCAAACAAATGCCTTAAAACGTAATACGATTTCTTGGCTTTCCAGGTTTGGGTAAAATTAATTAAAACTTCTGTGTGTTTCAGCAAATCAACTCAGCCGGCAAGAATGTTAAACGACAAGTTTTGACTACGCACAACTTTTTTTAACCGACAGGTTTGAGTTCAAAATCATCTGTATCTACCTCAAATTAATAATGGATAAATAATCAGCGGTCCCAGTGCGGGACAACGATTGTCTGGCGAGCGCCGGTAGGCGCGAGCCATAGACAAATCGTTGTCACGTGCTGCGTACCGCTGATTCTTTGCATTGTTTTTCTGTTTGACGATCCTACAGACAATGCATTGTTTGTAGTAATGGATTGTTCTGCATTAAAAATGTGAATAATGATCGTCAAATTGCTAAACAATGAGTACGCGGCTGAACCTGAATATATACACAAAGATAAGCCTGAAGTGACGGTCACAGGACAACTTCAGCGCCCAGCAGTCTGGGTTTCTTAAACCTACTTAGTTGGGTCGAACCACACTTCATCTGGTCCGTTTTTATTTGATTTGATAAATCCGATATTATTGCACTCTCTCTGGCAAAACAAAACGGATATCATGACAAGATAATTTTATGCAAAACAGGATAGCAAACCCTGTTTTGGTAGCTCTGGTAGTGCAAAAGTGATCCGGTATAAATTGTTTTTGTGTGACGAAATCTTAACGCTACTTCGCGCAAAATTCAGGGCAAGAGTCGTTGAACAGATACATTCCGGTAATTCACCAGGCAGATTCACACAAGGAAACGCTGTGTTATTGCGCCTACTGTTACCCCAACCAATAGTGTGGTGAGCCAGTACGAGCTAGAATTACCGTTAGGTGTCTCACTCGAGTCAGCAGCTTCTCTCGCTCTAGGCCTGCCTGTTTTCTGGTGAGGGGCTGAGCTCCCCCCTTCGGTCTGCCTGCTTCCCGCCTCACTCCCCTATTTTCCCTGGTTTCGTTTGGAGCCACTGAGCAGCTTGGGCTGTGTGGCCTGCATATGCTCTTTCTTTCCTCTGCGTGCAGCGGTCACTGGTGCTTTTACTGGTGGCCCGTCTCTCCCTTTGTCATGTGAGCAAGTCACATGAAAATCTCTATTTTCTCGCAATCCGAAGTACAGTGACACCTAATTTATTATTGCACGGTTAATCACTGCTTATGGCGGAAATCATGTTTCCATGCCCAGGCACCCTTGCCTTCTCTAAGGCAGCATGATGTCAGTTTCTAAAAATAGATACAGCGTCACGCAATATCTTGGGTGCTCTGACGCAATGGGGGTTGCCCTAGCTAGGTTATAACTACGAGCCCTTTCAGCCTTCTTTCCGTTAAGGATTCACTCCCAGTTTTTGAGCTCGACGCGAGTTGTCTGCATTTGCAAATCAAACATTGTCTCGATCAAGTGCTTATCTGAAACCCAGACTACTAACCACGGCAATCACCCGCTTAGCCCCGACAGGATCTGCTGATTAGTCGCCAAAATCCTAAATTTGCACGAAGTGTTGAGCTTTCTCGATTTGCCTAATTTCGTTCCGACTGGACGCTCACCTCACCAAAGACTGAGACCCGGAGGACTGGTGGCAGCAACTACATTTACCTACCCTACTAGAGAAGGCTTCGATAGAAGAGGCACTTCAGAAGGCCTAAAGGTACAAATATGGTGCCTGTACTTCAATAGCTATGGCGTTTTCAGATGGATGTAAATATATATGTACGAGTAAAGAGCGAAAAACAAGAGAGAAAAAGGCAAAAATGCATTTTTGTCCACATTGGAATCCCAAAAATTGTTTATTTAGTCTGATTTCTGGAATATGGCAAAAGTGCTGAAAGTGCGAATCTGCGTGAAGTCTGACCACAGCCTGGTGGCCTGTGACATCGACCAACGCTGGATTAAGCTGAAGCATTCGACCAGTCTGCTGACTCTTTCAGTCTGCCGTCCTGCCACGGCTGAAAGCAAATCAACCCAAGACGCTGTAGGACAACGACCCGGAAATTCTCCGGGCGAGGCAAAAGGTGCAGCGCGCCACTGCTATTCACGGCTACGAAAGCTACGAGGTCAGTACTACTCCGGACCAGCTGCAGAGCATCGGGACGCTCAGCGGGACCGAGATCTTCATCAAAGAAGCAGTGAGCAAAATTCAACTAGCGACTGACAACTGCCGCCACAACGCTGCTTGTTGAGTCATTAATAAGATGACAGGCAGGAGGCCAGGCCCAGCACAGTCCTCGGTGTGACTCTATCCAGCACCGCAAAGTCTAGCTGGGTCTCGCACTACATCGACGTGCTCAACGCCCCTGCTCCAGCCACCCCACTCCAGGGTCTTGAAGACCATGCGCGCTAATGCAGACTCTGGGGTCGATTCCATTCCCACCAGTATCCTGAAGCTGCCCGAGCTAATAACTCCTGTTGTTTGGAACCGCCTGTTGAAAAAGCACTTGCAGTCTTGGAGGCGGTAAGGCTAGCTGCATGGGCCCCACCACAATGGCGGCCACCTCCAAGATCGTTTTGATCCCGAAGTGGGGGGCCTCTACCAGCCTGAAAACTAGCGAGGCATTGCGCAGGAACGCATCATCGCAAAGACCTGTCAGGTCCAACACATAGAGGCCTGCAAGACCCGCCAACGCTCCGTGTCGATCGTCTTCGTGAACTTTCGTGCTCAGGCTTGCGATCGAGTGGTTGTGGTCCTACTACGGCGTTCCCCCTGTACTGGTAGCTGCGGTGATGGACCTGTAGTGATTTCTGGGCGTTTGTGCGGATGAGCGACGGCCCCCACCGATGGGTTCAGCACAATCTCCGGCGTCCTGCAGGGCAACACGCTGGCTCCCCTGCTTTTCATCATGGTCGTGAATTACGTGCTGCGCCGCTCCCTTCAAGAGGACAATATAGCTATACATGTACATGCTGGTCCCATACCGAAGCTCCGACATCCCGCTGTTCCGCTGCCTGCTCCTCTATCGCGACCCAGAATGGCGATGGACGACTTGGTCTTACGAGTAGTTTGCGCACGCCATGGTTTCACAGCCTCCGATTTTCTTGGGTTAATTTCTCTTCAGGTGGAAGCAGCTAGGCATTTTGCGGCGGTCTCGCGGCACTGAGATAGTGGTGACGTCGAACTTGTTTTTCATCCACGTAAGTAATCGCCAACGTGCTTGGCGTATATGCCAGTGTGACCGGACCGCTAGCTACCTTTGTTTCAGAGTTGTCCAACAATCTGTTTTGGCCCGGCCCAAACAGGTAACCCGCAGGAAACAGGAACTGCTCGTCATTAAACAATGCCCGGGAGGATCCCTCGTGGAAATGCGTATGATGCGCGGAAAAACGGGGGCACTTTTAGTAGTTAAAAGTTTCTCTGGGGTTTTACTAACGAGAAGCGCTTTTTCAGCGTGTCGATGCGCTGCTGAAAATCTCGTTTGTCACATTGCTCTACCTGGATCATATTCACCAGGCACTTGACGCGGCTTGCCGGCATCTGCATAATCGAGCAGACCAATATCGTCTTAGCTAGAGACTGTACGGTATAGGTCGACATGCGAGCAGGGTCACACACGGCACTCTTGCTAAGAATGTCCTGCTTAGCTAGTCGGTCCAGCCGACGCTCAACTAATGTTCATTGCCTCATCCACGAAAGCACCGGCTCGACTGGAATCAGCGTCCCTGGTTTGTTAGAGGTGCTCTGAAATAGAAATAAACTAGAGCACGAAGCGGGCCGATTTCGTTTATAATCGATCGCGTATAATCGCGTACATGTACACATACAGTACTACTACTAGCGGCATTGCCGACGGCCGTTCGTTCCATTTTTTCGATGGCTTTGATTGAATCGCCGATTGAGTACAGAGAGAAGCCAAAATAATTTGATCATTCAATATATTCCGTGGCTAAGTACATGTGCGTTAAAAACAAAGGCATTGTGCGCACGTTGTTTTTTATTTTTTTGACACAAGATCAAATCGAGAAAACTTACATGTATTCGTAGCTGCTCGCTGCTTCACAAATTAAAATTATAGGCGACTGAGACTAAAAGATTTTTAAGTGTTACATTCATTTTATCTTATTCCCTATCTACACCGAAACTGGCCAACAGTAGTATCTGATGCGCCATTTTGATTTAATTATTTATACAAACGTGGACTCGGGGAGCAGTATTAGAAAACGCTGCATCTCAATTATAATATTGATTGTATTCAGATTAGTAATGACGCGAAACCAAGTGCTAGATTTTACTATGTCACATGTTGGTATAGTTGTATAGTTTTACAGCAGTGGCGAATCGGCTAATTACCACCCACATGCATGCAGTCAATCCGTCGGACCAACTGCAAGCTCCCTGCCTTAACAAACGCGCCCTTGGTTTGCAACGTCAAAAGCTCTCATGCAGACTGAAGTGGAACATTTATCTGACGTTCAATAATGATTATTATAAAAATTAAATTATAAGCACAAATTTAGGAATTACTGGGATGCCAGTAAGCTACTCGAAATCTCCTGTTGCAACAGCATAGACTTGACTCTTTTCAAACTAAAAAGTCAAATAAATAAAAAATATAAGCTATAAAATAAATTATTTTTATATTTTTACCTATATCGTTACTAACTAAAAGGATTTGTTTAAGCGCGAATAAAAGCTGTTTATTTTTAAATGTAAATTTTTACGTGAAATTTCTTGGAAATTCTTAATTAATTCTTTTATTGCACAAGTAGGGTAAACTGTGGACACGGAACCTCTTTGCTCTTTGAATTCTGTGAACTTGTTACAATTAGTGTAAAAATATCTTAAGCTCTACAAGCCTATAGCAACAATAACGAGGCATTTCATTCTGCGTGTAACGTTGATTTAAACACTATTTCCAGTATTGCCCAATTGTTTCGGCCTAGCCTAAGCAACGCTGTGAATCGTGGCTTTATTATAATTTATTCATAGGAATAATTTTAATAACACAGATTTAAATAGTCAATTGAATTAAATTGAGTTAACATATTTAAAACTTTCAAATTTCTTTTCACCCTATTAGAGTTGTCTTGTGTAATTTATTACACTTTTGGTTATTTTTAAGCTTGCTAGACTACTAGTACTAATTTATAACTTGTATATTACACATAAATTATAGCTAAGCAAAGTTATAATAATATAAGTCAGAAGCCTTCCTAGTAATTAGTGTTATGGCTACAAATGATTATAGCCATTTATTCAAGCTACTTATAATTGGAGATAGTGGTAAGTGTAATTTTCATTTTTAGAGTTTGTTTGACATATTCATTTCCCAATTGACATTCAGATTCACATTCAAATTTAACAAAGCCACTGTAAATTTTCTTTACTTGAACGAAACACTTAAAAATTTTACAAATACTTTGATGCAATCAAGAAAAGAAAACAACATAAAATATCTCAGCATTTAAAAATAGAATATACAAATTATTCACATATAAATTTTATTCCTATTTCCTTAGTGTATTATAATGCAACTCAACACAATGCCTTGGTCAATGGCTTAAAATACACGCAGAGCTACAAAACTTTATTTTTCTCTTGACGCACGCGAGATGCGTTGGCAAGTCAAAAATCAATGTGTTTAACTTATCCCGCACGATTTCCCGCATCGTTTCCTGCATACTTTCCCGCATGATCTCCCGCATTGTTTCCTGTATACTTTCCCGCACAATTTCCCGCATACTTTCCCGCACAATTTCCCACATTGTTTCCCGCATACTTTCCCGCACAATCTCCCGCATCGTTTCCCGCATACTTTCCTATATGATTCATACATGTATATGTCCTTCTCTTATATTATATGTACGTGTACAATATACCAATTATATACCAAGGACTACTTAACAACTTAAAACAAGATTTTAAGAATGCAAAGAAGTTGGCTATTTGCTCTAGCTTGTCTACTTGATGCTCTAAGCTACAGACTTATAGGCTATCATGTTGCGCTGCTATGTGAATTACTAAGCAAAAGGCCACTAAAACCATAGACACGTATTCAAAGCGCCCTTTTAGAATCGGGCCTGAATGTATCAGGCCTACCGTTGCTGTAGTTTCTTCTCAGAGTTGAGTGGTTGGCCAGGCTAGTGCAGACTGGATTATGGAAGCAGATCAACAGGTGGTCGATGGCACACGTAAGGATAGTGCTGGTAAGAATGGTACATGTTTGGTGCAAACAGCTAGGAAAGGTAGGAAATTATTTTTTTCTGAATGTAACAAGATCTTGCTTCACATTCCTTACTTTCTACTTGTTCAGTAGACGGTCTCTTATACCCTTATTGCTTAGTTTGATAGACAATAGGAGATAGGCACACCGATATCTCACACAGACTACATGTAGATGAATGATTCTTTAAAAGCAATCTTTTAGTCAAAAGCAAATTTTAATACAACATTCTAGCTACATGTAGTCGTGCAAGCAAACAAGCCAAATATAGCTAGGTACTACATGTACGCAGGAAAGTGCGGGAAACCATGTGGAAAATCGTGCGGGAAAGTATGTGGGAAATTGTGCGGGAAAGTATTTGGGAAATTGTGCGGGAAATCGTGCAGGAAAGTATGCAGGAAATCGTGCGGGAAAGTATGCGGGAAACGATGCGGGACATGTAGGAAATCGTGCAGAACATGCGGGAAATTATGCGATAAAACATGCAGGAAATTGTGCGGGATAAGTTAAACACATCAAAAATCAGCACTCTAGCTTAAAGCCTATATGAGTTATTCACCTGCAAAGTGTGTTCCTATCTCCATAGTGTATTTTGGGTGTCTAGCTTGACATCTGCTGACAGACACTACTACTCAACGCAGAGCTACGAAACTTTATTTTTCTCTTGACGCATGTGAGATGCCAATACACTACGGAGATAGGAACACAGTTTGCAGGTGAATAACTCATGCAGGCTTTAAGCTAAGGTGCTGATTTTTTACTTGCCAACGCATCTCGTGTGCATCAAGAGAAAAATAAAGTTTCGTAGCTCTGCGTTGAGTAGAAGTGTCTGTTAGCGAATGTTAAGCTGGACCCCCAAAATACACTACGGAGATAGGAACACAGTTTGCAGGTGAATAACTAGTACAGGCTTTAAGCTAGGATGCTGATTTTTGACTTGCCAATGCATATCGCGTGCATCAAGAGAAAAATGAAGTTTCGTAGCTCTACGTGTATTTTAAGCCATTGTGTTGAGTTGCATAATAATACACTAAGGAGATAGGAACAAACTTTATATGTGAATAATTTGTACAGTCTATTTTTAAATGCCAAGATATTTTACGTTGTTTTTTTTGATTGCGTCAAATTTTGTTGTCAATAGAAATGGCCGGGTGAATCCTTAGGTTGTGCCTAAGCATGCATGTCAGCATAAACACATGTTTATAAATGTAAAGTCATACAAAACTTGGTCTTCTGTATTTAGTAAATGAATAACATTTATTCATTTATTCAGCAACACAGTTAAGTAAAGGTGATAATTATATTATATAAAAAAATTGCTATGCTCTTATTGGCACTCATATCAAAATTATTGGTTGCTAACCGCTAAATCCATGAATCACAGAACTAGCATTAAGTTATGCTAGGTAATCTGAATGGATGTGGTCAATCAAAATTGCTTACTTATTTCTTTTTACACAATCAAAATTCTATGATCGTATCCTATTGGTTAAAATGGCAACATATTACATGTATATTGCGCATGCATCCTATATCTATATTTGTATAAAAGCAATTAAATGCAAGACCCATGTAGCTACTGGTCTGCGCACTATATATTTACTATTTTATACTCAAGAATATTGACCTGATATCTTCTCTATATCTAAAAAACAGATAGCTAGCTGTCTTGTCACCGAATTGACCTGGGACCCACCTGGGTCACCCCTTGGTCAGCTACCCCATAATTTTGTTGTCTAGTATACAACCACCCCACTCCCACTATGTACATTTTAATGTTGGTTTTAACATATTTTAGGCTAAGAACAATCAAACATTATTTTATAAGACATTTTTTAATTTAGTCTATTAACTAGCAATCTTCGCCCTTCAATGGGGGACATCTGGATAGAATCCTTGTTCTTTACAAATAACAAATAGACAGCAAAATAAAGCCTTCATAAAAAACAACAGACATTCCCTCTAAAAACAAAAACTCCCAAGACAGCAAGCATCCCCCAGACAGCATTCAAGCATCGATCCCCAGATAGCAAGCATCCCCCAGATAGCAAGCATCCCCCAGATAGCAAGCATCCCCTAGACAGCAAGCATCCCCCAGACCGCAAGCAACCCCAGATAGCAAGCATAACCTGGATACAAAGAGACCTTATAGATATCTAGCTTGATTGATTATTTTTTTGTATCAGATAAAGAGAAAAAATAGCTATTTACATTATGGCAGTTAGTATCTAGAAAAGGTACACACATTTTATAAGAGACATGGTTAGTGGAATTTCCCAGCTATTTAAATTCTAACAATACTATTTATATTTGCTTATTCAGCCTTTATTTTGGCACTTCTTTCACTTATCTCCATCTCAGGTGTTGGCAAGAGCTCCCTACTAGTTCGCTACACAGATGACACTTTTTCTGGCAGTTACATCACCACTATTGGCGTTGACTTCAAGATTAAAACTATTGAAGTAAATGGCGTCAGAGTGAAGCTGCAGATTTGGGACACTGCTGGTAAGGTATACATTTTGAAAACTGTACATCTAATTTATAAATTGATTTCAAAATCTGTCATAGAGGGTTTGAAAATCGGTCATGAACTGATTGTAAAATCGGTCATAAACTTATTTAAAAATTGGTCATAGACTAATTTAAAAATCAGTCATCAACTGATTTAAAAATTGGTCATAGAGTGTTTAAAAATCGGTCATAGACTAATTTAAAAATCAGTCATCAACTGGTTTAAAAATTGGTCATAGAGTGTTTAAAAATCAGTCATAGACTAATTTCAAAATCGGTCATCAACTGATTTAAAAATCGGTCATAGAGTGTTTAAAATCGGTCACAGAGTGATTTGAAAATCGGTCCTAAACTGATTTCAAAATCGGTCTTAAAATGATTGGAAAATCGGTCATAGACTAATTTCAACATCGGTCATAAACTGATTTCAACATCGGTCATAAACTGATTTCAATATCGGTCATAGAGTGTTTGAAAATCGGCCATGAACTGATTTGAAAATCGGTCATAAACTGATTGTAAAATCGGTCATAAACTTATTTAAATATCGGTCATAGACTAATTTAGAAATCGGTCATCAACTTATTTAAAAATCGGTCACAGTGATTTGAAAATCGGCCATAGACTAATTTCAAAATCGGTCATCAACTGATTTAAAAATCGGTCACAGTGATTTCAAAATCGGTCATAGACTAATTTCAAAATCGTATCATCAACTGATTTGAAAATCGGTCATAAACTGCATTACTAAGCCTGACGCTTCTTGTATGTAAACATTATCGCAGGTCAGGAAAGATTCCGCACAATCACAGCAACGTATTACCGCGGCGCTCACGGAATTATTGTTGTGTACGACGTGAACTCTGCTGGCACTTTTTTAAACGTAAAACGCTGGTTTGAAGAGATTCAACAGCACTGTCCAACTGCTGTTGCTAAGGTTATTGGTGAGTAGTACTTAGGCTTTTTATTTTCTAAATTTGAGTTTTAATCTGAAATCGATTCTAAAATAAAATTATATACGCTACATATCGGCAGTTGTCGGATATCAGATATTTAATAAAGTTACCTACGCTACATATCGGTAGTTTTGCACACTACAAACCGTCAACCATTTAAAACTGTACCCCCAGTTGGCAACAAAAACGACTGCCCAGAGACTAAAGTGATCTCAACGCCAGACTTGAAAACCGTGGCCGACGAATTCAATGTGCCATTTGTGGAAACCTCCGCCAAAGACAACGTCAATGTTGATTTGGTAAGAGTTATTTATACAAAATTTATTAATAATTGCCAACTTGTACATGTATTGCTGCATTAATTTTCAGCTATTCAATTTAATTACTGAGGAGATTCTGAAAACCAAGCGATCGGGCGGTCAGAGCGGAGGCAACGGCGCCGACAAAGGCGGAGGAGGCAGCAGCGGCGGCGCCATCAAAGTGACCAAAGTCAAGAGCGGCACCGGCAGCGGTGGAAAAAAGAAATGCTGCTAAATTATTGTTTTTATTGCCGTTTGAATTGTGTTGGGGGTATTTGTGCAATTTTTCTTGTGTATTATAAAACAAACTCTAATTAAGGAAGGATGTGTGTCTTTGTCCCAAACCGCTTGTTTTTTATACGAAAGTAGTTACCTTTAAATTAACTTTAGAATTAATTTTGCTCCGTGCTACAGAGCCGCTACCGAAAGGGGCGGAAGCTACAGAAGGGGCGGAAGCTACAGAAGGGGTGGAAGCTACAGAAGGGGCGGAAGCTACAGAAGGGGCGGAAGCTACAGAAGCGGAAGCTACAGAAGGGGTGGAAGCTACAGAAGGGGTGGAAGCTACCGAAGGGGTGGAAGCTACAGAAGGGGTGGAAGCTACAGAGAGGGGTGGAAGCTACAGAAGGGGTGGAAGCTACAGAGAGGGGGCGGAAGCTACAGAAGGGGCGGAAGCTACAGAAGGGGTGGAAGCTACAGAAGGGGTGGAAGCTACAGAAGGGGTGGAAGCTACAGAGAGGGGGTGGAAGCTGCAGAAGGGGTGGAAGCTACAGAAGGGGTGGAAGCTACAGAGAAGGGGCGGAAGCTACAGAAGGGGTGGAAGCTACAGAAGCGGAAGCTACAGAAGGGGTGGAAGCTACAGAAGGGGTGGAAGCTACAGAGAGGGGGTGGAAGCTACAGAAGGGGCGGAAGCTACAGAAGGGGCGGAAGCTACAGAAGGGGTGGAAGCTATAGAAGGGGTGGAAGCTAAAAAAGGGGGGAAGCTACAGAGGGGGTGGAAGCTACAGAAGGGGCGGAAGCTACAGAAGGGGTGGAAGCTACAGAAGGGGTAGAAGCTACAGAAGGGGCGGAAGCTACAGAAGGGGCGGAAGCTACAGAAGCGGAAGCTACAGAAGGGGTGGAAGCTACAGAAGGGGTGGAAGCTACAGAGAGGGGGTGGAAGCTACAGAAGGGGTGGAAGCTACAGAAGGGGTAGAAGCTACAGAAGGGGTGGAAGCTATAGAAGGGGTGGAAGCTAAAAAAAGGGGGGAAGCTACAGAGGGGGTGGAAGCTACAGAAGGGGCGGAAGCTACAGAAGGGGTGGAAGCTACAGAAGGGGCGGAAGCTACAGAAGGGGCGGAAGCTACAGAAGGGGCGGAAGCTACAGAAGCGGAAGCTACAGAAGGGGTGGAAGCTACAGAAGGGGTGGAAGCTACAGAAGGGGCGGAAGCTACAGAATAGCCGGAAGCTACAGAAGGGGTGGAAGCTACAGAATAGGCGGAACCTACAGAATAGGCGGAAGCTACAGAAGGGGCGGAAGCTACAGAATAGCCGGAAGCTACAGAAGGGGTGGAAGCTACAGAATAGGCGGAAGCTACAGAAGGGGCGGAAGCTACAGAGAAGGGGCGGAAGCTACAGAAGGGGCGGAAGCTACAGAAGAGATTTTACCCGCATGTTATGTTCTAGTATATTGTGGCCGCGGCAAAGCCTCCAGTGAGTGCATGATTTGATGAATTGAATTCACTCTTTTAATGCTACATGTACTTGTTGTTACTGCTAGAAGTAAGTAGGGCGAATCAGATTGCGCTCTTGTTATTAATAATTATTATTGTTTATTCTAGTAGTGTATTAAGCGCTTGCTAAGTACAACATATGAGTTGAAATCTGGCAAACAAAATGACCCAGATTTATAATTAGCTCCAATGTGCCTATAAAAGCTAAACATAATCAATTGTTTTTAAATTGGTGCTTTACCTTCCTGTGACACTATATGTATTTTTTTATTTTTAATGTGCCCTATTTTGTTGATCTGCTTTGCCGCTATTGTTTTAATATTTTTTAATTTCCAAGTTTTTTGCCCCTGTTTCTCGTTTAGTTGCTAATTTTTTATTCTTTTTTACAACTGCGATTGTTGCGTACTCAGAAATTAGTTTTTTAAAATATAAAGAAATATATTTATGCTCACAATTATTTACAAATATTTATATTATATAAAATAGAATTTTGATTCCAATATGAACTGCTCGCTTGCATGCCAAAGATTGTGCCTTCACTCCTGTTTTCTTATTTCTTAGCTGTCACTCCCCCTCTCCCCCTGTCACTCCCTTATCTGCACTGTCACTCCCTTATCTGCACTGTCACTCCACTTATCTGCCCTGTCACTCCCTTATCTGCACTGTCACTCCACTTATCTGCCCTGTCACTCCCTTATCTGCACTGTCACTCCACTTATCTGCCCTGTCACTCCCTTATCTGCACTGTCACTCCACTTATCTGCCCTGTCACTCCCTTATCTGCACTGTCACTCCACTTATCTGCCCTGTCACTCCCTTATCTGCACTGTCACTCCACTTATCTGCCCTGTCACTCCCTTATCTGCACTGTCACTCCACTTATCTGCCCTGTCACTCCCTTATCTGCACTGTCACTCCACTTATCTGCCCTGTCACTCCCTTATCTGCACTGTCACTCCACTTATCTGCCCTGTCACTCCCTTATCTGCACTGTCACTCCACTTATCTGCCCTGTCACTCCCTTATCTGCAATGTCACTCCACTTATCTGCCCGTCACTCCCCTTATCAGCACTGTCACTCCGCTCCCCTTTCACTGCCCTCTTCATCTACAATGTCGGACCTTTTTTCACCCAGCATTTTCGCTCCTGCCCCCATAAATATTCATTTTTAAAACTTGTCAATTTGTTCAAATTTCTGCTGACAAGGCCGCATTAGCGTAGCCAATCATGGAGAATTTTGTCCTATACGAGGACATCACAAATTCGCCCAACATAGCCGGTTGCACCACAACTCACAAAGGTCGCCGCAAAGGCACCATTGCTTTCCTGGCTATCAGCAGTGTGAAGAAGCGAGCCAGAGCTCCCGTCACCAATCACGTGAGATTTGTGAGCGAGTTGCGGCACCCTCTTGTCGTGCAGTTTATGGAATGGTATGAAACCACTAATCACCTGTGGCTGGTGTTTGAGCTGTGCTCAGGCGGCGATTTAGATACCCTGTTGCAACTTGATGGAGCACTGCCGGAGACTGCGATCAGGCAGTTCGGCATGGATTTAGTTCGAGCATTGCACTATCTGCATAGCAGCGATATTGTGTACGCGGACCTGTGCCCCAGTAAAGTGCTAATCGATAATGAAGGCCAGATGAAGCTGGCCGATTTCTCTTTGGCATTTAAAAATGGCGAACTGCTGTCGGATCTGTATTGTCATTTTGTCGATATGGGCGGCGGAGATGAGGAGTCGGATTTATCCGCCGGGGCGGATGGCGATGCGGATGGGGGCGGAGGTGGCGGTCAGATCCGGGAGCCTCAGATGCCGCAGCTGGACTGGCTGGCTCCTGAGATGGTCCGCGGAGATCAACCTTGCGCTGATTACAAATCAGATTTATGGTCGCTGGGCGCTCTGCTCTATCACATGTTCACCGGCAGGCCTCCGTTCGCTGCCGCCACGGCTAAAGATGTAGCCGAAGGCATCGTGTACAAACAGCTGCCGCCACCCAGAGTGAAGGGTGCCCGACTGACCGGCAAGCCAAGCAATGATTTCTCCGATCTAGTTGGCCGGTTGTTGGACAAAGATCCGGACACGAGGCTGGACTGGCCGGAACTGATTAGTCATTCTTTCTGGCAAGGCAAACTGGCGGATTTGGCTGGGTCTTATGGTGATGCTTCGCCAAGGAAATCCATGGCTTTGAATCGGTCTGTCAGCTTGGAGGAGACGCTCGCTTCGGTTAGGCAGTCCCTGCGTGCTAGTCGGAGTCATCACCCCAATCAGCAGCCGCTTGGAGATACCAGTCTGGGGGGGAGCAACAGCAGATCCGTGAGTGGGGTGATGTGTTGGGATCTGAGATAATTTGTTGGGATTGGGGATGACTTTTTAGGATCTGTGATTATTATTTTTTTCTGGAATGAACAGAGACCAGCTACCAGGGATCAGAGACCAGCTATTAGGTATCAGGAACCAGCTATTATGGATCAGAGACCCGCTATTAGGTATCAGGAACCAGCTATTAGGTATCAAAGACACGCTATTAGGTATCAAAGACACGCTATTAGGTATCAAAGACACGCTATTAGGTATCAAAGACACGCTATTAGGTATCAAATACACGCTATTAGGGATCAGAGACTCGCTATTAGACATCGGAGACCAGCTATTAGGGATCAGGAACCAGCTATTATGGATCAGAGACCCGCTATTAGGGATCAGAGACCCGCTATTAGACATCAGATACGAGCTATTAGGTATCAGGAACCAGCTATTAGGGATCAGAGACCCGCTTTTAGGGATCAGAGACCCGGTATTAGACATCAGATACCAGCTATTAGGTATCAGGAACCAGCTATTAGGGATCAGAGACTCGCTATTAGACATCGGAGACCAGCTATTAGGGATCAGGAACCAGCTATTATGGATCAGAGACCCGCTATTAGGGATCAGAGACCCGCTATTAGACATCAGATACCAGCTATTAGGTATCAGGAACCAGCTATTAGGGATCAGAGACCCGCTTTTAGGGATCAGAGACCCGCTATTAGGTATCAAAGACACGCTATTAGGGATCAGAGACCCGCCATTAGACATCGGAGACCAGCTATTATGGATCAGAGACCAGCTAATTAGTGATTACCAGCTAATTAGGGATTACCAGCTATTGCGCGTCCTGAACTAGACATGCAGCCAGACATCTCAACTTTTTTTTCAGCCAATCCCAGAGGATGCAGCCGCCGACAACTCCAGCTTCCATCAGCATGAGCAGCAGCATCATCATAACGATGCAGTCTCCTTCACTTTACACGCCGGCAGTCGCCCAGTTACTGCCAACAACAGCAGCAGCAACAAGCAGCAACAACAGCAGCAACCATCAACTGCTGCAGCAGCCGCCGCCGCCTCAAGCATCAGCGGTCGTCAGTCCAGCCGACCGCCATTAGCTGGTGCCCCAGCAACGCCTCAGCAACAGCGCCGACCCAGCTCCTCAACCGGTGCCACCGACGTTGAAGAGCTTCGCCGATTAATCCACCTAGAAGAGGACGCGGATTCCGCGGGATCAGTTGTTGATAATCCCAGAATTGTTGGCTCTATCACGGATAAGAAATTCGACACGAAATCATTGCCAGTGCCGCCACTCTCGCCAGACCGTCTGGCTGGAATGTCGGCCGCTGAAGTGGCCCGTCATGCTGGCGTCCTGGCGCAGGCCTTCGCCAGCAGCGGCTCCGAGAGGGGACCGCCGTCTCAGAAGCGAATCAATCTGGTGTCCTATGCTGTGTCGGTGTTCTCTGCGACCGCCACCACGCCGGCAGAGCTGGCCCGGCCTCTCCTGGCGTCTGGTACTGTTGCTAACGACTTGTTGAAGCAGGTAAGATCAGGTGCTGCTTTCATTCTGCCTTTTTGATGCTTCCAGGGGTCTGATTTCCCTCTGTTTGATAGCAATAATAATTGATTACACCTGTCCTAATGGCCAGATGTGCAACCGACAGCTCAGTCGCAGCTATTGCGCGGCGCATCTGAAAGCTGCGTACGGCTGTTCAGTCCAAGGACTGGGGGGTCGCCACACACGCCCTCAATTACCCCAGATGATGCTGGCTCCCATTTTACAGCTGGGTGAACTGAAGCAATGCAGAGTTTGGTGCCTTGCTCAAGGACACAAATTGTTCCAGTGGGATCGGGAATCGAACCCCCGACCTTTAAGTTGTGAGTCCGACGCTCTAACCGCTAGGCTACAACCCCTCCTCTCTTTGATGCTCTCCTGCCTTTGATACTTCCCTGTCTCTGACGCTTCCATATATTTGATGCTTCCCTGTCTCTGACGCTTCCATGTATTTGATGCTTCCCTGTCTCTGACGCTTCCATGTATTTGATGCTTCCCTGTCTTTGATGCTTCCCCATCTTTATTGCTTCCCCATCTTTGATGCTTCCCTATCTTTGATGCTTCCCTATCTTTGATGCTTCCCTATCTTTGATGCTTCCCTATCTTTGATGCTTCCCTATCTTTGATGCTTCCCTATCTTTGATGCTTCCCTATCTTTGATGCTTCCCTATCTTTGATGCTTCCCTATCTTTGATGCTTCCCTATCTTTGATGCTTCCCTATCTTTGATGCTTCCCTATCTTTGATGCTTCCCTATCTTTGATGCTTCCCTATCTTTGATGCTTCCCTATCTTTGATGCTTCCCTATCTTTGATGCTTCCCTATCTTTGATGCTTCCCTATCTTTGATGCTTCCCTATCTTTGATGCTTCCCTATCTTTGATGCTTCCCTATCTTTGATGCTTCCCTATCTTTGATGCTTCCATCTTTGATACTCCCCTATCTTCCGCCTCTCTGATTGTTGTTTTTCTCCAATGCAGCAGTCAGCAGCCTACCACCTAAAACCGCACCAATCCCCCATCTCAACCCCTCGCAGATCCGAGAAACCACCCACGCTGATCTGAAGCTGCGCCTCTGCCGTCTGCTGGCCCACCTGTTCCGCTTGGCGGCCCCTCTGCTCGCCTCCGCTACCCCAGCTTCAGCGACTCCATCATCAAAGCTGCAGCATCCTTCGGCATCGTGCGAGACCTGGCCTCTGGGAGAGTCAGCCACCCAGCTCACTGAGATGCTGCGAGAGCAGTTTCGCAACACTAAACTCAAACAGGCGTTGCTGGCCGCTCTGGGGGAACTGCTGGTTGCCATCTCAGCTGGAGAGTCCGCTCTGGGCAAGCAAGTGGCTAAATGGATTGTGCCTGCTATGACAGTCAATCAGGTGTCCCGGTGCTTGCATAGCAGCGAAGAGGTCGTTACTAGTCACCTGGCTTGCAAGATTATTGAGAAGGTAAGCAGCTTCTGTGCTAGATATGAAGCTCCCCCTCCCCCTACTATTATGAAGCTTCCGCCCCTTACTGCCCCCACTAGCATGAAGCTTCCGCGTACATGCGCAACCTTGGGAATCACTCGGCCGTTTCTATTGGCAACATACATATAAGTCGCTATTGGCTGAGAGCAGTCACGTGACTACTATTCCGTCCAATAGCGACTTACATGTGTGTGTTGCCAATAGAAACGGCCGGGTGAATTCCTACGCTACGCATTCCTACTCGTAGATTGCGTCCAAGCATGATCTTCCGCCCCTTACCGCCCCCACTAGCATGAAGCTTCCGCTCCTTACCGCCCCCACTAGTATGAATCTAGTATGAATCTAGTATGAAGCTTCCGCCCCTACTCTCATGAAGCTTCCGCCCCTACTCTCATGAAGCTTCCGCCCCTACTCTCATGAAGCTTCCGCCCCTACTCTCATGAAGCTTCCGCCCCTACTCTCATGAAGCTTCCGCCCCTACTCTCATGAAGCTTCCGCCCCTACTCTCATGAAGCTTCCGCCCCTACTCTCATGAAGCTTCCGCCCCTACTCTCATGAAGCTTCCGCCCCTACTCTCATGAAGCTTCCGCCCCTACTCTCATGAAGCTTCCGCCCCTACTCTCATGAAGCTTCCGCCCCTACTCTCATGAAGCTTCCGCCCCTACTCTCATGAAGCTTCCGCCCCTACTCTCATGAAGCTTCCGCCCCTACTCTCATGAAGCTTCCGCCCCTACTCTCATGAAGCTTCCGCCCCTACTCTCATGAAGCTTCCGCCCCTACTCTCATGAAGCTTCCGCCCCTACTCTCATGAAGCTTCCGCCCCTACTCTCATGAAGCTTCCGCCCCTACTCTCATGAAGCTTCCGCCCCTACTCTCATGAAGCTTCCGCCCCTACTCTCATGAAGCTTCCGCCCCTACTCTCATGAAGCTTCCGCCCCTACTCTCATGAAGCTTCCGCCCCTACTCTCATGAAGCTTCCGCCCCTACTCTCATGAAGCTTCCGCCCCTACTCTCATGAAGCTTCCGCCCCTACTCTCATGAAGCTTCCGCCCCTACTCTCATGAAGCTTCCGCCCCTACTCTCATGAAGCTTCCGCCCCTACTCTCATGAAGCTTCCGCCCCTACTCTCATGAAGCTCCCGCCCGTATACTGTTTAAATTCCACCTCCCGTCATTACAGCCGCTTCCTCTACACAGATGCATAACCAAATCAGCCAACCGCCCCTCCTTCCCCCCACCTGGCAGGTATGCGGCTACCAGGACACTCAGCACGCCGCCCGTTTCAGCACCCAGGAGCTGGGCCAGCTGGTCTGGTCCACCCTTCGCCTGGCTACCCTGGACAGCCTGCGAATCTGTGCAGCTGTCAGTCTCAGCCGCATGTGCCGCATCAGTCCCGCTATCTGTCAATCAGTAGTTGATAAAGCTGGACTATCCAGCGTGCTGGACTGCTTGAATGCACCGTCCAGTCTAACCAGAGTGCAACAGTCGGTGCTGAGCATGCTGGGTGCCAGTCTGATCTGCAGTCCTACCGCTCCATTCAGCAAGAAGCTGTCTCAGGACCGAGACTTCCTACACTCGGTGCTCAAACAGCTGGAGAGTCCGAATCCATTAAACCGAGCCAAAGCGTTTCTAATAGTCGATTCGGTAGTTCGAAATTCGCCAGATTCGTTGAATGTCTGCTGCAATCTCCGGCTGTTGGTGTATGTTGAACGGGACTCGAGGCGGGACACGCCAGGGGCTGGTCGAGGCGCAGCAGGGGTGGAGCTGCAGGCGCACCTGTACCACTGCCTGGACCTGCTGGTTGGCACCCTGTGCGCCTGCGTGCCGGGCGTGACCGATCAAATTCTTGCTGCGTTGGACGCTGTAGCTGGTAGGAAGCATCCATCTAATGCTCAGGTAAATTTGACAATTATTGTCTACCCGATATGTATCGAAAGTTGTTTGTTAAATAATCAATTGTTTTAAGTTGTTTTTGCTCTGGGTAACCCAGCCACGATCCGTACCCATTCAGTGAGGGTTGTAGCCTTGTGGTTAGAGTGTCGGACTCATGATTGAAAGGTCGGGGGTTCGATTCCCGATCCCACTCGGAACAATTTGTGTCCTTGAGCAAGGCGCTTAACTCTGCATTGCTTCAGTCCACCCAGCTGTAAAATGGGTGCCAGCATTAGCTGGGATAATTGAGGGTGTGTGGCAACCCCCCAGTCCTTGGACTAAACAGCCGTACGCAGCCTTCAGATGCGCCGCGCAATAGCTCCATATCTGTGTACAGTAGTTGCTTATCCCGATATGTATCGAAATGCAGAAATACGTACATTAAAAAAACTCTACATTATTTGAAAGTATTCCACAGTGGCTTATTATACTACTGATATGAATGGAACATATTAGAGATTCCAAATTCAAAATTGAATGCTTCACCCGTTTTCGCTCTAGCTTAGCTAGCACTACCGATATGTATCGAAATTTAAAAATTAATGTTACTCAGATTTAAACTCGTTTAGTCGTTAACTCGTTTCCTCAACACATATCTAGGATATGTTGCCTAAGATTAGCTGAACTACCGATATGTATCGAAATGTATATATTTTCTAAATTTATATCTAGGATATGCTGCCTAACTAAGATTAGCTAGGCTACCGATATGTATCGAAATAACCTTTTCTAACGATTCTGAAAAATTATGCAGGCAAAACAGCTGCGCCAGTGGTTACCCCTGACGTCGGTGCTGGCCCAGCTATCGGGGTCTCCGGCTCTGCGGTCCCGCATCGTTCAGGCTCCGTTTCTGTCATTTCTTGGCCAGCTGCTCAGCCACTGTCAGGCACTGGACTGTCACAAGACTGTTGTTGAACCGGCTGTGAGCCACGAAGAAGTCATCACTACCGCTTTGACTATCGCAGAATCTTTGGTGCTGCATCCCAACTTGCTGGTTGGCTGCGGCGAATTGGTTGCTAAGCAACTGTTGCCACCGCTGGGCGGTCTCATTGGCAGCAGTGTTGTTGAGACTAGGGTGAGCTTCTTCTGCTGCTACCTCATTGAAGCTTCCGCCCCTCCCATCAAGCTTCCGCCCCCTCCCATCAAGCTTCCGCCCCCTCCCATCAAGCTTTCGCCCCCTCCCATCAAGCTTCCGCCCCCTCCCATCAAGCTTCCGCCCCCTCCCCATGAAGCTTCCGCCCCTTCCTATGAAGCTTCCGCCCCCTTCCTATGAAGCTTCCGCCCCCTTCCTATGAAGCTTCCGCCCCCTTCCTATGAAGCATCCGCCCCTTTCCATAAAGCTTCATCCCCCTTGCTATGAAGCTTCATCCCCTCATAAAGCTTCCGCCCCCTCTCATGAAGCTTCCGCCCCCTTCCTATGAAGCTTTCGCCCCCTCCCCATGAAGCTTCCGCCCCCTTCCTATGAAGCTTCCGCCCCCTTCCTATGAAGCTTCCGCCCCCTTCCTATGAAGCTTCCGCCCCCTTCCTATGAAGCTTCCGCCCCCTCCCCATGAAGCTTCCGCCCCCTTCCTATGAAGCTTCCGCCCCCTTCCTATGAAGCTTCCGCCCCCTTCCTATGAAGCTTCCGCCCCCTTCCTATGAAGCCTCCGCCCCTTCCTATGAAGCTTCCGCCCCTTTCCATAAAGCTTCATCCCCCTTGCTATGAAGCTTCATCCCCTCATAAAGCTTCCGCCCCCTCTCATGAAGCTTCCGCCCCATCCCCATTAAACTTTCCGCCTCCTTCCTCTAAAGCTTCATCCCCTCATGAAGCTTCCGCCCTCTCCTTATGAATCTTCCGCCCCCTCATGAAGCTTCCGCTGTCTTCCTCATGAAGCTTCCGCCCCCTCCTCATGAAGCTTCCGCCCCCTCATGAAGCTTCCACCCTCTTCCTTATAAAGCTTCCACCCTCTTTCTTATAAAGCTTCCACCCCTTTAAAAAACGCCTGTCATAAATAGTAACAATGTCACTTATAAAGTAGAATTTGTACTTTCATATTTTATAATTGCCAGATTTCTGTGTCACATCCACACACCCTGCTGTTCCACTTCCCCAGGTGGTCGCCATGAAAATATTCGCCGAAATGTGCTGCCACCTGCTCGCCCAAGATATCGAATCGGAATCGGTCGCAGCTGCGATAGACGACTTGATCATTCCTCAGTCCGAGTCCCTTCTGCTCGAGGCCGAGCCGGCTCCCTGCTTTCTATTAAAGCTACTCGGCAGCTATTGCGAGGCAAAACCGTCAGCGGCCGCCATTGTTCAGCTTGCAGGTCTGCCCCAGTTGCTGTTGCAGCTGCTGGCTGATAGACAGTTTGGCTTCACGTCTCAAACCGCTTTGAATTCGTTTCGACTTATCACGGTTGGTTTATTGATTGATTATCTGGTTGCTATGGTGTAGCTAACTGGTTGCTATGGTGTAGCTAACTGGTTGCTATGGTGTAGCTAACTGGTTGCTATGGTGTAGCTAACTGGTTGCTATGGTGTAGCTAACTGGTTGCTATGGTGTAGCTAACTGGTTGCTATGGTGTAGCTAACTGGCTGCTATGGTGTAGCTAACTGGTTTCTTTGGTGTAGCTAACTGTTTTCTATGGTGTAGCTAACTGGTTGCTGTGGTGTAGCTAACTGGTTGCTATGGTGTAGCTAACTGGTTGCTATGGTGTAGCTAACTGGTTGCTATGGTGTAGCTAACTGGTTGCTATGGCGTAGCTAACTGGCTGCTATGCTGTTGCTGGACTGCTCTTATATTTCAGCTTTGAACTTGATAAAAAATGCTAAAATTCTACTGAAAGTAGCTCCAAATGTACATTGTTTGCGCATAAACATCCAACCAGATTCTACTCAGCCAACGCGACTCCAAAGCTGCCAGCGCTCTGCTGCCAGACAGTGTGCCAGCTCTGGGTACCTGCTTCACCGAGCTGGCATCAGCCGCCACAGCCCCGGCCATGGACCCCGCAGCCGCGCTAGAATCGGCCACTCACCTACAAGCGGTCCTTGACCCCGTCAACGCCTGTCTCAGAGTCGTGTCCGACGTTGCTCGCCGAGCATTGCAACTTCGTCGAACAATGAACAATAACACTGCTGGTAACCAAGGCAACACTGCTAACAATGCTACGGTGAATTCGACTCTGTCATCGGAGTCTTGCGCCGCTGAGGCTGAACGGCTGTTGGTGACAGTCCGACCTCTGGCTGACCTGACCGGGCCTCTAGTCCGGCTTCTCTGTCACGAGGACCCCGAAGTGGACGAGCAGTCCTTGAAAGCTCTGTCGCATCTGGCTTCCCTGTTTGGTGGCGAGCACTGCGACTGGCTGGGGCCTGAGTGTCTGGATGGTTTCTCAAGGTTTGCTTTTCCCAAATCAGTGGTCTCAGAATCCCAAATCGATGGTCTCTCAGAATCCCAAATTGATAGGAAGTATCAGAATCCCAAATCGATGGGGTATCAGATTCTCAAATCTATGAGCTATCAGAATCCCAAATCAATGGGGTATCAGATTATCAGAATCCCAAAAAATGGGGTATCAGAATCCCAAATCGATGGTCTCTCAGAATCCCAAATTGATGGGAAGTATCAGAATCCAAAATCTATGAGGTATCAGAATCCCAAATCGATGGGGTATCAGAATCCCAAATCGATGGGGTATCAGAATCCCAAATCTATGAGGTATCAGAATCCCAAATCGATGGGGTATCAGAATCTCAAATCTATGAGGTATCAGAATCCCAAATCGATGGGGTATCAGAATCTCAAATCTATGAGGTATCAGAATCCCAAATCGATGGGGTATCAGAATCTCAAATCTATGAGGTATCAGAATCCCAAATCGATGGGGTATCAGATTCTCAAATCTATGAGCTATCAGAATCCCAAATCGATAGTCTCAGAATCCCAAATCGATAGTCCCAAAATCCGAAGTCTAAGAATCCCAAATCGATAGTCCCAAAATCCCAAATCGATAGTCTCAGAGTCAGAATCCCAAATCGATGATGTCTCAGAATCCCAAATCGATGATGTCTCAGAATCCCAAATCGATGATGTCTCAGAATCCCAAATCGATGATGTCTCAGAATCCCAAATCGATGATGTCTCAGAATCCCAAATCGATTATGTCTCAGAATCCCAAATCAATGGTGTCTCAGAATCCCAAATAAAAAACAAAACGATTTTACAGAGCCCTGCAGAGCGGTGTGCAGAAGCGAGTCAGGATTGTGCTGCGCATTTTAAAACGATTCGCTGCCACATCGGCCGCGGCTAACCAGCTGGCTCCGGGACTGCTCAGCGCTGAGTCAGCCTCAGGTTTGGAGCTGCTCAGATCGGCGCTGATGGACACGTCTAGCCGGGCTGACAATGCAGCCGATGCTGGGGTGAGAAATCTGGTGCAGGAGATTCTCGCTGCGCTGGCTGAGTGCTAACTGATTAGTTGAACTACTGATAGTAGTGTGCCCCAATCAGTTGATAATTCATTTGTTTATTATGCAATACCTGCTGCTGGTCGGAATATTCTATTTGTGTGCTTGTTCTACTTAACTGCTGATTTTGATAGTTTGGTTTTTCAGATCTGTTTCTATTCTTTGTACAGATTTTTCTTATGGATGGTGTCTGTCTGTCTGTCTGTCTGTCTGTCTGTCTGTCTGTCTGTCTGTCTGTCTGTCTGTCTGTCTGTCTGTCTGTCTGTCTGTCTGATTGTCTGTCTGTCTGTCTGTCTGTCTGTCTGTCTGATTGTCTGTCTGTCTGTCTGTCTGTCTGTCTGTCTGTCTGTCTGTCTGCCTGTCTGTCTCTCTGTCTGTCTGTCTGTCTGTCTGTCTGCCTGTCTGATTGTCTGTCTGTCTGTCTGTCTATCTGTCTGTCTGTCTGTCTGTCTGTCGGCCTGCCTGTCTGATTGTCTGTCTGTCTGTCTGTCTGTCTCTCCCCCTCTCTCTCTAGCCTAGCCTAAGCAGTACACTCTAAACTAAGCGGTCACACACTCCTATTAATTGTTAGCAGCTGTGCTAAATTTTTCCAATACATGTGGTAGTACATGCGCATATGCTAGCTGCATTATTTTAGTTTCCGTCCAAATTCTTTGAAATTAAAAGTGCTTTTCTCTTAACTTTATGTAGCTTGACAGACGGATTTACACCGAAACTGTAGCATTCCTATAATTAGGCGTCAGTTTGAAATTTACTCAATTTACTGAGATTTTTTGTAATTTTTTGTAATTGTCCATCACATCTTAAATAACGAAATTTTCTCTTTTTTTAATTATTAATTTGCCTTTGTATTTATTATTTGTTTAAATTTAATCACATTCCCTTTGCGAAATCAATGTAATGAATTGCTTGATTTATGAATATAATTTTCAAATCAGTGCAGTGCTGTTGTCTATCAGTTTAATGTTCGTGTCTTGCTAACTTTATCTTTTAAAGCTAGTGGATTTAGTAACTTCATAGCAGCTTAAGCAGCTTATGGAATTTTTTTCGTAGCATATTTTCATTGAGCCCTCAGAGCCACCTGAGGAATTCCCCTCGAGATTTCAGAGCTACCTGAGGAATTCCCCTTGAGATCTCAGAGCCACCTGAGGAATTCCCCTTGAGATTTCACAGCCACCTGAGGAATTCCTCTTGAGCTTTCAAAGCCACCTGAGGAATTCCCCTTGAGCTTTCAAAGCTACCTGAGGAATTCCCCTTAAAAACTTGAACCTAAAATATTCATCTAATGAATTCTATAGGAAACGAACTCACAAAAACGTTATCTGAACATTCTAATTCTTATTTCAGTTCAGAACAATTGGTGAATAATCGCACAATATTAAAGAATTAATCAATAATATTCAACAGCACAGCAATGCGCCCAGGTGAAGAGCTGGAGAACTACCTTCGCCAGGGCTACACCTGGAACCGGTTGCCTTCCTCAGCTAAGCAACAACTCGGTGGAGAACGCGAATTCGCCAATGCAATTTATCAGTTCGGTTTGCGCAACCAGTTAAAATTTGAAGATCACCAGATAGGAGCTTACAGTAAGCGCCTGTTGAAGCGGTCGGAACGACAGTATTACGAAGATTTGGTGGCTTACAGCCGTGAACACCTGTTGCTCTATCCTTATCATCTGCAAGCTAAGATAGCCAGAGGCCTTGGCGTTACGCCATATCATTATTACACAGATATGGTTGAGTCTATCATGAATTTGGAGCGCAGCTACGATTGTTTGCCAAATTTCACAGCGGCTGATTGTGTCAGAATCCTTGGCATTGGTCGCAATCAGTACATCGAGGTGATGAATCAGACTCGATCGAGTAGGAGAATTCTGGGATTAGAAATTCGTAAGAGGCGTGTGAGGGATTTCCTACCGCATCAGCCTATTGAGGATGTGGTCATACAGCCTTGGTGGCTGGTGCATGTGGGATACGTGCCTAATGATGCTATTCAGGTGAGCCTTCTGAGTTTTTTGTTCATGTCAAACAATCAGCACTGAATAATAGGATTATTAAGCGCTTAAATAGAATCGCCCCTGAACTACGACAACCATTTAAGAATCTCCCTTGAACTATAACTATCATCTAAGAATCCCCCCTAAACTATAACTACCATCTAAGAATCGCCCCTAAACTATAACAATCATCTAAGAATCGCCCCTGAACTTTGAAAACCATGTAAGAATCGCCCCTAAATTACAATCATCTGACAATCGCCTTTGAACTATAATAATCCTGAAAGAATCGCCACTGGACTATAATAATTTATGAATTCTCAGATAACCCCTAAACAAGTCAATTTTAAACCATCCATTACTACCTGAGAAGCTTTAACTACCCCCACTAATACAAAGATCATCCCCAATCAAAACATCCAGGTGTGCACTCCCATCGAGCGGCGCCTGATTGACAGCCTGATCGATCGAAACGGCGGCCCAATCGTTGCTGGAACAGTTGATTATCACCTGCTTAAGTCGCTCTACCTGAAAGGTTTCGTCTATTTAGACATACCAATTGCCGATGAAGATTGCATTGTTGTGCCCACACTAGAAGGCTTCGTGATGAATCGAGTAATTGGTGACTCGTTTGAAAATCTGCTCTATAAGATTTTCATATCAATTGACGAGCATACCACTATTAAGGAGCTGGCTAGTGTGCTTCAGGCTGATCTCAGCATGGTTAGATGCTTGATTATTATTTTATTATTTACTTGTAAAATAACCGCCACGGTGCCAACCACCCCACTACCCCATTCTCCGCCAGCCAAGCACCCACCACCCCATTCACCGCCAGCCAAGCACCCACCACCCCATTCACCGCCAGCCAAGCACCCACCACCCCATTCTCCGCCAGCCAAGCACCCACCACCCCATTCACCGCCAGCCAAGCACCCACCAACCCATTCTCCGCCAGGCAAGCACCCACCACCCCATTCACCGCCAGCCAAGCACCCACCACCCCATTCACCGCCAGCCAAGCACCTACCACCCCATTCTCCGCCAGCCAACACCCACCAACTCATTCTCCACTAGCCAACACCCACCACCTCATTCTCCACTAGCCAACACCCACCACCTCATTCTCCGCCAGCCAACACCCACCACCTCATTCTCCGCCAGCCAACACCCACCACCTCATTCTCCGCCAGCCAACACCCACCACCTCATTCTCCGCCAGCCAACACCCACCAGCTCATTCTCCACTAGCCAACACCCACCACCTCATTCTCCACTAGCCAACACCCACCACCTCATTCTCCACCAGCCAACACCCACACCGCCAGACAAGCGCCCCATTCTCTGCCGAACCAAGCACCCGCTTTTTTGGCCAAGTACGCTCGCAAGCATCCACCAACTCATTTTCACCCCACTCTCTAACAACCTCAGGTAAAGACGGCCATCTCGCTATTCTGTCGCCTTGGCTTCGCATTCAAAAAGACTTCGCCCAATTCAGAGCTGCCATCCCCGGTAGGCTCCACCACCTCTGTTGGTCAGTCATCACTTGGAGCCGAGTCTCAAGCATCGGTGAACATTGAGCAAGCGTCAGCTTCGACAGGCAGTGGTGACTCAATTCTCACCAATGGCGGTCGTCACCCCAGCTGGATCGGGGTGCCAACAATGGCCCGGCCGCATCACGCCAATGGGCCTTCGTTGTTGAATCCTACAGGAGCTTCTCTGCCGCCGCCGTTGACAAATGCAGCAACTGCGAATGCGAGTGTTTCGGGCTCTGCCGGGCAGCATCCGCGTTTGGGTTCCACCGGCAGTGCGGACTTGACTGCCCTAGATCCAGCATCAGCCGTCAGCAACAGCGACGCAACATCAAATAGTGGATCATCGAATCGATTAAAAATTGCTTTCCTATTCGATTCAACTCTCACAGCCTACTTGATGATGGGCAATTTATCGCCAGGCTTAAAGAATCACGCTGTCACAATGTTTGAAGTTGGCAAACTAAGCGAGGAGAGCATGGACAGCTTCCTAGCTGAGTTAGACAAAGTTGAAGATATTGGCGAAGGCGAAGTGGCCAGGTATTTTTGGCATGCGGTTAATCTGAGAGACACGGTAGCCAGGCTGAGGCATAATCCGAAGATTAACGGCGGATTAGGCTTAGATCTGTTGCGCACTGAGTCTCTGTTGAGTCTGGAACCAGCTAGTCGGAGTCGGATTCTAGCCAAGAATTATGCCTTCCTGTTGTCCATGGCGCCCATCAGCCAGGAGGATCGAACTGTGATGATGTGCAATCCGCTGCATCTGGGACCGCCCATTCCCGAGGTGAATTCCATCTGGTTTAAACTGTTTCTCTATTGTCTGACTGGCTGCGGACCGCCTTCGCTACTGCTGGCTAAGGGTACTCGGCTGAGTAAGCTGCCGAAACAGTTGAGACGGTTTCACACCTTCCTAGTGACCGCCTGGGGTCACGATCCCAGCGAGACTCCGGCTAGTAACCTGTTGGCTACAGTGAACGATGCTTTGACTATTTCTGCCGTGCTTGTGCAAGGTGAATTGTTGGGGGATGATTTAGAGTCTGATTCAGGTGGGGTGGGTGTCGCTAATTAGGGTCTGACTCAGGTGGGGTGGGTGTCGCTAATTAGGGTCTGGTTCAGATGGGGTGAGTGTCGTTAGTTAGGGTCTGACGCAAGTGAGGTGGGTGTCGCTAATTTTAGGGTCCGGCGCAGGTGAGGTGGGTGTCGCTTATTAGGGTCTGGTACAGGTGGGGTGGGTGTCGCTAATTAGGGACTGGTTCAGGTGGGGTGGGTGTCGCTAGTTAGGTCTGACGCAAGTGAGGTGGGTTTCGCTTATTTTAGGGTCCGACGCAGGTGGGGTGGGTGTCGCTAATTATAGGGTCCGGCGCAGGTGAGGTGGGTGCCGCTAATTAGGGTCTGGTACAGGTGGGGTGGGTGTTGCTAATTAGGGTCTGTTTCAGTTGGGGTGGGTGTCGCTAATTAGGGTCTGGTACAGGTGGGGTGGGTGTTGCTAATTAGGGTCTGGTACAGGTGGGGTGGGTGTTGCTAATTAGGGTCTGTTTCAGTTGGGGTGGGTGTCGCTAATTAGAGTCTGGCTCTAATGGATGGTTGTCGATAATTAGGATCTGACCAAGGTGGGCCTGTGTCACTAATTAGGGTCCGGCGCAGGTGGGGTGGGTATCGCTAATTAGGTTCTCGTTCAGGTGGGGTGAGTGTCGCTAATTAGGGCCTGGCTTAGGTGAAATGGATGCGCTCGTTAGGGTTTGACGCAGGTGCGGTGGGTTCGCTAATTAACGTCTGCCGTAGGTGGATTAAATGACGCTTAATTAGTTCTCGCAGATGCCACAATTGCAACTAAACACCAAATCCCCAGGCTACGCAAGCGACTGCAAGCAGACCAATGTCCCATTTCCAACTCCAATTGTTGAACTCCCCGGCGATCAAGGAGCCCTGGTGTCTCGCCTATTCTCTGAGCTGGATCTCCAGTGCCAATGCGGCTACATCACGTTGCTATGCGAATCTGCGCCCAGCAACGGTTGCACTCTGCTTGATTTGCACTTTGGCGTGCCGCTATTCGACAGTGGCGTCACCGCAGCGGTCTGTCAGGGCCTGATCGAACGAGAACTTCTGTCAGAGCGAAATAAGGCCCCGTTGTTGCGAGCGAATCGAGCCCTGACGCTGTCTCTGTTGGACTTTATCGCCGAGTGGACAGGTTCAGCGCAACCGGTGGTTGCCTCCGGTTCAAGAATGGCCACCCCGCTCCCCAGTAGGAGTTTGCAGTTCTTCGATTCTAAACTGTCCTACGCTGTTGATTGTTGTTGCAATTAAAATTTGATTTATTTTTCTTAATCTGCTAATAACACATTAATTGCATAATGACAAAACCGATGTCCGCGCCTGTTACTTGCGGGGGCATTTTAAATCGAACGGTTTTGTGTTCTGTTTTCACGCTGCGTTTACTCTTATATGTGTATTGTTATTGATGTTGCTTACTAAGTAGATTTTAATTTGCATCGGTCAGCGAACGACACATTGACACAAATTCCTAATCTTTATCTGATATATGGATTGTTTTTTAGTATTAATATCAACAATTTTGTGTACTTATTTGATCTATACATTGCATATACTTTAACATATACTTTAGCATATACTTTAAGGTAATACTAGTGGTACAATACTACATGCACTTATTCTCAGATTTATGGCCAATAATTCAATAACATATATACATGTATACATGTACAAACGAATAAACCATTTATCTTTCTTTCATATGCGACAAACTACCCCATTTTTCTCCTTAAATTTACCAGGCTTCCCTAGCAAGGAAGCTCCCGCCACTCAATTCCGTGCACACCCACCTCACTCCGCCAGGCTGCCTTAACGAACAAGCCCCCCCCCCACCACCTCATTTCTCTCAATTCCGTGCGCACCCACCCCACTCCGCCAGGCTGCCTTATCAAACAAGCCCCCACCACCTCATTTCTCTCAATTCCATGTGCACCCACCCCACTCCGCCATACTGCCTTAACGAACAAGCCCCCCCCCACCACCTCATTTCTCTCAATTCCGTGCGCACCCACCCCACTCTGCCATACTGCCTTAACGAACAAGCCCCCCCACCACCTCATTTCTCTCAATTCCGTGCGCACCCACCCCACTCCGCCAGGCTGCCTTATCAAACAAGCCCCCACCACCTCATTTCTCTCAATTCCATGTGCACCCACCCCACTCCGCCATACTGCCTTAACGAACAAGCCCCCCCCCACCACCTCATTTCTCTCAATTCCGTGCGCACCCACCCCACTCTGCCATACTGCCTTAACGAACAAGCCCCCCCACCACCTCATTTCTCTCAATTCCGTGCGCACCCACCCCACTCCGCCAGGCTGCCTTATCAAACAAGCCCCCACCACCTCATTTCTCTCAATTCCATGTGCACCCACCCCACTCCGCCATACTGCCTTAGCGAACAAGCCCCCCACCACCTCATTTCTCTATCCATTCCGTGCGCACCCACCTCACTCCGCCAGCTAGCATATGTACCTCATTTTCTTTATTTTTAAGCATCAGGCCTCCACCCTGATCTTATTGATCGTATGTTACTACAAGTCAGCTTCGTCTACAACAACCAATCTCTAATTTATAACATTCATTCAGGCTGCGCGCAGATTATCAACCTGTCACTCAGTCCCCCGCTAACTCCATGAGACGCCGCCTACTCCGTCCCAAACCAGCGCCCATGTCACTTGATTCGCTTCCCATGTAATGTAATGTGATTTTCTCTATTGATTATTGATGAAAATGGCAGTTTTTTTTCTGCTTAAGGTCCTGCTTGTGCTCGCTTTTGTCTTTTTTTCGCTTTTACGTTTTTTTTCTTTGTGTGTTTTGTAATGACATGTCGATATTGGAGACAGGTGTTATGCTAGTGGGGCTTACGCGTTTTATATTATGATCTGCATTCCTGACCTATTAAACAGAATGATAAACCGCTGTTTTTATTAATCAAGTTTCTGATTCTTCATAACTAGTGTTATTTTCCCAGATTGAATCAACAAGTTCAGTGTTTTTCTATCAATTTAAAAGTAAAACAACGCGTTCAGTTTAAAAATTTCAGTTTATTGATTTCTTTTGATTAAATGTTTTTGCTACAAAATTCAAATCTAAAATATTGATTTCTGCAACGCATAAAGTTATGAAGTTGCTTAAGGGTTATTATTATGAAGAACAAACTGCACTTACAATATGCGTCTTTATTATTTTGTTTAGTACTTTTATCGCCTCTGAATATCCGTAGTTATCGCCCCCAAAGTGCCCTAGGAATCGCCCCCAAGTCACCATAGGAATCGCCCCCAAGTCACCATAGGAATCGCCTCAAATCGCTTATGTAAAGAATGGCTACTAATGGATAAATTTTGCTTCGATATTTTATGACTGTCAAATTAATCGGCTTCTACTATAAGTAGTTCAATAGTACCATCTTAGATTGAGCAGTAGTTAATTATAATAGGTTCATCACAATGGCAGACGAAGAGGATCTAAGCTGCATAATCTGCAGCAACGTGTACACCGATCCCCGAGTGCTGCCGTGTGGTCACTCTTTCTGCTCGGCTTGCATCGCTCAGTGGCGTCAAAATCAGCCCGTATGCCCCAACTGCCGCGGTCCAATCGGCCCCGTCAATCCGCCTAGAAACACTATTCTCGCTAATATTGTTGAACGATTCTTGCAACAGCAGCAACATGCTGCCAGCTTGTTGAACGCTTGTGACAAGTGCGGACGATCAGGACCTGCCGTGCAAGTCTGTCGGCATTGCCGCCATCCGCTGTGCGGCCCGTGCACTGTTAAGCATGTCCAGAAGCTTAAAGTGCGAACCAACGATGCTATTAATAGGTACAGACTCTCTATCTATCCCTCTTGGTCAGCCTTCCCTCCCTCACCCCAATGTACTCTCTATCTTTCTATTCCTCTTGGCCAGCCTTCCCTCTCTCACCCCAATGTACACACTCTTTCTATCCCTCTTGGCCAGCCTTCCCTCCCTCACCCCAATGTACGCACTCTCTCTATCCCTCTTGGCCAGCCATCCCTCCCTCACCCCAATGTACACACTCTCTATCCCTCTTGGCCAGCCATCCCTCCCTCACCCCAATGTACACACTCTCTATCCCTCTTGGCCAGCCTTCACTCCCTCACCCTAATGTACATACACACTCTCTATCCCTCTTGGCCAGCCTTCACTCCCTCACCCCAATGTACACACTCTTTCTATCCCTCTTGGCCAGCCTTCACTCCCTCACCCTAATGTACACACTCTTTCTATCCCTCTTGGCCAGCCATCCCTCCCTCACCCCAATGTACACACTCTCTATCCCTCTTGGCCAGCCATCCCTCCCTCACCCCAATGTACACACTCTCTATCCCTCTTGGCCAGCCTTCACTCCCTCACCCTAATGTACATACACACTCTCTATCCCTCTTGGCCAGCCTTCACTCCCTCACCCCAATGTACACACACTCTATCCCTCTTGGCCAGCCATCCCTCCCTCACCCCAATGTACACACTCTCTATCCCTCTTGGCCAGCCATCCCTCCCTCACCCTAATGTACACACTCTCTATCCGTCTTGGCCAGCCTTCACTCCCTCACCCTAATGTACATACACACTCTCTATCCCTCTTGGCCAGCCTTCACTCCCTCACCCCAATGTACACACACACTCTCTATCCCTCTTGGCCAGCCATCCCTCCCTCACCCCAATGTACACACTCTCTATCCCTCTTGGCCAGCCATCCCTCCCTCACCCCAATGTACACACTCTCTATCCCTCTTGGCCAGCCTTCACTCCCTCACCCTAATGTACATACACACTCTCTATCCCTCTTGGCCAGCCTTCACTCCCTCACCCCAATGTACACACTCTTTCTATCCCTCTTGGCCAGCCTTCACTCCCTCACCCTAATGTACACACTCTTTCTATCCCTCTTGGCCAGCCTTCCCTCCCTCACCCCAATGTACACACTCTCTATCCCTCTTGGCCAGCCATTTCTCCCTCACCCCAATGTACACACTCTCTATCCCTCTTGGCCAGCCTTCACTCCCTCACCCTAATGTACATACACACTCTCTATCCCTCTTGGCCAGCCTTCACTCCCTCACCCCAATGTACACACACACTCTCTATCCCTCTTGGCCAGCCTTCACTCCCTCACCCCAATGTACACACTCTTTCTATCCCTCTTGGCCAGCCTTCCCTCCCTCACCCCAATGTACACACACACACACACACACACACACACACACATACTATCACTCTCCTTATGTCCCTTATGTTTTAAATATATTAAATCATTCATCCCTAACTTACGCCAATCTTCTCAGACTGGAACCGTTGCTCAAAAAGCAAGAAGACAGAATGGATCAGCTGCTGAATGCGCAGGCTGAATGGACTCATGCTCAGGTAGGATATGAGTTTGTATTATTGCTTATACGTGTTTTCGTATATTTATGCGCATCTGTCTGTTTCTTTGTCTCCCTGGGGTAAGTCTAGGGCGAATCTTGTGACTTTAAACAACTCCAACGACTGTGATGCGACGGAGCGGTGCGACATCTTGTCGTTTTAGAGTTGTCTCGAGTTAGTTTACCCGACTCTTGGGCGATGCAAGTGAATCTAGGACGCTTCTTGGGTCTGTGTTGTCTGATCTGTCTTGTCGTGTCTGTCAGAGTAACATACTTGCCACCCCCTGTCAAATCCACAGGCGTCTCTAGCCGCAGTCCTGGCTAAGGTGAACAACCGCTTGGACTTAATCAACTCCGAGGTAGCCAATCGCACCGATCTGATTCACTCGTCTCGCGAACAGTTCGCAGCAATGAAGTCGGCCCTAACCGTCTCAGCCGCCAGCGCTACAGACGCGGCTCTGCTTGGTCGCACAATAAAGAATGTCAACTGTTTGGCGCTGAAATTCAATGCTGACGATGACCAGCAGAGCTCGTCAGCTGCTGCGAGTAACAGCAGTTTTAGTAATCGGCCAGAATTGGAAGGCACCTCAGCCGAAGTTGATGAGCTGATAACTAGATTGTCAGTCTGTGTTGATGTTAATAATGTTTCTGATACCATGGTGGTTTCCATGGCAACGCCGGAGAAACCGAAGCAGCAGCCGCAGCAACAGCCGCAGCCGCAACAGCAGCAGATCCCATCTACGCCTAGCATTCTAGGGCCGGGCCCGCCAACTAAAGCAATTTTATCTAAATATTATTCAAATTTTCCGCAACAATTTACCTACTATTTCACTGTAGTTGGGTCTATTGTTAGCTTGACCGTGTGCTCCAACACGGAGGGTTACCTGTACGGTAGAGGCATGGTCCTCTCGGCTCGTACTGTGGCGGCTGCTGGCGAACAGGCATCCTTCAAGGCACTACCGGATGAGGTTATTCTAATCTTGGAGGGAGTGTCGCCGCATACTAAGGTTGGTTGCTAAGGTCTTGTTTATTTAGGCTTGCGATAAGGGAAAAGGGCACTGGGATAAGGGAGGGTGACACTGGGATAGGGAAGAGTGACACTGGGATAAAGGAGAGTGGCACTGGGATAAGGGAGGGTGACACTGGGATAGGGAAGAGTGACACTGGGATAAAGGAAAGTGGCACTGGGATAGGGGAGAGTGGCACTGGGATAAAGGAAAGTGGCACTGGGATAAGGGAGAGCGGCACTGGGATAAGGGAGAGTGGCACTGGGATAGGGGAGAGTGGCACTGGGATAAAGGAAAGTGGCACTGGGATAAGGGAGAGTGGCACTGGGATAAGGGAGAGTGGCACTGGGATAGGGGAGAGTGGCACTGGGATAGGGGAGAGTGGCACTGGGATAGGGGAGAGTGGCACTGGGATAGGGGAGAGTGGCACTGGGATAGGGGAGAGTGGCACTGGGATAGGGGAGAGTGGCACTGGGATAGGGGAGAGTGGCACTGGGATAGGGGAGAGTGGTACTGGGATAGGGGAGAGTGGTACTGGGATAGAGGAGAGTGGTACTGGGATAGGGGAGAGTGGCACTGGGATAGGGGAGAGTGGCACTGGGATAGGGGAGAGTGGTACTGGGATAGGGGAGAGTGGTACTGGGATAGGGGAGAGTGGTACTGGGATAGGGGAGAGTGGCACTGGGATAGGGGAGAGTGGCACTGGGATAGGGGAGAGTGGTACTGGGATAGGGGAGAGTGGTACTGGGATAGGGGAGAGTGGCACTGGGATAGAGGAGATTGGCACTGGGATAAAGGATAGTGGCACTGGGATAAGGGAAAGTGGCACTGGGATAAGGGATAGTGGCACTGGGATAAGGGAAAGTGGCACTGACACTGAACAACAACCCACTCCCCCAGCTGAAGGCATACGGTGTAGACGGCAGTTACAAAGGCAACATCGACATGAAGATGCCAGACGGCTCCGGCCCCAGCGTGTCCCCCAACTACAACATAGCAGCCAACGATGTCACCCAACTGCTTGCCATCAGCCTGTCAAAAATCAATCAGGTACTCGTGACAACACTTGACGGCAGTCATAAACTACTGGTGACAAATTGCTGCGGCTTAGACTTGGACAATCCTCTGGGCACCTTCCTCACCGACAATAACCGGGTGTACATTGCCGATTTTCGCAACCGGCGGGTGTGCAGCGTGTGCTGCGACACTGGACAAGGTGTCCGGGTGTTCAAGCACAACTCGCTGGCTAGAGTTGATCGAATTGCAGTCGCTAAAGATGGCACAGTCTTGGCCAGAGTTGAGCCCTGTCACCTGGTGATTTTGAAAGAGCAGCCTGAGCAGTTGCCAGCCAGGCTGCCTGAGATCAAGCGGAAGTTTTTTCATTTTCAATTGGACCCGTTCGGCGATCTGGTGTTTACTAGCGGCGGCGGGTTGCAGACTGGTCAGCTGTATGTGCTCCGACAGCCGTGTGTTGTACCGGATTCTGGTGGGTCTAGCAATCCACCTGAATTCAAGCTGATCCAGTGGTCTGATGTCAAATACAGCTGCGTGCTCAGGCTGAAGAATGGTCAGATACTGGCCTCCGCTGCCAATAAGAAGGAGATTCATTTCTTTTGAACTTACCGGCTTTTTGTTGTTTTTTTACCAACTTTTATCGTAGCTTTATTTACTGCGTGTCATGTTTCTCTAGATACTCGAGACTGATGGCAGAGTAGCCTCCCAGATCCCTGTTGGTTAGTAGACACCCTCCCAGATCCTCAGATTTCGGCAAGCAGCCTCCCAGATCCTGGCTTGCTGGGCCAGCCTCCCAGATCCTCAGTTGCTGGGCCAGCCTCCCAGATCCCCAGCTGTTGAGCCAGCCTCCCTGATCCTCAGTTGCTGGGCCAGCCTCTCTGATCCTCAGTTGCTGGGCCAGCCTCCCAGATCCCCAGCTGTTGAGTCAGCCTCCCAGATCCTCAGTTGCTTAATCACTGCCATCATCAAAACAGATTTTTACCTATCGCATATGACTTTTTAACGTTGTATTATTACTATCAATTATCATCGGGTAATTCTGCCACTTGATTCTGCTATTTTTTACGTTATTTCCGTGCGATCCTTTGTTTGAACCGCATATGTTTTTTTTCAAAGATAGTTTTTGTTTATATATATATTTTTATTTACAATGTTCTAACTGCTTATTCAGACAAATGTAACCAGGTGATGCTCCGTGCGAATTAGAGTTAACATAATAATCTGTCATGATGATTGCCTCGCGTCTGTCAGTCATTGACTCACTAAATGAATTTTCTATATTTTTGTTAGAATTTTACTAACTCGCCAATTTCTCTGTTTTGTAGATTTTTTCAAACCTGTCAGGCCAGCCTTAATAATAACCCAAAAAGTGAAAAAAGTCGAAAAATCACCCAAAAAGTTATCTTGTTCCAGACTGTTCTACTGAAATAAAAGCTTGCAAAAGTTTCTATAAAAACAACAATAAACCAAAAAAATTATGTTTTAATCAACTTGTTTTGACTTGGTTTCTTTTCTAGGACATTAGCAACTTGTTCAGAACGTTAGTATTACAAAAAAATGTTAGATTCATTGAAAACAACTCATTCGGTGACTCTTGAGACGTTTTAACGACTCAAAGGACTTTTGAGTCAGGAGCGCATCACGTGAGTTGCAGATTCGTAAATGAGTCGCAAAAAAGTCGTCTAAGAGTCGTCTTGTTAGCGCTTAATTTTCTACTAACTCAAGTAGACTAAATAGAGTTTTATAAATGCGAAATGCAATTTTAAATAATTTATAAACTGACGCAGATGGCAGATGCTCCTTAGATGCAACTCAGTGATTTAACTGCGACTCTGGCATGGCATGGCATGGCATGGCATGACGATAAAACGTCTCAAAATTACTACTAGGCGACTGACGTCTTTTTTGACGACTTATACCGCGAAATTTAGTCGTTTTAGACTCGTCTGAAGTCACTTCTTTTCTATTTTACTTGTGTCTACAGCAAACCCATATTAAACAACTCTGATTCCCATTTTCTGGCTCTGTTCCCAGCTTCCAATGATGCTGAGCTTGCTAAATCCATAGCCGAACTGACTGCAAGTGTCAGCTCAGCTGCGACTGTTTATGACAGCTATCGGCCGGGTGACAATGCCGCTGCCGCAACTACCGCATCATCGGAGTTTCTGCCTCATTCCTCTTCAACAACTGCTGACAAAAAGCTAAAGAGAAAATACAAGAAAGACAAGAAAACTTCGAAAAAGAAGCCTAAGAGTGCAAAACGAGAGCCAGATGACTCGGACAGCGAGTCCGTTACTGTCAGTGAGGTGCCAGAAAGCTTTGACATTGACCGAACTGGCAATGACAATATTAGAATTTATGGCTGCCTCGCCAAGCTGCATCAACCGCAACTTCCTGGCGGGCATTGGCGGCGTCAGTTTGCCTTGAAATTTGACGGCTCTTGTCAGAAATTGCCGCAGCAACAATCCGAAGATCAGAAGGAAAAATCCGCATCCAGCAAAGACGTCATCAAAGCTTGGAGAAAGCGGCGCTACTTTGCTAAACGGCATAGAAAACTTCTACCTTTGACTGAGACTTCTGTCCCGGACTCTGCCAATGCTCTTCCGCAGCTTGATGTCGCTGATTCATCGCAGAATTCCTCAGAAGAAACTCCTGACAGTCTGCTTCAATTAGCTGCTAAACAAGGTCGATTATTTCCGAATAATTCTCGGTTAGCAACTGAGCGGTGTCTGGCTATAGTTAAGCGAGGTCTGGAATTGTCGCCAGCTCATTTAGGCCTTCGAATGCTCGAAGCTCGAGTCGCTCTGCCGAGCTGGGATCGAGCTGAGGCTCTGCGCCGTCTATCAGATTTGACATTCAAATATCCGAATTCCACAGTAGCTTGGCTGTGTCGGTTGCAGTTGTTGCGGTCCAGTTTAGAATTGTACAATCGTTCTCAGCAGTTGAGACTCTATGCAGAGGCATTCGCCACACTGACAGCTATTGCTGATGGCCGCATGCTGTCGCACAGAGCTTTGCCTGACTGTTGGGAGCATCTGCTAGTTCTGTTTCTTGATTACTGCCTGTATCTGGAGCGTTGCGGTCTCATTGAACGAGCGATTGCCTCGTTTCAAGCCATTATCGAGTTTAACTTGTGCCGACCAACATCTGCAGCGACTGCAGACGAATTTGAAGCATTCTGGAGCTCTGGGGCGCCTCGGTTCGGCGACGTGTCCAGTCGCGGTTGGAGAGGCGACTGTGCCAGCAGTGCAACAGTTGATGCGGCTGATAGTGATGAGGGGTGAGGAAGAGGTTCTTCGATATCTGGGCTGCTAGATCCTTCGAGTGATTTTACTAGCAGATCATTTCACAGTACTGATAGCCGAAGCTAGCCAAGCTAGTTTATGGTCCTTAGTGGGCAGATGTGCAACCGACAGTTCAGCCGCAGCTATTGCGCGATGCATTTGAAGACTGTGTACAGCTGTTCAGTCCAAGGCCTTGGGTGGGGGAGTCGCCATACACCCTTAAGTACCCCAGCTGATGCTTGTAGACCTTTACAGCTGAGTGAACTGAGGCAATACAGAGTTAATCAAGTGTCCTGCTTAGGAACACAAATTGTGTCGAATCGAACCCCTGAATTCAGTCGTAAGTCCGACGCTCTAACCACTAGGCTACAATCCCTACAATTGCTACAATCGCGATATCGCATGTTAACCTGGCATGGCTCTGTGTGAGCAGGACAGCCACACGTTAGCGACAAGCACAAATGACCTTAATTGAACTCTCATTTCAGCTACTTCCTAGCTGCTCAAGAGTCATGCGACGATGAAGAAAGGAAACTGCTTCAGAATCATCTGGAAAACATTCAGTGCCAGGATGAAGAAGACAAAAACCAGCCGCCACTTGCCGAGCTGATGCTCGAATTCGAACGGATTCGCTGTCACTGGCTCTGGTATCCGTGCCGCAGGGAAAACGAGATTGAAGATCTCGACAGACTTGTAGCCTTTGACGATGTTCGAGCTTGTCTCATTCGACTGCCAACTGAACTGACGCCTCATCTTGTGGCGCTGTTTCTCCTGTTCTTGAGATGTCCTCAGCTAGAGCTGGACCAAGATTGCTGCAGTCTGTTGCATCGGCTGCAGACTGCTGTGGGGGATCAGCAACTGCTGGCTTCCGTGCTGATGGGTGCTAGGTTTGTCTCCTTGATGTGTATTGCTCTCGCTTTGAGACTCATCACCCCAGCCTCAGCTAATCTACCAGACACTCACCCTGGCTCATTTATCACCCCAACTCATCTACCAGACACTCACCCAGCTCATCTACCAGACACTCACCCCAGCTCATCCACCAGACACCCGCATCTCCCCTCAGATCCCGGATCCATTTCGGCGCCAACAGCGCCACCAGCGGCAGAGGCGAGCTTGGCGGATTTTATCGCACCGAACCGGCGCCAAATTGGCGCGACCTTCAAATGTTCCGACTGCGTCTGTGCTGCCAAACCGCTACGGGTGGCAATTATTTCTCCGACTGTCTGAGCAGCCACAGCAGAGAAATGTTTGCTCGATTGGCTGTAGCGGAGGCTGCCTCAATCGATCAGCAGTTGCTGAGGCGAGTAGCCAAATCCCTGCTGCGAAGTCGACCGGACTGGAGCGTCTGGGCCGCGTTCGCTGCCGCTGACGCGAATTCGAATAGCAGTCGACGGACTTTTGATGGCGTGCTTGAGGGGCTGAAGTTTCCCGGCCTGTGCAGTGGGCTGGTGAGGAGTTTTTTACGGAACTGCTTAGCAACTGAGCTTAGCATAGTAACACCCCAGCAACCAATATGTTCATATCGACACCCTAGCAACCAGTGAATCGGCATAGCAACACATGAATTTGCATAGCGACACCCTAGCAACCCGTGAATTAGCATAACAACACCCTTAAAAATCACTCCCCATTTGCATAACGACACCCTAGCAACAGCTGTGTAAATAGCGTTACCCTAGAAACTACTGTATCGGCATAGCAACGCCTTAGCAACCATTTCCAACTACTTATGGAACAAAAACCCACCAAATCCATCGCTCACAGGCCACTCCAGAACAATGCCAACAGGCCCTGTCAATCATTCTGGCAGCCGTCTGCTCCGAGCTGTCAATCAATCTGAGCTCACCGCCAGCCGGTGCAAAAACTGCCGACAGACTTCGGCGCTGTCTAAATCTGTCCGCTGCCGACAGGGACGCCTCGGATTCGGTGACTCGGGTTGCCAAGCTGCTCGCTCTGGCCGCTGGGTCCGCTGGCGTTGAATCGATCCAATACCAACTGGAGGTCGCGAGTTCGAGTCTGACCTCGGCTGGGCACCTGCTGATTCTGCATCTGGGCTTGATGAAGCCGCACTCTCTGCTGCTGGCCGGCGCTCCTAAGAAACTGATGGAGCGAGCCAAGAGAGCTGCCGAGGTGAGATGCGGCTGCATATTATCGCTTGACTACTTATGATGATCAGTAGTATATGACGGGTCAGTGCTGTAATGACTATTGCTACCTACTACTACTGCTGCTACTACTACTACTATTACTACTACTACTGCTGCTACTACTACTACTATTACTACTACTACTGCTGCTACTACTACTACTACTAATACTACTAATACTACTACTACTACTACTACTACTACTACCCCGAAGGTCGAGGGTTCGAGTCCGGACTCGGCCGCCGCCATCTGTCTGCACCTGTTGGCGCAGCTTCGCCTCGCTCGCCACGGCAGCCTGGCCGAGCTGGGCGACCTCGCCGCCGACACCCTGGAAGGCAGCCGGTGCAGCGGCCTCGGCGCCACTCACCGACTGTGCCGCCTGCTGATGACCTGCCTGGCCAACCCGCTCAGCCTCGGCCGGCTCCGCGCCCGCCTCGATCGACTGCCGCCGCAGCCAACGACGCTCGCCGTGTCGGCCGCCGTCGAAGTCGCCCGGCTGTCGAGTCTGGGCTGGCCGTCGGCTCGGAGCGACGCCTGCTGGACTCGCCTGGGCCGCCTGCTTGACCGAGCCGCCGCTGCCGCCGTCGAAGTTGGCGACGAGGTTGCCATGGCAACCATTTGGCGTCAGCGGTTGAGAATAAGTTTGCGCGACTGCTCAACCAGCGAGCTGATTGACATTTGGTCTCGAGGCCTGCAGGCCTGTCCGCACTGCAAGCTGCTCTGTCTGGACGGCCTGGCGATCGCCTTGAGGGCCGGCCGCGACTCTCCGGAAACCGGACAGCACCGGACACTTCTGGACAAGGTGTCCGACATCATGGTCGAGAAGGATGTCCGACAGCGAGTCCTGCCTGACGAGATTCTCATGCTGTGGGAGGCCGCAGCGGAAACCGCATCCGCCCACGCACCCGGTCCTGCATCCGCCCACGCATCCGGTGCCGCATCCGCCCACGCATCCGGTGCTGCATCCGCCCACGCATCCGGTGCCGCATCCGCCCACGCATCCGGTGCTGCATCCTCCCATGCATCCGGTGCCGCTGAGAATGCAGAAGCCATCCCAGTGGATCGTCAGAGTATCCGGTTCAGCATCCATCCGCCCCCATCAAGAGTTTGCCCTTCTCAAATGGCCAATTTCGAATCAATTTTTGATTAAACTTGAATTGCCTTGAAGTTTGATAAATACGAGCTAATAGTGCATTTTCGGTAATCATTTATTAACATTGTGCATTTTATTCACGGCTAAATACATGCACATAAGCCTTATATAATTACTTCGAATAATTTCTTTGAATTTCTTGTTTTTTTTTACGAATTCGTTATCTATCAGATAGGAGAGGCGGTATGGGGAGAGAGAGGGATAGTGTGAGGAGAGGGGGAGGCGGTGGGAAGGGAGGGAGAGCCGGTGCGAGAGGAGGGAGAGCCGGTGCGAGAGGAGGGAGAGCCGGTGCGAGAGGAGGGAGAGCCGGTGCGAGAGGAGGGAGAGCCGGTGCGAGAGGAGGGAGAGGCGGTGTGCAGTGAGATGAGAGACAAGATGCGCCCAAAATCCAGACACTCAGGTCCCCAACCTGACTCAATCAACTTCATTGATTTGCATGTCCAGATGTCATCAGCCGAGGTCCCCCAGCCACCCGAGGACTCCTACTCAGCTGGCCAGCTAAGCAAGCTGCTGCAGTTTGGCTCCTCCGACCAAACCGACTCAACTCTGGTCAGCCTCTTCCAGCCCGCTCCGCCCCCGAGTGCCAGCAAGAAATCCACCGAATCCTTGAAGCAGAAATCCGTCTCCAAGCAGAAGCAGAAGCCATCAGCATCTTCGTCAGCAGCAGATGCGGAGTCGGCGGCAGCCAGTAGCGACCGAGCGGCAGCCAAGGCGCGCTCCAAGCTGGCCAAGCAGCGCGAGAAGGCGCGCCAAGAAGATCCCAGAAACGAGCGCACCGTGTTCGTTGGCAACGTGGCCTCGGCGGCGAAGAAGCGCGACCTGCTGCTGCTGTTCCGGGCTCACGGGCCCATCGAGTCCGTCCGGTTCCGCTCGGCTGCTCCAGCGGATGCCAACGTGGTGAAACGGCTGGCCGTCATTCACAAGAAGCTGTCCAGACCTTCACTCAATGCCTACGTTGTGTTCAAGGAGCCGCAGGCTGCTGTGAGCGCCGCGTCAGCTTTAAATGGCCACTGCTTGGCGGGACTGCACCTGAGGGTGGACCTGCTGGATGGACAGGCTGAGCGGGATGACAAGAAATGCGTCTTCTTAGGTGAGGTGGCGTTGACCTTTGGACAAATTAATTTGGGCTTCTTGCCCCGATTGACGCCCTACATCAGGGGTCGGCCAACTCTGGACCTTAAAGCCTCTCAATCGGGCCTCGGGTCCTTCGAAACTTGACAATAACAATCCGGCCCGCTCAAGGTTTGGTGTCTCTTCTCATCTCTCTCCTCTCTTCTTCTTCTTTCTTTTCTCTCCTTTACTCTCCCCTCTTATCTCTAATCTCATCTCTTTCCTCTCATCTCCTCACCTTTCTTCTTTCTTCTCATCTCTCTCCTCTCTTCTTCTTCTTTCTTTTCTCTCCTCTACTCTCCCCTCTCATTTCTCATCTCATCTCTCTCCTCTCATCTTCATTCTTTTCTCTCCTCTACTCTCCCCTCTCATCTCTAATCTCATCTCTCTCCTCTCATCTCCTCACCTTTCTTCTCTAATCTCATCTCTAATCTCATTTCCTCACCTTTCTTCTCTCTTCTCATATCTCTCCTTTCTTCTCGCCTCTCATACGAGTATCTCATCTCCTTTTTCTTCTTCCTCCCCCATTCCATCTCCTTTCCACTCTCATCTGGCCCTTGAAATCAAAAGTTTGCCGACCCCTGCGCCAAGGCATCAATCTGTACTTTAACAACCACTTAAAATTTAATAAAGCACTTCAAAATCTCTCCCCCGTTACCAAGGCAACCTGCACTTCAAATGCGACGAAGAGGCCGTCCGATTGGCCTTCGCCCAGTGCGGTCACGTGACCAACGTGCGTCTCGTCCGCGACTCCCGCACGGGCATCGGTCGCGGCTTCGGCTTTGTGCAGTTCGCCGACGCCTCATCGGTCGAGCTGGCGCTGAAACTCGACGGCGCTGAGGTGGCCGGTCGTCAGGTTCGAGTCAGCCGCTGCTCTTCGGAGTCGGCGCAGAAGCGACGCACGGCGGCGTCAAGCAAACAGCGGAAGCAGCAGCAGCCAGAGAAGCAGCGGAAGCAGCCAGCTGGAAGCAACAACGCCAGCAAGAAGCCGACAAATGTCCAGCGTGCCCGGCCAACCAACAGGACTTTTGCCGACGCCTTTCAGCGCATGCTGGACAAGCGGAGATCGAAGCAGGCTGGCAAGAAGCCTGCGATGGCTGCTGGGAAGATTAAGAAGAAGTGACCGTCTGGTTGATACCGCAGTGAGATCTGAGCCTACCAATCCAGTGTCATTTAACCTAGCTGCATTTGGTAAATAAAAACAAGTTTCAAGTTAATGTTGCTGAGAAAACACATACTGTCTTTACTATCTTTCCAAGTCTTACTTTTCCTCTGTTCAGAAATGCTAAATGAAACTTGGAACGCGAAAAGGCATGCACCTCTTAAGTATTCAAGCCTGTATCCAAGGGTGTCAGACTGCATCATCAGGCTCAGCGACATAAGCAGAATAGCAGCAGTTGGCAAAAGAGCATCGTCGGAGTATCGGAGTGATGAAGACAGTAAAAAGTCTGCTGAAACCTGTTGTCAAGTGCAAATGGTGTCGTTGAATCCAATGTTCAAACTTTGGAAACAACACGTGTAGGAGACTGGATGATACTTGAAGTGTAAAACTAGCAGGTTGTTCGTGGTAAAGAAAATCAGTGACCCATATTAGTGACTTTAACCTATGGCGTAATGACTATGATAATTCCATATACTTGGGTCTCTTGAATATCTGTGCATGAATTAACTGTTTCATTGCAAGTTATCTGGAAAAATCTTGCACTTTCATCGGAATTATTGCATATTAGAATTAGAATTAGAAATTAGAAACATGCGTGCGATATTTATTTAACAAAACAGTCAACCCCCAACAAAATACAAGCCGCTCCAAGGCGGATCCACAAAAATGGTCATCTTTGGACAAAAAAATCCTGTAGATTCCCTTTTAAAGAATCGCAAAATTAAATTTCTGGGCTTTATAGACTCGATGAATGGACACCCCTCCCGATATGATTTAAAATTTCAACAACTCGACAAAATATCAGGTGACACAATGATGCGAGTAAACTGATAAAAATACCGATGTGCAAGCACTACAGGCAGAAATACATGTAAATCAAAATGAGATCGTTTTGTAGTAAAAAGTGCCAAAATACTTGCTTCTGTTAGGTTAAGACTTATCTAGAAAAGTTAAATCAAACGCATTCAAGAACTCAAGGAGGACGTCAGTTCTTAACTCAAGTTCGTAAGAGCTTAACGACAACGGAATTTACAAAGCTTTTAGAACGGTCCCTGTCTATGCATGAGTCACTTCAGCTCTCGCGACTGTGTGGTTTACCATATTTACCGCAGCCCGGGATATTATACCCGAGAATCCGCAGGTACAAATGAGAATTATTAACCATGCAGTAAAAAAAATATAAACAATTAAAGCTGACAGCCAGGTTGATTTGTGACTTACTTGTAGGAAGCCAACTAAAAAGGATAACAAAAAGAAAAACAAAACGCAGTTGCCATACAGAATGTATTTAGCAGACGAGTTGCGGCCCAGGACGCTTCCTCTGGCGCGGCGAGCGCGATGCTTGCGAACGGCTGCCACCAGGCACTCCTTGCCAATTGCAAATCCGTAGCGCCGGGACTTCTGCGCTAAGAAGACCAGGGACGACAGGCAGCAAAGGCAGCTGAACAGCGCAACGAAGTTGAACCTTACGGGTCGGTCTCTTCCAAACTGGTCCTCATCGGTGCTTTCTGGACCAGGAAGCGCTCGCACTGTCCTTCGGAAGCTCGTTTCAACCAGGGACTGCTGCAAGAGAATCGGCAATCACTTAATGCAATGATTGTTTGCGGTCTCTCACTCTTGGGTATTTTATATGCGTTGTTGCAAAGCTATTGCAATGACCATTCTGACTCACCGACCCCTGCATCAGCTGCTCGACCTTCTCTCTCGTGCCCTGGTGGTCACAAATGGCTCGCCTGTGTCTCTGAACCAGTTGGACAAGCAGGTCGCAGTCCTCGCAAAGCTCAAGAGTTACAAGCAGCTCCTGAACGTCTGGACTCGCACAGCGGAGAGTTTCTTCAAACCACAGTTCAAGTTCCACATCGTGATCTAGGTAGAGTCTGAGAGCTTTCAGCAGCGCATCAAAGTTCACGTAGTACCAGTCGAACTGGCCACAGCTCAATGAGAAATGCTGCCTGAATTTGGCTGGCAGAAATGACAGAACGGGCGGCTTGTCGGCTTGAATCAGGAGCTTCCAAACCGAACTGGATCTTTCCAGGTGCTGCCACACCGCCAACTCAGACTCTGCGTCAGTGGCGCGCACCTTCCAGCGTGACAGTCCTCGGCTGACCTGATGATAGCGGAACGAGCGCAAGACCCTTCGCGCCGCGTAGCGCATTTCGAATTTCAAGTAGATCAGCGCGAAGAGGCAGTACTTCGGACATGCAGCGTAGTTGGGAACTCTGCGAGCCAGTTTCATCATGACCTTTTTGTCTTCTTCGCGGCACTCTTCATGAGCCAAGTTCAGCAGAACGGACCGGATCGCGTCATACACATCGTGGAACTGCAGGTTTGATGCCATCGGAACTGGCCTCGGGATCAAAACTGGCAGCACCAGGAACGGATGAAAGCTAAAGTTTTTCGCATCCTCCAGTGGTCGCAGCGTTTCGTAAAAACACGACACAACTTCTGACAGCTTTTCGATGATGTCCTTCACAACATCTGAAATCAGCTTCTTTCCACTGTGGCGCTTCTTTAAATACACCCAGGCATCTCTCATGAAGAAGTGCTTCATGCACTTGTCCGCATCTGAAATATCCTTGTCCAGCAGACACCGCAACAGAATCGAAAGTGCTCGTTTCGCCAGACTGATTAGGTTTTCGGACTGCCAGTGAGTAGCAGGCGTCTCATCCAGCAGGTAAAACATCAGACTCTTGGCTATGTAGGTCTTGAGTCCATTGGCTCGGGCTGAAATCACTTTCTTAATGATGAACTTGATAAGCACGAACACGTGTCCCTGCTCAGTTGTCAGGCTTCTGAGCAGCCTTCGTTCCAGGAAGGTGGTGCTGATCCTCAGCTGCTGCCCGTCCTTGCTGGGGGGAGCCGCTGCCACCAGGTGACATGGAGACTCCAGCATCTCCTGCCTCAGGCTCTGCAGCACTGATGGCGCAATGTGAGTACTGTATCCTGGCTGCAGCACTTCCAGTTTTGGATAGCAACAGCAGCGGAACGCCCACACAAGATCGACTGCCGGTCTGACCTCCGACCCGGCCCAGGTCTGCGACGGATTCGACGCTGTTTGGCGCGAAATTGTTAGTGGGTGAGCTTTTAGGAAAATGATCTTTTTAGCAAAATGCTGCGTTTGGTAAAATGATACAAAGGAGGGTGCACAAGTGAAAATGAAAATCACAGGTTCCAGCCAATATCCTCTTACGCGATCCAGGCCACTTAATGTGCCCGTCCTCATATTCAACTACCCTGTGTCGTTCTTCATCGAAGCTGCAGTTGATGCAGCTGCAGCTGCCTTTGAGATGAAAGAGCATCCCTTTCGCAACGAAGCAGACGTCGATGTCGGAGTCTGCGTCCGTTTGGCCATCCAACCGAACCAGACTGTTGGACCAGCCTTCACTGTAGCTCCCGACGATGTACACTTCGTAGTCATTGTACTCCTGAGCGTCCAGGCGGTTTCTGATGATGCGCTGCAGGACATCAGAACATGCGGATTGCAGTTTCACACGATTCAGCTCAAATCCGGACTCCTTCAGGGCTCTGTGCAGCTGAGCACTTTTGTGGTTCTCTGTCAAACTTTCTGGTTCATCTTCCACAGCCTCCATATCGATGAGGACCTCGCGCAGGCTGTTTGAGTCGGGCTGCTCACTGTACGTTTTGGTGAGTTACAGTGGCTCATTTAGTTGTACCATTTTAGCAATTAATTATTACTAATAGAAGCAACACAATTTTTAGACTATATGATTAATAGACCCAGAGACTAACAATAGTATTTGCAGTGATATCAATGGTTGACAGGGTGCACTCGTATTGCTCGTGCGCTCTTACACGAGGGGATTCACGCAAAACGACTGACGTGGGAGAATACTGGAAACCTGCCAGCTGAGAGGACTTGAATTGAATGAATGCGAGGGCAATCCAATCTTGGCAACAATGCATGCATGATTTAACCACATTTCAAATTTCACATTTCAAACATAACATTTTTTGCATTTTACATTCGCATTCATTACATTGAATACAATTTATCTCGGAAGTATTATTAAGGTTAGGAATAAGCGTACTATGATGATTTAACCATTTGGCATTCAGAATGAAATCATCATGGATCATTTTTCACAGTTACGAGCTGGCTCAGTCAGAAAAAAATCAAAATGTATCAGAGTTACGCCCTGTCTATGTGAGTTTTTCTGTTGCATATTTTAAAACTACGCGTATATATTTTGCATGAAACAGAACCCACTGCTTTCTATAACAAAAGCTGTTGATCAGAGAACGTTAATTGAATTTGTATAACAATTTGGTTCCTTGTTAGCGTCTAATAGGGTATCTATGAGGATTGATCGTCGAAATTTTGGACTGAGATTCAACTGTAAATAACTGTTTTAGAAGAAGCAATTCATACACTAATAGAGCGGCATATGAGCTCATAATCGGCAGTTAACCATGCATTACCTTTCATATCCTTGAGACTGGAAATGTTGGTGAAACTGATAGAAGCTGTTGTTGTCTTCTTTAAGGCAGAAAAAGCTACATTGCAGGTCATCTACCAAGATAGAGTTTGTAACCAAAGTCTGCCACGTCTTAGACCGTCTGTGCTGATTGAGGAGGACGGACGTCTCATGATGAAAGAGAGAGAATGCTTGCAGAAAACTTGTGAATGAATATTCCAAACCGCCATTGAGGATATCCTACATGTTGTTCATGATCTGCAACGAGTAATAAGCTTGTCTGCTCGGTGGGTCCCAACACCAGGGCAGAGCACGACCGCATGTGCCGGTGAGGAACAAAAAGCATCTGGTCAGGACCGAGTGGTAATCCAGCCTTATTTGACACCGATTGCAGGCTTGTGAAGACTGTTTAATGCTTGCAAGAGGTTCTAATGAGAGAGCTGGAGACGGTGTTGAAAAGTATCTGCGGTTTTATTCTAAACTTTCGTTGCTCTGTTGTAAGAAATAGCATCAACCATGCGTTTTACCGGACAAATCTTGTGTTATAAATGTATAGTATAGTTTAAAAGGTAACGTCAATTTTCTTTTACGCTGCTGTTAGTAGTTTAGGTTTCGGAAATATCAGAAGATGGATTAGTTAAGGCTTTGCAGGATTTCCTATAACCACAAGTAAAGAGCAGTTGGGCTCCCAGGGTTACATCTCGAAGACCTCTGCCAGTCTTATTACCAGCAAGGGCATATTTCGAATATTCGAGATTTAAATCGGCTACAGAGTATCTTTATTGTGCGTAAAGAGAAACGAGTGCACTCTTCTGTATAGACCGACTCATCACTGACATCACGCAAACGCTTACCGCTCTTCGGGCAAAGACGTGCTGCGAGACTGAGCTGCAGGAACAAGCGAATTCTTGAATCGCTGCAGCCTCTCGTTGGTCTTCTCGTGCCGGATTCCGAGCTCCCTGGCGTGAGTCGCATGCTTGAGAAGCAGCTGCAAGACCTCGCAATGCCCGAAATGACAGGCGATGGCAGCGGCGCTAAGCCCGCACCTGTTGAGATCGCCGAGCCCGCAGCCGAGCTGCAGCAGAGTCTGGGCGGCGGCCTCGTGCCCCATCGCTGCCGCAGCGTGCAGCGGCGTCGACCCGTCGCTGGCCAGCGAGTCGGCGGCGACTCCCGCCCGGACGAGCAGCTCAATGGCGACCCGCTGGCCGTGGAGAGCCGCGGAGTGCAGCGGGGTCTGGCCGCGCGCATTCCTGGCGCTCGGATCCGCGCCTGCCAGCAGCAGAGCAGCGAGCACGAGCTGCTGCCTGAGCTGAGCAGCCAGGTGCACCGGCGAGTCTCCGTCTGCGAGCTGCTGGTCGCAGTCGGCCTGCCGGCTCAGCAGCTGCACGACTTCGAGGTGGCCGTTCCGCGAGGCGAGGTGCAGCGCCGAGGAGCTGGACTTCGTCACCAGGCTGGTGTCGGCCTCGGACTCGAGCAGCAGCCGGACCGCATCCCGGTGACCGTGCATCGAGGCCAGGTGCAGAGCGGTCGCCCCGCTGCTGTCCTGAGCGTCCAGCTGAGCTCCGGCCTCGATGAGAAGCCTCGCCACCCTGGACTGGCCTCGCTCGGCTGCCCAGTGCAGCGCCGTCCGCTGCCGGTCGTCAGCGACGTCCGGACTGACGCTGCTCCGTAGAAACTGCCGCACCTTGCCGACTCTGCCGTCCATGGCGGCGCTCTTCAGCTCCGGGAGCAGGTTCATTTCGCTGGCAATGCCGAGCCTTACCGACCTTGGGCTGAGAGTTATTCGTCTTTCGCTTTAAGAAAGCTATATAGATAGAAAGTTCACCAGATCAAAAATTTGATTTTAAACTTTTGAATATAAACGGATTTGAGGTGGCACAAGTGGCTGGCCTGATTAAAAATTGATAAGAAGATTGCGGCGCAAGGTGCCAGCTAGCACCTCGTGAGTTACAAGATTCTTGTGGAAACAACATTTACCGATGAATCTTGTAGATGTTTTAAACAATGCAAGTTAGCGAAGCAGATGAAATTCAGCGCTTGTCATTTCCGGTGTCATTTCAGTATGCAGCATGTAGTGCCTGTGCATGTATACAACGGCCCTCAATTATCTCATCATCGAAATTAGTGATGTAAACACCGTGTGCGATGGGCCTCTTGGATGAAATATGATTGTAGGAAAAATTATCGCTACAAAGCATAGTGTACATAGCAAATTTTACATAGCTAAGAGTACATAGCAGATTGTACATGACAGATCGTGTTCTTCATTGCCTTCGCTTGTCCATTTTAACCTTCGTCCGTCCCTCAACCCATGTTTGCTCGAGTGTACAGTATCTAATTGAACCGTTATGAAGTTTTTAATAAAGTTGCTTTCTTCTGAAATACTCAAACAATCAAAAGTATTCTTGTTATAAAACCGCTCAAATCTCACAATTTAAAAAAATACTTGGTTGCAAACTCTGTGTTTCAACAGGAGCAACCCTTTCTTTTCCTAACACATGCATATCCTTGATGTACTACTCAGAAAAAAGCTACGAGCTAAGTAGTATGCCGTGTATGTAGTGAAGAGTTCGCTTTAGCACACTAGAGAGAGGGAGTGAAAGGAGAGAGAGAAAGAGGAGAGAGTGAGAGAGAGAGAGAGAGAGAGAGAGAGAGAGAGAGAGAGAGAGAGAGAGAGAGAGAGAGAATTTGGTCTAGTGTCTAAACGCTCGAACTCCCACTTCCAGACCCTAAGCCTGGGAACAAAAATGTAGTGCACTTACTGTTGCGGGCTCCTCTTCTTCGTCGGGCAGGTTCTCCGAGCTCGTTCCTTGTTTCTTCTTCTTTGTTGCGCGCGTGTCTAAAACTTGCTTCTTCCAATCTTCTTCTCCGGAGGAATCTTCTTGAAGTCTAGAATCGGCCGAAAGTGAGAGCGTAACAATAAAATCGACGTCGCAGTATTTCCTCGAGTGGAGAATAAATAATATCAACGATGCGCCCTAATAACAAAATCAACTTCTATAATAACGCGAGGTCCTCCAAAAGGGCGTCTTCTTTTAAAACTAACGGAATCGGAGTATTGTACTCCTATCGGTTAATCTAGGATAACCAAAATCAATAAATCAATAATCCTCTAAGGGTATCGGAATCGGTCCGCAGATCCTATCCAATCCCTTAGGAAAATGGGAGGCCTCAAACTCAATAGACTCAATAAAATCAACTGAACAGTAACGGCCGGCAATAACAATCGCTCTCAATAATCAAAAATAACGAAGACTTGAACAAAGCTTACCAATTGGTGTTTATCTCTTCCTCGGAGATATAGCCTCGTTGGCTGCTCTTGCAAAGCCCGAGATCTTTGGAGGCTGCTCCGAGTCTGAGATTTAAGCTCGAATTTTGCTTTTGTATTTATACACAATTTGTCGGCCTTGAGTCGACCTTGAGCTCAAAACCGGTTGTTTGATAAGTTCACGAAAGGAATTTTATTATTTGACAGGTGGGGTTTTTGAATAGAAAGGGGTGAGACTTAAGTCACATTCAGGTTAACATTTACCATATTTGGAAGTTCTAAAAATAGATGTCGAGAACCGGTTTTTTCGAACAATAGCATAGCCACTCGCGGTTTGCGTGATATTACTGGTATTACTAAAAATAGAGTATGACACATAGCTATTTTTTAATTTGTATTCATAACTTTATGTTACTACTTTTAGTAGGCTACTGTGTTTGGAGATCTCTACAGTAGTAGTCACAGCTCTAATAAAGTCTGGTCCAAATGGCTTTCTTTACCCCTGCTTATATATTTATAACCCACGTCACTTTTAAGATCTGTTTAAAGCATTATATATTATTGATTATTTATACGAATGAAACTATACTGTAAAACTGCAATGGTTGTAAGCTACTGTAGAACTGTAGGAGAGCTGTCATCATATAATTATATAAAGACTATAAAATATACGAATCTATAATAACTATATTGTAACAGCTAAAACCCTAAGACTACTCCCGCAGAAAGAAGATATTTGAGGTTGAGGTTGCCCGACCTGCTGTCGACACTCCTGCTCCCTACTATCTCTCTGTTCCTTGACTGAGCCAAAGAAGCCAGCTCTGTCAGTACCAGTGAGGCTTGCTTGGAGAGCTAGCTATGAGCTAGAAGCGCAGTGCTCATGCACAGTTGAAGTTTGGTTCCTAGTTGTGGCTGTCAACTGTAGAAATAACCATAAGCCATTTTTACTGGACAACTGTTTTTGCTACTGCGTCGGAACGGAGCAATGCAGGCACACACAATTCCAGGACTCAAGCTACCCTTTTGTTGCGCACCTTCTTAAACAATCAAGTCGATAGCCTTCTGGACCATCGAGGGATTTGAAGATTCTTCAGATTTTCTTCGGAGATCGTATTTTTCCCATAAGCGCCAGTGTATTGAATGCACCCCTGTGCGGCAATCAGCACTGCACCTCAGTGCAGCCTTTCCAAGCCTTCAAATTTCATTAGGACATCGACCAAAATTAAATATGTCTGCATCAGCTCTGACTTCTTTGGTCAATTTGGTCAATTTGGTCAATTTCAGGTGTCACACAAATCGATGAAAAGAGTCTAAAAAACCAGGCTAGCGGAAAGAGGCTGGGCGTCGAGTGAGGGCTGCCAGTGCGAGGATGATTCACTAAAAAAACCCAATTGGGCCAGATGTGCAACCGACAGCTCAGCCGCAGCTATTGTGTGGCGCATCTGAAGGCTGCGTACGGTTGTTCAGTCCAAGGGCTGGGGGTCGCCACACAACCTCAATTATCGCAGTTAATGCTGGCTCCCATTTTACAGCTGGTTGAACTGAAGCAATACAGAGTTAAGTGTCTTGCTCTCAAGGACACAAGTGTTTAAGTTGACCAAGAATCAAACCCCCGACCTTCAAGTCGTGATTCCGACGCTCTGTTCACTATAGGCTACAACCTACGTACAACCCCAATATTTACCAAGAACAGAAAAAGCACAGCTACTTGCTTCATTTGCCTCTGACAGCGCCGCCTGCTGTCACAGAGATCAGGGAAGGAAGTGATCATAGTCAAGAGATTTACTACAAGTTCACAGACGTGTACAGTGTGGTGCACCAGTGTGTGAGCGAGCTGCAGTCGGAATCGAGCGACAGAGACACTCTGATGAGGCAGCTCAGTCTTCTGCATGAGCTGAAGTGATGCAAGTGCGCCGATCTGTGCATGACCGCCATATGGCGCATTTGAAGTTCGGAGAATCTGAGGAGGCTGAGAGACTCGCGATGGAGCTGCAGAGACATCAGGTTGAGTCAGGGTTGAAGCCACTAGATATTCGAAAAAAGAAATATTGGATAACCAAAATGTGCGTGCATTTACAAGCAGCGGTTTGTCAGATAAAAATGACACAGTGAGAAATTCGGTCAGTCAGCAGGCACAGCTGTAACACCTTGAGTCTCGTGTGCCTAACAGGCACCAACACCGCCAATGAATATGGCTAGACTATGACTATAGCAGGAACCGCTCTGTTTTGGGACAAAAACTGTGTACAAACTCCCTTTAGGATTCCCCTGTGCTTGAGAGATGCACCTTGTTCGTGTCATCAAAATAAAAAAACTGCATCAGACATGATTTTTTAACAAAATGGCTGAAAAGGCTGAGCTGGGCACACTGCCTCAGCACCGAGTCTTCACCATCACTGACGCCCTGACTGGCAGCCTCAGCACCGAGTCTTCACCATCACTGACGCCCTGACTGGCAGCCTCAGCACCGAGTCTTCACCATCACTGACGCCCTGACTGGCAGCCTCAGCACCGAGTCTTCACCATCACTGACGCCCTGACTGCATGGCAGCCTCAGCACTGAGTCTTCACCATCACTGACGCCCTGACTGACAGCCTCAGCACCGAGTCTTCACCATCACTGACGCCCTGACTGGCAGCCTCAGCACCGAGTCTTCACCATCACTGACGCCCTGACTGACAGCCTCAGCACCGAGTCTTCACCATCACTGACGCCCTGACTGACAGCCTCAGCACCGAGTCTTCACCATCACTGACGCCCTGACTGACAGCCTCAGCACCGAGTCTTCACCATCACTGACGCCCTGACTGACAGCCTCAGCACCGAGTCTTCACCATCACTGACGCCCTGACTGGCAGCCTCAGCACCGAGTCTTCACCATCACTGACGCCCTGACTGACAGCCTCAGCACCGAGTCTTCACCATCACTGACGCCCTGACTGACAGCCTCAGCACCGAGTCTTCACCATCACTGACGCCCTGACTGGCAGCCTCAGCACCGAGTCTTCACCATCACTGACGCCCTGACTGCATGGCAGCCTCAGCACTGAGTCTTCACCATCACTGACGCCCTGACTGGCAGCCTCAACACCGAGTCTTCACCATCACTGACGCCCTGACTGCATGGCAGCCTCAGCACCGAGTCTTCACCATCACTGACGCCCTGACTGGCAGCCTCAGCACCGAGTCTTCACCATCACTGACGCCCTGACTGGCAGCCTCAGCACCGAGTCTTCACCATCACTGACGCTCTGACTGGCAGCCTCAGCACCGAGTCTTCACCATCACTGACGCCCTGACTGGCAGCCTCAGCACCGAGTCTTCACCATCACTGACGCCCTGACTGGCAGCCTCAGCACCGAGTCTTCACCATCACTGACGCTCTGACTGGCAGCCTCAGCACCGAGTCTTCACCATCACTGACGCCCTGACTGGCAGCCTCAGCACCGAGTCTTTACCATCACTGACGCCCTGACTTGGCAATCGTCAGCCATTCAGAAGGTTTTTAAACTACATGAGCCAGGCTGCAGTGAAGGTGCAGCAGGAAAAAGGCGTCATGGCTGCAGAGGCTGCTTGGCTGGGCTGCTGAGGCCGGAGTTCTGAGAGCCGCGCTGAGTGCTGCCTCTGAGCGGCGGTCCTCTGCGGCCTGTCCTGGCGGGGTCGCCAGAAGGGAAGCTCAAAATTTCAGTGGGGCCGCAGCAGCCCCTCAGCTCAGCCCAGTGGATTCGCCCCTGCTGCAAAATGGCCGAGTGCCGCACTGCTCAACCTCAAACTGCAGCAGGAGCGGAAAATGGTTAAAATTTTAAGATTGAGTTTTTAGAACAGTAAATATAATTTCTTTGAAATTCACCGTCGCACAAAAACTGAACCCGTGCTCAGTTTCCAATAAAACAGGTGCTCAGTTTCCAATAAAACAGGTGCTCAGTTTCCAACAAAACATGTGCTCAGTTTCCAATAAAACAGGTGCTCAGTTTCCAATAAAACAGGTGCTCAGTTTCCAACAAAACAGGTGCTCAGTTTCCAATAAAACAGGTGTTCAGTTTCCAATAAAACAGGTGCTCAGTTTCCAATAAAACAGGTGCTCAGTTTCCAATAAAACAGGTGCTCAGTTTCCAACAAAACAGGTGCTCAGTTTCCAACAAAACAGGTGCTCAGTTTCCAATAAAACAGGTGTTCAGTTTCCAATAAAACAGGTGTTCAGTTTCCAATAAAACAGGTGCTCAGTTTCCAATAAAACAGGTGCTCAGTTTCCAACAAAACAGGTGCTCAGTTTCCAACAAAACAGGTGCTCAGTTTCCAATAAAACAGGTGTTCAGTTTCCAATAAAACAGGTGTTCAGTTTCCAATAAAACAGGTGCTCAGTTTCCAATAAAACAGGTGCTCAGTTTCCAATAAAACAGGTGCTCAGTTTCCAACAAAACAGGTGCTCAGTTTCCAATGAAACACAGGTGCTCAGTTTCCAATAAAACAGGTGCTCAGTTTCCAATAAAACAGGTGCTCAGTTTCCAATAAAACAGGTGCTCAGTTTCCAATAAAACAGGTGCTCAGTTTCCAATAAAACAGGTGCTCAGTTTCCAATAAAACACAGGTGCTCAGTTTCCAATAAAACACAGGTGCTCAGTTTCCAATAAAACACAGGTGCTCAGTTTCCAATAAAACAGGTGCTCAGTTTCCAATAAAACAGGTGCTCAGTTTCCAATAAAACACAGGTGCTCAGTTTCCAATAAAACAGGTGCTCAGTTTCCAATAAAACACAGGTGCTCAGTTTCCAATAATTCGGTTATTCGGTTTTTCTGGGCTGGGCAATCAATAGTTGGGACACCCTGCACAATACTGACGCGTGCTTCAGTTGTTACGGCCACCCCCCGTTGACCAGCTTCTACATGACCACTGTGAAGTGCACTTTGCTGTTTCTGCCTCGAAGTTGACAATGTTATGTGGCGCTCGAGGGCATTGGCACTGAACTGCCCTGTGATCGCTGCTATGTCGCCGTGCTCAATGCCAGCCTCATGCAGTTCTGTGGCGCACATCTTGAGCAGGCTCCGCTTTCAAAATTTTCGGTTGCTTGTTAATATTGTACCTTTCAACCTTCCTTGATTCGCCTTCGTTCTGCTCTTTGCACACCAGGCACTCGTCCACTCGAGACCTCCTCGCAATCCAGAATGTTTCCCAATCAGCCACACAAGTACACGCACCTAATGGTCCTCAAAAGATCGCTCCGGATGATTGACTCCCAGGACGCCATTCATCCACAGATAATCTTCGATGGGTCTGGATATCGGTGCAGAGGCCGCTTTCCTGTTTTCATCAAACTCAACATCTTCTGTCCAGACGCACCACTGCCTGTCGGAAACGTATCGCATGTGGTGTTGCACCGATGAGAAAAAATCCTTCAGAGTTCCTGCCGAGTATCGCTCGTTGTGCTTGGTGCTCACCTCCAATATAAACATTTTTCAAGCCAATCGCAATCCGACTTGCTGAATTCGTCCATGTCTTTCACTACCATGAGTGATGGACCGCCGCCAGATAGCCCAGGTCTGCTTGTTGATTGCATGCCATTTGACCTTTAACGTATTAGCCAGAATCGTTCCGCTGATGCTGTTGAATTGTGCATCAAACACATCCTCGGTTTCACTGGCCATAAGCTGTCCACAAAGCAGCTATATTTGCTCAGTTCTTGAAACTCAATGCAAGGGAAATCTCCGGCCGGCCCTTCTCTCTCAAACCCTTGATTCGTACAGTACGGGCATCATGCTATGGCTAACAAATTCTGCACGGAACTGACTTTTGTACTTTAGTGTCACGACATCAAAGAGCGTCCTTTCTAAGTAATGGATACACGCATGTTTCATATTTGCAATTTATCTAGTCTCTAGGGCAATAAATGCTTGAGTAATTTACCATTTAACCTACTAAAAACTGTATCGTTTAATAAGGTTTTTCTTTTCTGTAGAAAGCTTAACTGCAGTCCGTGGTATTGCTTTATTTTTCAAGCCATTAAATCCTTTCACAGTCCTCAAATCGGATTGAGAAAATATTGATTGAGGACTGAGAAACGATTGATTGAGGACTGGGAAACGATTGATTGAGGACTGAGAAACGATTGACTGAGGACTGGGAAACGATTGATTGAGGACTGGGAAACGATTGATTGAGGACTGGGAAACGATTGATTGAGGACTGGGAAACGATTGATTGAGGACTGATAAACAATTGAGGACTGAGAAACGATTGATTGAGGACTGGGAAACGATTGATTGAGGACTGGGAAACGACTGATTGAGGACTGATAAACAATTGAGGACTGAGAAACGATTGATTGAGGACTGGGAAACGATTGATTGAGGACTGATAAACAATTGAGGACTGAGAAACGATTGATTGAGGACTGGGAAACGATTGATTGAGGACTGGGAAACGATTGATTGAGGACTGGGAAACGATTGATTGAGGACTGGGAAACGATTGATTGAGGACTGGGAAACGATTGATTGAGGACTGGGAAACGATTGATTGACGACTGATAAACAATTGAGGACTGAGAAACGATTGACTGAGGACTGGGAAAGGATTGATTGAGGACTGGGAAACGATTGATTGAGGACTGGGAAACGATTGATTGAGGACTGGGAAACGATTGATTGAGGACTGATAAACAATTGAGGACTGAGAAACGATTGATTGAGGACTGGGAAACGATTGATTGAGGACTGGGAAACGATTGATTGAGGACTGATAAACAATTGAGGACTGAGAAACGATTGATTGAGGACTGGGAAACGATTGATTGAGGACTGGGAAACGATTGACTGAGGACTGGGAAACGATTGATTGAGGACTGGGAAACGATTGGTTGAGGACTGATAAACGATTGATTGAGGACTGAGAAACGATTGACTGAGGACTGGGAAACGATTGATTGAGGACTGGGAAACGATTGATTGAGGACTGGGAAACGATTGATTGAGGACTGGGAAACGATTGATTGAGGACTGGGAAACGATTGATTGAGGACTGGGAAACGATTGATTGACGACTGATAAACAATTGAGGACTGAGAAACGATTGACTGAGGACTGGGAAACGATTGATTGAGGACTGGGAAACGATTGGTTGAGGACTGATAAACGATTGATTGAGGACTGATACACGATTGGTTGAGAGCTGAAAAACGATTGGTTGAGGATTGAGAAACGATTGGTTGAGAGGACTGAGAAATGATTGGTTGAGGACTGATAAACGATTGATTGAGGACTGATAAACGATTGGTTGAGAGCTGAAAAACGATTGGTTGAGGACTGAGAAACGATTGGTTGAGAGGACTGAGAAATGATGGGTTGAATACTGAGAAACAACTTGAAAACTGAGAAACGATTGACTGAGTACTGAGAAACGATTGGTTGAGGACTGAGAAACGATTGACTGAGTACTGAGAAACGATTTGAGAACAATTGAAATCGTCTCATAGAAGTGAGATTAGCGCAAAAGTGCAATAACGAGGAGACAAGTAGTTAAAAGTGGCAAATAATTTTCCGAAAGTGCATCGCATTGTTGACGGTGTAAATGTAAACATCACTCCCATGCAACAGCTGAATTAACGCATTGCGCTTGCTCCCATCCTGTTTGCGCATTTCGAAAAAGAATCACACCAGAAGATTCTTCCAACTGCCTCCACTCGGTTCTTCGATCGGTTTGGCGACAAGAAGTGCTTTGGTTTCCTCTTGCAAATCTGTGTTCTGGCGCACCACTTGTTGAACAGCCTTTGTGACGCGTTTTGTCCGGAATAGCGGAGGCCTATTTCTATTTCTGCATCATATAGCCTATCGAATCGCGCTGAGGATGTAGAGGATTCAGTGGTAGATACCTCATATGCCGCAGTTGTTGTTCCGTTAGATGTAGATGCAGATGCAGATGCCCGGTCGGCAACAATTGTCTATGGCCCAAAGAGTGGACCGAGAAATAAGGACAAGGGACTTGGGACTTGGAGTTATAGAGTTCTAGAGATTGCTAATTATAGAGCTCCTTGTCTAATACCCTGTAACTTCATGTTCTGTAAAAAAGAAATTCCCAGGATGCATTCATTATCAGGCCGAGGCGAAACATCCTCAGGCGTCCTGAATAGCGTCGCCAGGCTTACTACCATAGGGCACGAAACTAGAGGGTATTATTCTACGAGTATTTAACGTGCGTTTCAAACCCGCTTTTCCTGCCAATGCGCGATCAAATTTTACTCATCGGTGTGCAGGTAGGGCCTCCTTTCCTGTTTTCTGTGCTTTGCGCTATCAGCCCTTCCGTGCAGGAATGACTTTCTGTGACAGCTTTGTACGCTCGTTTCGACAAGCGCTCACTCTGCTGTGCATTTCTGTGCTTTGCTTGACTTTTGGCTTTCCTTTCTCTCCCCGCCTGCTTTCCAACCAGCATTCGATACTTCTGCAGCAGCCCACCATACTTTCCTTAGTCTTTCTGCCCTCTGCTCTCTCCTGTCTCTTTTTCACAAGTACCGTGTCTGGTTACTGCCGAGTCTCCTGTCTGCTTTTGAGAGTTGTGCTTTCTCTGCGAGTCTCTGCTGCTGCTCCGTCAGCAGCCTGGCGAGTTCAGAAATGGCCATCGGTGAGTCCCGCACTGCCCTGCTGCAGTTTGCTGTGCTGGCGTTGGAGTGAGCTGTCAATTTGGCATGCGATTTCCCACTCACTAAATCCTTTACTCTGAATTCCCAGACTGGCTTCTCCTTCTCTTCTCCCTCCTCCTTCCCCTCTTTCTTTTCCCTGTTTTTCTCGCTCCCCACTTTCTCTCTGGAGTTCAGGTTGACTCTGGGCTGAGACCTGACATTACACCTCTCAGTAGGAGATTTTAGGATTTCAGACTGCACTGAGGCGCAATATGCCATCTCAGCCTCATCAAGTACAGCTTGGGGTGGCTGCTGCAGCTGCAGCCTCTCCGTTGTCATGCTGGGTGCACAGAGGCGAAGGCGGCGGACTCAGCGCTCATGCTCGGGAGAGAAGTTTCGGTTGCTCAGGCCTGGGATGGTTCACCTCGCCTGAAGCTGGGCAGCTGACTCTCGCAACATTGCTGCACTAACCTTTAAAACTCATGCCACTCTGACAACATCCAGGAATCATTAGGTATTCCTTTCAAAAGTATTCAAGAGAACGGCGCCACTCTCTTTCTCTCTGCCTGCTTTTTTAAACCATTTTAATTACTCGTAATAAACCAGGAGAAAAATATTTATGTACCTTCTAGATGAAGCACTCATCAGCGCACCAGACGAAATGAGCGAACAGATCAGTGCTGATGAGGCCGCCAAGACAGGAAATATTCAGGCACTCCAACATCATCTGGACCTTCAGCAAGAAGAAAACAAAAGATATCTTTTTTGCAAAACCGTTTCAAAACTTGCTGCGAGTGAGGGTCAGTTAGAAGTCGTCAGGTTTCTCGTGCAGGAAATCGCTGACCAAGCAAAAAGAGATGACTGCTACATCAAGGCTGCAGAATCCGCTGCAAGAAATGATCAGTGGGATATCGTCAAGTTTCTCGTGCATTTAGTCGCTGACCAAAAAAGAAGAGATCAGTGCTGCACTGACGCTGCCAACACTGCTGCATACAATCGTCAGTGGGAGTTTGTCAAGCTTTTCGTGTCGAAAATCGCTGACCAAACGAAAAGAGATGATTGCTGCATCGAGGCTGCCAAATCTGCTGCAAAATATGGTCAAATAGAAGTCGTCAAGTTATTCCTCTCCTATCTCCCAAGTCCGGATCAGAGAGCGAATCTCCGTTTCCAATGCGCAGTCGCGGCTTGCTCTCGTCTTCACAAAGATGTCGTTGCCTCCCTCGGCCTCGAGCCCGACTGGCTCTTCCAATCCAGCTCCATCCTCAGCTTCACTGCAGCAATGGCCATCGAAGGCAGGAACTCTGTTCTCAACGACATCCTCTCTCGAATGCAGCCAGCTCACATCACACAGCTGCTCCGTCTCTCTATCACTCAAAGACACGTCGCTCTTGCTGTCACACTGATCAATGATGAGCGAGTCAGCACAGAGCATGTCGATCTGGCAGACAGCACTGGAGCCACTGCTCTCATGCTGGCAGCTGATGCAGGTCATCACGAGCTCATTGAGAAACTCATCGATCTCGGTGCGTCAGTGCGTGCTGAAGACAGTCAGGGTCGGACTGCTCTGTCACGAGCGTGCGAAGCCGGTCACGTGCGAGCAGCCAAGGCTCTGATGGACAGAGGAGCGGATGCGAGTCATCGAGACGGTCGGGGTCAGACGTGTGCGCAGGTGGCACAGCGATTTGAGCAGCGGCAGGTGCTGCGGCTGCTGGATCCCAGTGGAGCGGGGTGAGTGAAGCGAGAATTTAATGAATATTTTCAGTATCGTATCGTATATTAGTGAAGCATTATTGTAATTTTATTAAGAAGAGCTAAGCAAAAAACTTTATACAATCGAAAACATTTAAAGTATATTTGTGGTTAGGCAAAGGGAAAGAAAAGGAAAGTCATTAAAGACACAAAATGAAAAAAATGGATTTTGCATTAATGAATGATACAAAGAATCATTTTTGTGCCCGACTTTCGGGGGTAGAAACGAGAGGGGCCAGCCAAACCCTGGGGCTCAGGCGGCTTATCAGCCAGCCAGCCAATGCGAGCAGCCCAGGGTGGGGCGGGGCATGGAGGGAGGGGTAGGGCAAGCACCCAGATTGGACAGGAATGGGACAAGGGACTTGGAGCGAAAAGGCTAGGCCAGGGTTGAGGCTTACGCCTCTCACAAGCCCTGGCACGGGCGCGAGACGGGGGACGGGGCGGGGCGGCATGAAAAACAAAAACAAGAACAACGAAAAACAAGGGCAACAGAAGAGCAGGGTACTGGAAAGACGCTGTGCGGCCCAACACTTTCAAGGGTTTTCGATGATGCAGATTTTAAATTTAAGCTTCATGTTTTGGTAGCTTCAACCCAACTATAAACTCGTATGCAGCTTAAAGACAACCAATGGGGCATGAGGAATGGGGGTTTAGATTCGAAAGTTTCTAAATTGGGATCGAGTTTATTCATATATATGCCTTATCTCTAGAGGAGGCTGTGATTTATAGAAGCTTGGGTCGAAGTTTTCATGAGTATAAATTGTCTTAGATTGATGTCTAATAACTAACCATAATAGTCAACACAGCAGTAGTTATAAGCCACGCTATATAAGCAGCATAAGAACCCACCATTTTAAGCTGCCATTCTTCATTTCATTGGCTGGCGTATTTTTCGTCTGTCTCTTGTTTAGGCCAGTCCTATCATGTCTCTCGCCAGGGGGGCACCTGATTGGCTAGCCTTCCTCCTTCTGTCTCTTTCTTGCTCTTCAATTTTGCGAGTTTTGCAAGCCACCCCAACCCAGTCATGCGTGGCTTAGCCCCACTCAGCCCCCTGCTCACCCAGTATTTATGTGCACCCTCGCCTGGCTCTTTCCCTCCCCTGACTTACTTGACTTGACTTAGCTGCAGGGCTAAGCGGGAAGGCGCGAACGCCCATTTCGCTAATCACTGAACGGCCGACGCGTCGCAATGGACGAAGGGTTGGCGCCGTCAAGTGAAGTCCCCCCCAGTGTCGCCAGCAGCTATGGTGCTCTCTGGAAAGGACAGTTCAGCCGCCCTGCGGGTGGCCCGGAGGCAGCGCATGAGCTGATTAAAGTTTTCGGGTCTGCACACCTCAGTAATATATGTGTGTGGCCGGAGGTAAGTGAGTCTGGCTCGCATGAAGGCGGGACAGATGCTGATGAAATGCTCAGCGGTTTTGTCACCTGAGTTACAAAAACTGCAGATCGCGTTGTTGGTGTTGTCCTGCAGGTACTGGTGCCTAGAGAAGCAGCCGTAACCTGAGAGGGGCATAGTGGCAGCCCGGATGTCTCTACGCGAGAGGCGCAAGAAGAGCTTCCGGAGCTGGTGAGAGGGCTGAGGGACAGCGTCTCTAGGTTGCCTGCCGGTAGTGTAGTTCGCCCAAGCTGAGCGTTGCTGAGTCCTGATCCACGCTTTGATGCGCGAGGCGAGGACACAGCCGGGAATCGGGACAATGGGTTTGATAGCGTTGTCTCAGGTTGAGCGTTGAAGCAATGCCATCGGTGAAGACGCGATTTGCCTGGCACTCATTGAGAACGTTAAGGCACAGGTCGCTATGCAGAACAAGGTTCCGCTTAGCAGGTACTCTAATGTAGAGGAATTTGACGGCGGCATCTAGTAGACGCCGCGTCGTTCTAGCCGCCTCACCCCTGACGAAGAGGTCGAAAGGCGGTAGATCAAGGAAGGCCCCCATGCCAGAAAAGGGCTTGGACCTGGTGGCGTTGCAGATAAGCCTACGCGCTCTACTCTGGATCGTGTTGAGCGAATCTGCATGGCTTTTAACCTGGGTGGCGCTGACCCAGACGACAGAGGCGTACGTAATGACGGATCTAATTTCTGAAGTGTAGATCTACCAAAGTCACTTTTGGTAGAAGTGCCAAGTTCTCGGTCGGAGCTGGGCCAGGATGGCTGAGGCAGACTTGGCTTTTGCTTTCACGTGGGAGGACCATTTGAGCCGGTAGCCTCATAGGCTGACCCCGAGATATCTGGTCAGATGCGCGAAGGCAATATCTCTGCCGTAAAGCTGCTGAGGTCTTATGTTCCAGCGTATTCTACTGGTGAACATATTGGCAACAGTTTTGGGCTCAGAGAGTACCAAACCATTGTCATTGGCCCAGGATTCTGCTTTGCTCATCTTCGAGGGAAGCCATGAATCATGCCTGTTCTAGCATAATTTAGCAGATATGGCCGAAGAGAAAAAGCTCACAGGCTCCTAACGGGCGGCGCGATAATAATTATTTAGAATATTTGATTGTTCCCGATATTGCGCATTGATATTTAGATACTGTGCAGTGTACAAATGCGACCAGGAAATGCACGCTGAGCGATGCGCGGGCCTTAAGAACGAGGGCAGACGCCAACAAGCTAAATACATGTAAAGTAGATCACATGTGCTGATGCACTTCTGCTTCTGCCTTCTGCCTTCCTCCGCTTTACCTGAAAAAGCATTGGGTGTTGATAAAGCTGCACTGACTGGTTGCTTGGCCAGGAAATACAATGAAAGTTTCCGACACAATTAAGTGATTTGTGCAGCAAAAGAATCCCATACTCAACTGCTGTGAGAACCCTGGCTTTATTTACCGAATTGCAGAAGCCCAGAGGCCCGACAGGCAGCCGCTCACCACTCGGCTTCAGGCTCTCATCGGTGAGTCTGACCGGTTCGGCTTTCACTGCCGCATTGCGCCTTCCAACACAGGCTGGCAGCTTGGGGCAGAAATTGCAGTAAAACAGCAGGGTTGAGATTGGGTTGGACTGAGTGCTGCAGCAGCTGCACTCTCAGCTCTCCTGCTTGAGATGCCAGTCTGAGTGCTGCAGCAGCTGCACTCTCAGCTCTCCTGCTTGAGATGCCAGTCTGAGTGCTGCAGCAGCTGCACTCTCAGCTCTCCTGCTTGAGATACCAGTCTGAGTGCTGCAGCAGCTGCACTCCCAGCTCTCCTGCTTGAGATGCCAGTCTGAGTGCTGCAGGAGCTGCACTCTCAGCTCTCCTGCTTGTTCTGTCCATCCAACTCTCTGCAAGTCACCCACACGCATCTCGGATCATTCCAGGCTGTCAGACGACTCTCAGCAAGACAGGCGCCTAAGCGAGGAGCTGCATCGACTGCTCAGCGATGCGGGATTCACCGAGCAGAGAGCAAAGTGTCAGCAGAGACTGGCTGACCGGCTGGAAGGACTCGCTCGAGTCCTCACACAGGAAGACAGGCGGATGACGGGCAGCTACGCAGAGGGCTGGGACAACAGTCTGGTGCAAGTGAACGGCAGGACAGCTGCAGACTCGGACATTGACTGGACTGTGCTGGTTGCTGGGCAGCATTTCCATCTGGAAGGTGGCTGCGACAGAGAGCGATATGGTTCATGCCGAGATGCCACTCGGCTGCAGGTCACGGAGGGCCACGCACAGGTCGCAGTGGGAGCAGGTAAGTGAGGCTGGGTTCATCATCAGAATGCTGAGATCCGCATGCAACTGGAAGCCCATTAACTTTGCTCAATTTTAAATTCGCAACCGAGTGGCGCCAAGCCTCCAGCAGCTTCTGTGACTGCGAATGTCGGCTTGGGTGCTGAAACAAGCGGCAGGTGAAATTGAAAAGAAAACTCTGATGCCAACTGGCTGAGCCGGGCCATTGGGTTTTGAATTCACAGGCTCCGGTTGCAGCAGAGTGGGTGCAGCGGTGCTTGGGTGACCCACGCTAGGTGGCATGGCTCTGCTGAGGTGCTGCTGCTCTCAGTTGGAAAATTTCAAACAAAATAAACCATAGCCGCCGCAAAGAAAAAATCAGCAGTTTCAAACCAACCCATCTTTTTACTCGCCACAAAGCGACTCTCCGCTCACTGCGCTCTGCAGGCAGCCAACCTGCAGTGACAGCCACGGCGTGCGGTGTGCGGCCTGCACAGGACACGTGCCATGCGATCGAGTGCTGCAGTGGTTTCTGTAAGGACACAGTTAAAAAACTGATTGATGACAGTTATACTGCAGTTCACCTCGTTCGGGCGACCAGACCGAGCTCAACCAACGAGCTCAGAGTGAGCTTCAGCTTCCAAGAGAAAGACATTATGAAACGACTGAGCACAGTCCAGGGCCAGCTGTTCACACTCATCAAGTTCATCTTCAAGAGACACTTGCCGCTCACTCTGGACACACCTGGACTCAAGACCTACCATGCAAAGACTCTGCTCTTCACAATGCTGGAGAAGCATGGCACAGATCCTGAAACTGAGGCTTGGAAGCCCCAAAATCTGATCGCTCTGCTCAAGGAGTCTCTCGACATGATGCTGAGCTTCATCGACTCGAGCAGCTCGCCCGATGAGTGCATGCCACACTTCTTCATGCCCGACGCTCCGCTCTACTTCAAGAACGCTGGAATCGGCGGCGACTTCGACAACACGAGGGCGAGGGTTCGAGACCGACTTTGTGAGCTGAGAAGCGACATCGGCGGAGTGGTCGAGCAGCTGAGGAGACTCGTGAGACCTCTGCAGTCAGAGAAGCTCTACTTTCACCCGTTCACTCTGCTGCCTCTGACAGCGCCGCCTGTTGTCACGAAGATCAGTGAATGTTTTGACGAAAAATTAGCAGACGTGTACAGTGTGGTGCACCAGTGTGTGAGCGAGCTGCAGTCGGAATCGAGCGACAGAGACACTCTGATGAGGCAGCTCAGTCTCCTGCATGAGCTGAAGTGGTGCAAGTGCGCCGATCTGTGCATGACCGCCATGGCGCATTTGAAGTTCGGAGAATCTGAGGAAGCTGAGAGACTCGCGATGGAGCTGCAGAGACATCAAGTTGAGTCGGGGTACAAGCCACAGGATATTCAAGAACGCAAATATCTATCGTATATAATGAAACTAGTGAAATTATCTGATTCAACTGAATTTGACTTGGCGTGGAGGTTCTGCTTCCCATGCGACTCTCCGCCTCGCTTCCCATTCCTTCCCGAGTTCACGCAGACTCTGTTCACAGCCAGACTGTCGCAGCCTCTCTTCTTCCATCTGTACGTGAACTTCCGCTGCCTGAACTGGAGTCTCCAAGCTGAGCTGCTCCGCAATCACGCACCTGCAAATAAATTGGAGGATTGGAAACGAGAGCTGGAAGAAGACCCGGACTTGGAGGAGCTGCTCACTCTGGCTCACTACAGCGACTGCCGCGAGCACGTGGAGTTTAGTCTGCAACAGATGGAGATGATCGAGAAAGAGAGACGCGTCGTCATGGAGACGCAGGACGAGGAGAAGATCGGCTGGGTCAGGCAGAAGCTGGAGAGACTTGATGCAGCAGCCGGAGTCCTCAAAGTCGAGTCGCAAAGTCGAGGTCGGAAAAGAAAGGCCGAGTCAGACTGACTGCCTGGTGCGGTGTTCGATACTGACACATTTTTCATGAACTTTGGGTTTGTTCAATCAAACTGTTTATTTTTCTGCATGCCCACTTGATGAGGGACCTCCGTGTTATGTCAATTTCTGCCTAATTGAGCAACTGAAATGGTGCTTTGGTTTGTCTAGCTTTCAGGAAATGAGCACATCGAGCGTCATCGAATTCGAGTAGCCCTCCTGCTCTGAACTGGAGTTTTGCACAATTGTGCTGCAATTCAATTCACACTGCATGCTGAATTGCTTCTTCTGTTCGAACTGCGTGTCTGCTTTGATGCGGGCTTTTCTCTGCGATTTTTATGCGGAGTTCAATCTCCAATTGCCAATGCTTTCCAATGCAAATATTCAAGTCAAGTGGCCAGGTTGCACATTTGAGAGCTCCTGATTGGCTGGCCTCCCCTCTTCTTTCTCTCTTGCCCTTCAGCTCTGTGAGCTTTGCGGGTCCCCAGCGCCCTGCTCACCCGTGTTTAAGTGCGAGGGCGGCCTCGCCTCCATGCTCTCTACCAGTTTCGCCCTGAGCGTGTAAATTCAACTAAAGCTGCAATATACAGAAACAAAAACAGTCTTTCATGAGTCCTTCCAGTAATACAGCATTTGCTTTTCATTCATTTATACTATCTTCATAATTCTCTTCTTTTGTCGAAGTCTTCATTCGGGTCTGCGAAGTGTCTGTACGCCTCCAGACCCGTGCTCACCTCTGCGCTGCTCAGTGGCCACCTGCTCACGGCCTCCTCATCCGCATCTTGCTGTATGGCTGCTGGACGAATGTCTGTAGGCTCCCCGCACCTCCACTTGCTGTCTGGACAAAGTGTCTGTACGCCTCTGGGTTCGCCACTCTCGATCGCCTGTCACATCCGACAAGCCCTGGGCAGTCCCGCACCCGAACCCCCGATCACCCGTCTGCGGTCGGCACGGACAGAAGCAGAAAATCCAACACCTGCATGAACCTGGAAAATTCAAAGCTCGGCTGGTTCAGGGAGAAGCTGGAGAGACTTGATGCAGCAGCATGAGTTGAACTCAAAATTTTGTTAGCTTCTCTGGTTTTTGCGCGAGCTGTTTGAGAAATTTTACTTCACCCATTTCTGAGAAATATTTTAAATGTACTTTTATGGCTTAAAATAGTGCGTACATGCTCCTCGACTATTTAAGCACCTGTTCTCAGAATCAGCTCAGTAAGTCTGCAAATGATTATATCATGTACTCACGAACATTCAGCTACAATTCCGTTTTTTATTTATTGCTGTCTCAGTGATCATATTGGTAAAATAAATAGAAAAAGATAAAATGCATCAATCTGTACTGTACTGTTGAAGTTGTTTATTTTAATACTTTGCAGGTTTGCTTGCTTGTGACTATTTGCAGATAAATTGGAAAATAGTGATAGAATTCTTGTAATCATTTTTGAACTCGCCGTTTTTCTTTTTGCTCTCGATGCTTTTTTTTACATGCCGCAAGTAACAGAAATTTTACAAAAAGTGTTGTACTTTGGCTTTAAGCCTTCAATGCATTCGTGCCTCATTGATGCTGAGCTCAGCTCTCAATCCATTTATCATTTATCTTCCTTCTTAGTTTTGGTCTGTTCGATCTTTTCATATTAACATAGTTGCGCGATGCGCAGTCACAAAAGTAAATGTCTATGGGGAACTTTTGTTTCACCCGCAACACCCTCCCTCATTAACATTCAGTGACTGACAGCCTGACAGCTCCCTCATAAACATTCAGTGACTGACAGCCTGACAGCTCCCTCATAAACATTCAGTGACTGACAGCCTGACAGCTCCCTCATAAACATTCAGTGACTGACAGCCTGACAGCTCCCTCATGAACATTCAGTGACTGACAGCCTGACAGCTCCCTCATGAACATTCAGTGACTGACAGCCTGACAGCTCACTCATGAACAGTCAGTGACTGACAGCCTGACAGCTCCCTCATGAACATTCAGTGACTGACAGCCTGACAGCTCCCTCATGAACATTCAGTGACTGACAGCCTGACAGCTCACTCATGAACAGTCAGTGACTGACAGCCTGACAGCTCCCTCATGAACATTCAGTGACTGACAGCCTGACAGCTCACTCATGAACAGTCAGTGACTGACAGCCTGACAGCTCCCTCATGAACATTCAGTGACTGACAGCCTGACAGCTCCCTCATGAACATTCAGTGACTGACAGCCTGACAGCTCACTCATGAACAGTCAGTGACTGACAGCCTGACAGCTCCATCATGAACATTCAGTGACTGACAGCCTGACAGCTCACTCATGAACAGTCAGTGACTGACAGCCTGACAGCTCCCTCATGAACATCCAGTGACTGACAGCCTGACAGCTCCCTCATGAACATTCAGTGACTGACAGCCTGACAGCTCCCTCATGAACATCCAGTGACTGACAGCCTGACAGCTCCCTAATGGACATTCAGTGACTGACAGCCTGACAGCTCCCTCATGAACATTCAGTGACTGACAGCCTGACAGCTCCCTCATGAACAGTCACTGACCGGACAGGCAGGTCGCGGCCCCAGTCGCCATTCATTTTTCTGTCCGATCCAAGAGCTCCGCTCGTTGCTGATGAACTCAAAACTGCGGCCATTTCAATATTGACGTCCATATTTGATGCCTGCTCTGTGCCATAAACCAAATGCACTGCTTCGGTTTCTAAATATAGAATGATGCGACCTGCCACTCTCTCTCAGTGCCAGCTCTGGTGCTGTGCAAGGGTGGCTTGAATGTCCTTCAAAATGGCGGTCCTTTTTGCTTTGCTTGAGTTCGGGACCGAGCAGTGTGGATGCGTTGAGTTTCTGAGGTGGGTTCTGCAAGTCCCTGGCTGATTAGCATCTCAGTGAATCCCGATGATATTAACATATGCAAGACAGGGGGACAAAGAAAGACGGACAGCCGCGGGCCGGCGCGGTGAGCGCAGATGAGCAGCGGAAGTCGGAGCCGGTCTCTGACCTGCTGACTGAGCCGAGGCCGCCACTGAAGGCTGCAGCTGCGCGGCCTGCATGCTTCTGGCCTCTGTGGGGGCCTCCCCCGAGCCCGCAGCGGCAGCGAACATTTTCCTGCGAATCGACGGATAACGACATCATATATGGGTCGGCTAAACGTGTGTAGTGTAAAAATACATAATTTTCAGGGACGTTGATACGTACGAATGTTGGACAGGGGAGATAATTAAGCGACCAGAATTGACTGCTATGTCGAAATGGCCAGTAATGACGAATTTGAAGGGACCTACAAAGCCTTTCTAGCTTCGAATATTATTATTTTCTGTACTTCTATTACAATCCCATGCACAAAATTTAGTTTAATTTAGCGAAGTGGTGTTATGTATACACGTACTTGTTGTTTTGTTGCTAAACGGGGGTAGGAGCTTATGCTACCCGCGGATCAGCCCTGTGAGAGGCTCTGCCGCTGAGGGGCACTTCTAGAGATACCCACTGGTAATTAGACCCTGACGTCGTAGGCCAGGGCTGGGTGTGAACTGCCAACCTTAATCCAAACATATGGTACAAGACACCGCCAACCCAACAATGGAATCAGGGACGGTGCTAAAACCGAGTCCACCCAGACCGCCCCGGCCCCAGCTGACAAGTCTTCGGGTGTGCGCGCGAAAAAAAGAGTTAGAAATGCTTAGTTCACTACTTAGAGTGGTCCGAGAGCGGGGAAACCCCGAAGTCTACGGAAAAGGCTATAGTTAGAAATTTGGCTGGAAGGCTTGTTTCCGAGGGCGAGCAAGCTATGAGCACCAAGGGTATCACCTATCCAGCTTTAGCTTGGAGGCCAGGCCAAGGTCGGGAAGGGGCACAAGGCGCAAGAGGACCCGGACTCAGTCGGTATCCCCGATTCGGGACGAACTCGTTCCCCAGGACGCCAATCCACTGTCAGGATGAGAGAGCCAGAGACACAGCAGAGGCGGGGAGACAACCAGAGGAGCCAGCAGCAGATGGAACCGAGGATAAAGCAAGGTAGACCGGGCAGGGAGGGTACTTACTGTACAATGTGCATGTTTGTGTACATTTTTGTCTCCATAACTGAGGGAGATACGTGCTATAAAGTTTTTATTATTGAATGACAATCGCCAAGAAGAAAGTGAAAAATTGTGCTGAGGTTGTTAAGGCAGTCAAACATTCAACAGAATAGTTATAATACTATTTTTCTTGGAAGATCCGAACCGATTCTGATTCTGGAATTGGTAACATGAAAAGCCTCTATGTGTACTTATACTTATATATGTACCTTTAAAAGTGCAAATGAAGTGCATACAAAATGCACAGCGCGAGTTATTACATCAGATAGCATAAATATAGTAAAAAATGTTTTGCAAAAATTCAAAACAAACTGTTAAGTAAAACTTCATTCGCTTATTAGACGAGAAAATGCTAAAATATTATTTTGGAAAATGTTGTTTTACTTTCTTGTTTCATAGAAAATGAGTAATTTCTGTTTCGTCAAGTTGCACACGCTCTAAATATGTTCACAAACTAACTACTGAATTCACCGGCTGTTGGGTTCACCGGATTTTTAACTTTATTTTTAGGGCTTAAAAATATACATAATCAATAGCGCAAGTAAAACTAGAGATGCGCCTAGATTTTTGGCTCTGCGCGTTGCCCCTGGACATCAGGAGGGCGATTTTTGTTATTTTTTGGGGGGTGAAACCGGCGGTGAACCCAATAAATCCTTCCAGAGAGCTGAAAACCTGTCATGCAATATTTCAAAGCAAAATATAGGCAGATTTCGACGTGCGCATAAAATTTTAGCGTTGCGCGTTGCTCCTGAACTGCAGGAGAACGTTTTTTGTTAAATTCCGGTGTTGAATGACTGCCGCTGAACTCCGCGGTGAACGAAATTAAGTGCGTTTCCCGAGTCGAAAAATAGTAAATTTTCCTATTAAAAAAGTTACAAAGTAAAGTTTTATCACTTTCATCAGCATTTTTGCACTCACTTTTGTGTTGTTGACTGTTAAGCTATTTATTTTAATGCAAAGCGAAAACATTAAAAAATATTTCGAACTGCGAGTCTTTATTGCGCAACGTGGCAGCAGGCAGTTACAGCGCACTTGCGCATAAAAAATACATTATACGAGCGTATTTATACGCCGTGTGGTATTTTTGTGGCCATACTTAATAATGAAGCCTTTTATGCTGTTTTACTTCCTATATTTTTAGATTTATTTTTCAATTACGTCTTCAAAAATGCAGTCAAAGTGTTAATATCAGTATAGGCAATAAAATAAAATTGGCATTTCTTGGCTTGATGCTTTTTACAACTTGTTAAAACCTCTATTTTAATATTTCTTTTCTTCTAATAAGTCAAATTATAAACATAATATCTATTTAAGATTCCATAGTGCTTTTCCATTAAGTATAAATTCAATTATATCAGGCAGGCACTTAGTATACTTTTATAAAAAAATAACTATAACATGCAGTAAAAATATTGACTATACTAGCCTATTTAATTACTTGTAATTTTATGTAATATTACTAGCCAATAAATACTTTTATATTTGATTTCATTGTAATTATAAAAAAATTTAAAAAATTCTGTATATTTATAACATTCTTGACTCATAAAATTCTTTCTTGTTTTTTCTCCTAACCTTTCGCCCTTTTTTCGCCCCAGTTCCGGTTTCGGAAGCCTTGGCATTCTTGGCTTCATCAGCTTTCCGCTCCTCGCAACGGAGGATGGTCAGCTGAGTCAGACTGTAAAGGCTTTGGCAGTTGAATGCTCTGTTTATTTGAGTCAATCGAGTGATTGAAAAGGACTTAAAATAATTGCATTTCTGGTTTCGTGTATTTATAGATGAAATTGGGGTTTTAGGAAAGTTCTGGAAAAACGTGCATCGTTATAACAAAACTAAGTTGTATGTACGTATTGCTCAAATAGTGACTAAGTGTTACAGTACAAGAATTCATGTAAATTAATAATTAACTATGCATAATCGGTGTAGAAATAATATTGTGAACTTGATGGAAATTTCAGGAAAAGCGTAGAATATTTAAAATTACCATATCGGGAAATTTCTATTATTCATACGCTAAAGAAAGTTCGCGAAGGTCACTACAAGACCAATATGGATTGTGGACTTAGGCGGCAAGTGCTCAGCCCAGTCATTAGAGAGCCCTAGGATCACCGTAGCCCCCTTCTCCTTGCGGGAAGTGGCGTGGTGTAGGAGCCCGTTGACCTCAAGGTCAGGGTGCAGCTTTAGCAATATTTGCCTAAGCTGATCTCCGGACTTAATGGCACTGCCGGCCAGGATCCAGACGCGAAAGCGCTGGCGAAGACGAGCTTGCCGAGCTTCTTGGGCCAGTTCAGCTTTGGCAGAAGCTCGCGTAGACTGCGGCTGCTCTCCTCCGAGCTGCACCAGATGAAGATGCAGCCGTCGGTCTTGGCGGACTTGACCACGCTCACAGGGCGGCCCGCCAGGAGCTGGTCGATGAGCGCAGCATCGATGGTGCGCCAGGCACTGTCGAGCTCGTCGGCCGTGAGGTCTTGCTCTTCCCCGAAGACGATGACCGCCGGTTGGAGCTTGACCTTTGAGGCGTAATTAGTGCGGCGGTTCCCCAGCTCACCAGCGGGGGTTGTATCCTTGGGGGCATGGGTTGCTGTGGCTCCTTTCGGGCCAACAGCAGCCTCGTCCTCCCTAGGTTCCCCCTCCGCCGGTGGTCGGCCCGCAGTCGCCGTCGCCGCTCGTTGCGGCGTTGGTTGCGGGCGCGTCGGGCTTCAGCGGAGGGCCCGGTTGCGCGTGCGGGCATGTCACCGGCCGAGCCGGCGGCAAGCCCATCTGCCCCCAGTGGGGCGGCGCTCGTGCCAGAGTCACCGGCCGGAGTTGCCGGGGCCCCGGCTTCAGCGGGGTTGAAAGAGGCGGATAACGCCATAGCTGAAAGCGGGAAGGATGAGATGAGGCACGGTGCTGATGAGATGAGACGCTTCGCTTCGCTGAAGGCCATCTCGCATTTTGCGTCCCAGTTCCATGGCGTGTCCTTGCGCAGGAGCGCTGTTAGCGGCTCGGCGACGTGAGACAGGTTCTTGATGTAGAACTGGAAGAACTTTGCAAAGCCAAGGAATGAGGCTAACTTTGCCGTATTGGTGGGTGCCTTGAGTCCCGATACGGACCCGGTGTGCGACTAACTAATGGTTAACTGATTAACTAATGGTGACGCGGTGCCCAACGAACTCGATCTCCGACGCCTTGAAGGTTGCACTTCTTGAGGTTGACGGTTACTCGATGCTGCAGCAGCTTGTCCAGTACCTGAAGTACGCGACTTTCGTGCTCAGCTTCAGTACCGGCGTGAACGGCGATGTCGTCTTGATAGTGAACGACGCCTCTGATGCCTTGGAGGATCTTGCCGACGACCTTCTGGAAGGCCGCCGGATCCGAGCTGATGCCGAACGGCATGCGTCTGAAACGGTAGAGGCCGAATTCGGTGTGGAAGCAGGTCAGATTCTTGGCGTCATCGTGCAGAGGCAGCTGTAGATACGACTGGTTGAGGTTGATTCGTGAGAAAAACTTCGAATTGTAAACCTCAAATATATTACTAATTTAAAATTTTAAAACACGTTTCCATTCTTTTGAATTAGAATAGCAGGTATGTTCAGAGCTAAAATAATTCTGGTTTAACAATTTTATGCCTTACTTTATTTCATTCACAACTCTCGCTGCACTACTCATAGTAAAGTAGTAAAGATGTATCAATGTTGTTGCAACTACATTGCCAATTTTGACAATGGCACGACAAAGAATCTCTTGTGACAACATTGATGTCAACAATTCAGCAACACGAGGAATATCCGTAAAAAGGAATACATTCTGTCAGTCTTCAGTTTCTAGATAGCCCAATAACAGGCTAAACTGATGGAAACATAAAAAACACAATTTATTGTGCGTACTGTGCTTCTGGGCATAAAGCTACTCCTAATGAGCATATTGGTCTCTTTAACTTAGAAAGAAGCAATATCCCGGAGAAAGAAATGCATTCTGTCAGTCTTCAGTTTCTAGATAGCCCAATAACAGGCTAAACTGATAGAAACACAAAAAACACAATTTATTGTGCGTACTGTGCTTCTGGGCATAAAGCTACTCCTAATGAGCATATTGGTCTCTTTAACTTAGAAAGAAGCAATATCCCGGAGAAAGAAATGCATTCTGTCAGTCTTCAGTTTCTAGATAGCCCAATAACAGGCTAAACTGATGGAAACACAAAAAACACAATTTATTGTGCGTACTGTGCTTCTGGGCATAAAGCTACTCCTAATGAGCATATTGGTCTCTTTAACTTAGAAAGAAGCAATATCCCGGAGAAAGAAATGCACTCTGTCAGTCTGCAGTTTCTAGTTAGCCCAAGCTAAACTGATGGAAACACAAAAAACACATGAAATTGGGCATTTTACATAAAATACATGAAAAATATTGGAAATTGCAGAGTAATATTTTTATTTACAAATCAAGAAAAATTAATAATTCTTGATGTATATTTTTGAAATATTAATTATAGTTAGGAGAAAAAACAAGAAAGAATTTTATGAGTCAAGAATGTTATAAATATACAGAATTTTTTAATTTTTTTATAATTACAATGAAATCAAATATAAAAATATTTATTGGCTAGTAATATTACATAAAATTACAAGTAATTAAATAGGCTAGTATAGTCAATATTTTTACTGCATGTTATAGTTATTATTTTATAAAAGTATACTAAGTGCCTGCCTGATATAATTGAATTTATACTTAATGGAAAAGCACTATGGAATCTTAAATAGATATTATGTTTATAATTTGACTTATTAGAAGAAAAGAAATATTAAAATAGAGGTTTTAACAAGTTGTAAAAAGCATCAAGCCAAGAAATGCCAATTTTATTTTATTGCCTATACTGATATTAACACTTTGACTGCATTTTTGAAGACGTAATTGAAAAATAAATCTAAAAATATAGGAAGTAAAACAGCATAAAAGGCTTCATTATTAAGTATGGCCACAAAAATACCACACGGCGTATAAATACGCTCGTATAATGTATTTTTTATGCGCAAGTGCGCTGTTACTGCCTGCTGCCACGTTGTAGTAGTAGTAGTAGTAGTAAGTTGGCTCAGGCAAGAAGCCTGTTTGGCCAATATATTTCTATGTATTTAAGATTGCTTCAGGAATAGGAGACAATATTTTAGCACTAGTTATTTAATTATGATTAGTACGAGTTTTGCAAAATGGTATTTGAAAGAACGCGGAAAAGTTATTAACGATACTTGGACGACTAACGAAGCGAAAGAAAAAGCAAGGAGTTAAAAAAAGTATTGCAGTTAATAAAAGTAAAAACGAAAGAAAAATGAACAAAAACGAACTTCGAAGGGACTTTACGTTAAGCGAATGACGACGATTTAAATAGGTATTAGATAGGAAACTAATTAAATACTAATTAAGTGCTAATTAAGTAGGAAATTAAAAATGGGAAAGGCGGATTTATTTCACTGCTGATATGTCTGTTTCAGTTTGCATAACTGTTTTAGCTATTCATGACTTCGTATATTTTAGCTACACCAGTGAGCTCTTTTCTGACTCTTTTTTCATTTGTAGCATATCCTAACTTGTGTACTTGCTTGTCATTTAGGAGGTACTGACAGAAGTATTTTTTTCTGAACTTTTCGGTTTGTGGACATTCGGTCAAGTAGTGTAGGATATCGGAACCATTTCTCGCTCCACACAGTCTACATGGTTCATGAGAGAAAATGTTGGGTGTAATTTCGCATTTCAGTTTTAGGAGGGTTGTTAGGAATTTTTTGTTTCTAAAAGTGCATGGAAAGTAATCTGAAAGATCAGGCCTGCAGATTTTTTTGTAGAGATAGGCGTTTTTATAGAGTTTAATATGTTGCTGATTCTCTAGCTTTTGGCTAAGTTCTCTTTCTCTGTGTATCTTGAGGTGCTTTTTCACTAGGTATTTCTCGTTATTAAAGCTTTGGGAAAGTTTATCTTCAGTTAGTGCTTTTAAGTCTATACTTTCCAGTTTCTTTAGTATATTTGTTTTCCATGGATTTTTTTGGCTGGTGTTTGAGTAGAAAATTTCTAGTGTCGTTTGGCAAAGTTTTTGATGTCTAATCTTCAGCCAGTAGGTAAGATAGGTTTTAGCAATTCGTTGGGAGATTGGAGTAAGCTCAAGTTCTGATGATATCACACTGTTGCTAGCAAATTTTGGTAGATTGAGGAGATATTTGTAGAATTTCAGCTGAATGTTATCAATAGCTTTTGTTTCAGAAATGGTAGCCAGAGGGCCCCAGAGCTCACAGCCGTACGTGATAACGGGGGTGACAAGCGCGTCGAATAGTCTGCGAATGAGTGTGATGTCCAGGGACGTATTTTTTACCTTGTGGAGTAGGGAAAACATAGCTGAATAACCCTGCTTAGTTTGATGTTCAATACATTTTTTAAAGCTGTTTTTTGGTTCAAAAATAATTCCCAGGTATTTAAATTCATTTACTTCCTCTATTTCTTGGTTGTCGTAGATTATTTTTGTAGCAAAACTTTCTGTGTCATTTTTTTGTCTGGTACTGCCCTGCATAAACTTTGTTTTGCTTGCATTAACTTTCAAGTAGTTTTGCTTGCAGTAATTTTCCATAGTTGTAAATGTGTCTTGAAGTTCATCTTTGTTTTTAGCTAGAATGGCTTGATCGTCCGCAAAGAGCAGGATGAGTGGGAAAGCAGATCTCGTAAGAGAGCGCCTAGCGCTAGAGAGTTCAAGATATTCAACAATGTCGTCAATATATAGTTCAAAAAGGATGGTAGAGAGAGGGTTACCTTGAAGAACACCTTTAGATATTGGGATTGGCTGGGTTTCATCATCATCATCATCTTTCTTTAGAATGAAACAGGCATTTTTATGCATGTTCTTGATAAGTTCTGTCATTTGACCTTTAATACCTTGGTTATCCGTTTTGTGCCAAAGGGTCGGTTGATTTAAGCTATCGAAGGCTTTTTCATAGTCAACAAAACCGATAAAGAGTTCATTTTTGTTGTAGATGGACTGGTTTATAATGTTGTAAAGATTAAAACATTGGTCGATTGTGCTGTGATTGGGCTTGAAACCGTATTGGTATTTTGATATAAGATTGTTAGCGTATGCTAGGTTTTCAAGTCTGGATTTAATAATTTGGCAAAAGAGCTTGCCAAAAATTGGTTGAATGCAGATTCCTCTGTAATTGTTGGGGTCGGCACTGCTGCCTTTGTTTTTATAAATCGGATGAAGAGTATTTGTAATCCAACTAGTTGGAAAGGTTCCTTGTTTGAGTGCTTCGTTGAAAAGTGAGCATAGGAGGTCAGTAAGTTCGTTTTCAAGGTATTTGAGTGTTTCTACATATACTTTATCATGCCCAGGTGCTTTGTCGGTTTTGAGCTTTTTAATATGTTTTATAACTTCTTCTTTGGTGAATGGGGCATTGAAATCCTCTAAATTAGTCAGAATAGGGTTGTCAAGGTGAAGATTGTATGCTAGTCTAATGCTGCTGTCTTGTTCAGTTACAAGATTTTGAAAGTGTATGACAAATTTTTCGTCAATTGCTGCATTGTTATTGGGGCGGTTATGTGGTTTCAGTAATTGCCAAAGCTGTCTTGTATCATTTTGAATATAAGCCTGGTTTATCATGTTTTCTGCACACAGTATTGATTCATGTTTCCAAGAAATCAAGCTTTTTTCATATGTTTTTTTAAGCTGTATTTTGGATGCGAGGTTGCTACTTGTGGGGAACATCTTATATCTTCTGCTGGCATGCCTGGTGGCATTTCTCAGGTCTTTAAGAAATTGTGGCAATGCTGAACAGAGAGGGTTTTTTGTTTCTACTGTGATTTTACTTTGGATTTGCTGAACTTTCTTGCTTAAATTATGGATGAAAGCTGGGTTTTGCATGTCGAGATTTGGGATTTTATTCTCCAGATCCTTTAGATCATCTGAGAAGCAATTGATATGTTTTTCTTGTTGTGGGGTGGGTTTATCTAGTTTTCTTAATATCCGGAATTTTGTTCTTTGGTTATTGGTTGCTTGTTTTGTTTCTGTAATCTCTGCTGTGAATTTACATGATAATGAGAGTATAATTTGATTGTGGTCACTAAGGTAAGTATGGTTTCTTACTTTAAAGTCTTCAAAGTGCTCAAGTAAGTTGCTAGAGACAAAACAGAGGTCAATTACAGATGAACCAGTTTTGGAGATAAAGGTAAGTGTTCCAGTTGCATCAGATAGGGATCTACCATTGATTATATGCAAGTTATATGAGTTTGTGATTTGGTTTAATAATCTACCACTTTTACAGGTTTTTTTGTCTTGGCTTTGCCTATAGAGTGAGATATTTTTTGCCTTTAAAGTGCTTATTCTATGCAAATCTATATGATCAGTATTGTAAGTATGTGCATTAAAATCTCCCACCAGGATTATGTTTTCTTCAGAATGATGTGCATCAAGTATTAGTGCTAACTGTTCCCAAGACTCTTCTTCATAGTATTTTGAAGATGTTGGTGGTATGTAAGAGTTGATAACAGTGAAATTTTTGCTTTTGTCCTTTTTGTTTTTAAAGTTTAATGTCAAAAAATTGTTGTAATTATTGAATGACTCAGTCACATTGAAATGTGTTTCTAGTGATTTTTTATAAGCAGTCAGTAGGCCGCCAGATGCCCTACCAGTAGAACTGCTTCCTTTTTTGTTTGCAGACTTTTGGAAAATTGTGTAGTTGTCACGCAATTTGTCAGTGCTGAGAAGCCTATCATTGCTTTTTGTGTCAATTATCCAAGTTTCTTGAAGGCAGAAAATATCATGCTTAAAAATTGGTTCAGCTTCTAACAATTCAAGCTTGGGAATCATCACTGAGTCTTTTATAGTATAAAGTCCTGTAATATTCCAACTGCTAATTGTGAAATTTTGTTTAATCTTTTTAATATTGAGTTCAGAGAGTTTTGATTTAGTATTTTGAGATATTTTTATGTTCCTATGAGTGATACTATTATTAATCAAGATAAGATAATCTCTAGTGTACTGAATCCGCTTCTTTTTAGTCCTATTAGCATCAGTAGATTTATTAATACATCTAGTATCAAAAAGTTGCGCAATAAAGACTCGCAGTTCGAAATATTTTTTAATGTTTTCGCTTTGCATTAAAATAAATAGCTTAACAGTCAACAACACAAAAGTGAGTGCAAAAATGCTGATGAAAGTGATAAAACTTTACTTTGTAACTTTTTTAATAGGAAAATTTACTATTTTTCGACTCGGGAAACGCACTTAATTTCGTTCACCGCGGAGTTCAGCGGCAGTCATTCAACACCGGAATTTAACAAAAAACGTTCTCCTGCAGTTCAGGAGCAACGCGCAACGCTAAAATTTTATGCGCACGTCGAAATCTGCCTATATTTTGCTTTGAAATATTGCATGACAGGTTTTCAGCTCTCTGGAAGGATTTATTGGGTTCACCGCCGGTTTCACCCCCCAAAAAATAACAAAAATCGCCCTCCTGATGTCCAGGGGCAACGCGCAGAGCCAAAAATCTAGGCGCATCTCTAGTTTTACTTGCGCTATTGATTATGTATATTTTTAAGCCCTAAAAATAAAGTTAAAAATCCGGTGAACCCAACAGCCGGTGAATTCAGTAGTTAGTTGTTGGTTTTTACTTAGCATAAATATTGCCTTCTATTCTTGATTGAATTATTCTTAAATACACTGAAATATATTGGCCAAACAGGCTTCTTGCTTGAGCCAAACTTACTAATACTACTGCTCGCTCTCTATTTAAGTTGGTAGTCTGATAGCTCTCTCCAGCTTTTGGCAGTTAACGGCAACGGTTGGCTGCAGAAAAATTCTAATACTGATTACATTAACATAGTCTGTCTATGATTCAGAGTTTTAGACCTTCATTCTTGTCATCTTGATTCCATCAAATTGTACAATTTAGTCAGTGCAGTGTACTTCTCAGGTCACAGGCTCACGCCTCACAGTTCAATTTATAGGCCTAGATCTGCCCAATGCATAGGCCTAATAGCATATTGCTAGGCCTAATGCAATGCAATGTCAATATAGATAGAGTTGGGATAAGATAAACAGTTTTGAGATGGATAGTATAGTATTTGCTATTTGGATCCCAACCCTATTGGAATAAATGTTAAAAACCCGCGGACGCGCGCTTTAGAAAAGAGTCAAACTATTTTACCGCGCTTTAGGATTATTAGAGATGTTCCGAAAGATCTGCAGTTTTGTCGAAATCAAAATTCGCTAACTTTCCAAAATCAAAATTGAAATTTCCCGAAATCATAATTCAGAAAAACAAAGTTTAGTATGATCAACACTCACTTTTTTACTTTCAATTTACTGCTTAAGCAAAAAGTAATACATGTATATGTAGTAGAAAGTAGTTTATTTTTAGCGACTTTTTAGACACTACCAAAATTTTCACTTCTAAATTTTATTTCGAAATTGAAATTCGCTCTAAAAAATTTCAAATTTTGGAAAATTGAAATTGAATTTTCGGAACATCTCTAAGCTTAATAAATTACGAGTGTATAAGCCCCTTCAACAGAGGTATTATACCCATTTCTATATGTATGTATTTGCTGGAGCAGCAGCCAGTAAGATAGGGCAGCGTGCACAGGCGCTGCGCCTGTGCGCGCGCTGCGCTTTAGAAAAATTTCAAAAGTGCGCCGGACACCGTCCGCAGTTTTACAACTTTTTCCTATAGGGGATCCCAAGTGACTTTGCATTGACTTTGTGTGACTTTGCATTGTTTACTTGTTGCCAGGGTTTGCTAGGGTCTAGATAATTTAATATAGGCCTAAGAATCCTCTTCCTAGGCTAGGGCAGGGCCCGCAGGTAGAAGTCAGACAGGATCCCAATCCTAATCCCAAAATCTTGGGATCTTGAGGAAAATTGGATTCCCGTTGGACTAGAATCCCAACCCTAAAAAACTGATCAGGAATAGGTCTTTTGATCAGGCCCTCTTAAAAATTTATAGAATTAGTAATTATTTGATGAATGTATTTTGTTTTAACTTGTACTTTTTGATATTAGGCCTACATTATTATTTTGTTTGTTATAAAACTTTGAATTGATTTTGCCATGTTTTACTTTTAATCTTTGACATTTTTTGCTTAATTTTGTTCAACTTTATATAGACCTACAAACTACAATACACTAAAAGACCTGATCCCAATTCCTAAATCCCAATCCTAAAAAATTATTCTCGATCCCATCCTAGCCAAAGATTTCAATCCTACCTGACTTTTACCTGCAGGGGTAGAATATAAAGATAGAGCTAGGTCAAGGGCAGTTTGGGCTATATAGTTAGGGTAGGCCTTGGGAATAGCAAAGTGGTTGGACTGACATGCTAGAGCCAAGCAATACTGCCATATGCAATGTCTTGGCTAATATTTATTGATATAAATATAGCTAAAGCATAGCATTCATTAACATTAAAAAAATCAATAAAATTTAGATTAAATCAAAAGTTAAAAAATAGATTAATTTTCATAATTTTTATAGTCTTAGGAAAAATATATAATAGCATATTTTATGCATAATTTATATAAATTATACATTTTGGATAACCTATGCCATTGTGAGTAAAATTTTCTAATTAGCTTTTATTATGCACTACTCTGTTTTAAAAATTTCTACTAGGCTTTTGTTGTATGCTATGTGTGCCACTTCCCATATATTTTTTGTTGATGTCATTGTCAAAGAATATGTGCTAGAATTTTTTACTATAATGTATACCTTGATTGTAAGAAAATAGTCCAAAATATATACTAAAGTACCTTTTATAGACTGAATAGTATAGTGATAAACTAGTAAATAACATTATGCTTTAAACTTTTTGAAACTTTTTAGAGTTCTTAATGGATAACACTTTGAAATGGTCTTAATGGTGTGAATTTCTAGCTTCTAGATCTAGCATTTCTTTGAGTTCTTATTTAATAAATTTTGCAAAAGATCTAGTAAATGTAGCTTTATTTCTATTGCTAATACATAATACTATCTAACTTTTATACATTGTGAGGCAAAACAATAATAGGTAGTCTGTAGGAGTAAACTGAACAAGTTCAAAAGTAGTCAGGGATACATAAGCCAGGCTGACCTGGGTACTGCTGATAGACAAAGACAATATATTTGGTAATACCATTGTGACAGCACTCTGCAATGACATGCAGGCTGCTAGTTATAGTAATTACCAGGTATAGCAGGCAGCTTATTAGGCAAGTGAACAGCATTGGCAACAGGACACAATGAGTAGACATACCATTTTTTCTAGGCCTTGAGCTGTCTATCAGGGCAACAATCAGTTTTTCTATGAACTTTAAAAAAGTCAGTAAGCTGCTAGAGTTCCAAAAAACCTAGGCATTATGTGACAGCTGCAACAGAAAATGAATTCTGAGCTTCTGGTGCCAGCAGTACATTTTTTGGCTTGGGTGATAGGGCTGCAACACAGAGTCAAGGCAATGGATACTACCCATGGACTTTGGTATAATCTACCTTAGTCATTAGCTTTCAAACAATCTCCATTTGTCCACCTTATCTATACCATTGTTGTGTAGTGCTCTGGGTCATATTGAAGGTATCAAGTATATAGACTGTCCTAATACCACTTGCTTTTTTGTCTATCAGCTTCATTGCCAAAACATCACCATTTCACATGTAGCAATCAGATAGAGGCACTGCTAGCATCTGCTGGAGCTTGATTAGAATACCATGGTCACAGCAAACAATTCCTATTAGTAAGGTATTGCAAGCTAGTAGAAACTTGGTCAATTGTTGGGAGGAAAAATAATTGTCAACAAACATCCTGTAACCAAGATTTAGCAGGTCCTTTGATAGTTCCACCACTATTTGCTTGCTGATAGACAGGTTGTAGTCACTGCCAAACTTGCTGTTTTCTTTAGCTGTCAAATGAACAAAGACATTCCATAAGTAACGGGTCTTAGAGTCACAAAGACAATAAGTCTTGATTCCATATCTAGCCTGCTTTCTAGGAATATACTGTTTGAATGCTAGTTGTCCTTTGTGCTAAACAAGCTCAAAGCTATTGGACTTGTCACTTGTAAGAAGTTTATAAAGACTCATTATTACTTATCTATCAAAATAGCAAATTATATAACAATTCTTCTTAAAATAAAGAGATAAACAATCTAAATTTGAATGCAAAGGAGAAAAATCTCACTATGGATAGTGATACAGTATAAGGAAAGAAGGGCAGAAGCAGCTCTATAGCTGAAATCCCAAAGCAAGGGACAGTGTTCTAAACACACTCTCAAGTAACAGGTTTTCTATCAATATTAAAACAGCACTATAATTTTACATAGCAATGCTAACCATATGGGTTTTCATTTAATGTAGAGAAAATGTGCAGTATGAAACTGGATTTTGATCCTAATCTTATTTTTTCCTAAAAAGTTCTAGGTCCTTTTAATAATTTTAATTTTTCCCCCCTTTTTATAAAAATGATTCTATCTAACAATCAATATTAAACTAATAATATTGAATAAAAAATGTAATATGACATTAAAGCCATGAACTGAATTTTGTTGAAACAAGTATGAATTCTAGTAAATATATTTTTAGAATAGTCTCAATTATTTAATAAGATACAAATTGAAAGCAATAGCTTTAATATATTAAAATATT
>NIVC01001272.1:265000-324064 GCA_002269645.1 Macrostomum lignano
TTCTCCCCAATTCATAATCCACCTAATTATCATATTCTCCCCAATTCATAATCCACCTAATTATCATATTCTCCCCGATTCATAATCCATCTAATTATCATACTCTTCCCAATTCATAATCCACCTAATTATCATATTCTCCCCGATTCATAATCCATCTAATTATCATACTCTTCTCAATTCATAATCCATCTAATTATCATACTCATCCCAATTCATCTTTCAATTTATCTAATTATCATATTCTTCTCAATTCATAATCCATCTAATTATCATACTCTTCTCAATTCATAATCCATCTAATTATCATATTCTTCCCAATTCATAATCCATCTAATTATCATACTCATCCCAATTCATCTTTCAATTTATCTAATTATCATATTCTTCCCAATTTATAGTTTTATCCATCCAGTTATCATATTCCTCACAAATCATAATTCATAATCTAATTATCATTTTCTTCGTAATTAATAATTTAATCTATATAATTATCATATTCTTCCCAGATTATTATTCCCAAAGTTAACAATCCAATAATCCCAAGAATAACAATAATAAAAATAATAATCCCAATAAAAATCTTCCCAATAGTTTAATCCCCTAATTATCATATTATTCCTAATTCATATTTTACCCCTAAAATCACCTTACTTTTTTCTTAGATTATCATAAAATTAGCCTCATTAATTAACAAAGACCAATGAAAAAATGATTTTCACTTCATGCCTGACCGTGTATGGACTTCCGCTTCTCCAACCTACTGGGCACAGTCTACCGCAGAGGCAATGTCTGCTTCACAGAAGACGGATTTCAACTTATCAGTCCTGTGGGAAACCGCGTGACAGTATTCGATCTGAGGCATGACCGGTCTCACACACTGCAGCTGGAGGCCTCATACGATATCGAGCACATTGCTCTGTCCCCAGACAATGCTCTGTTATTAGCTGTCGATTGCAAAGGCGAAGCTCACCTAGTTGCCATGGCAACCGGAGCAGCTATTGCTCGTCAGAAATTGCCATCAAGAGTCAGCGCGTTGGCTTACTCACCAGATGGTGACTATTTTGCTATGGCTCGAGACAACCGGGTGCACGTGTACCATGGACCTGGGCTGGAGCGGTACTTCAATCAGTTCAAGTTGTATCGCAGTTACTATGGCAACCGAGATGAGGTCACGAGCATAGCGTGGAGCTCCGATTCTAAAGCGTTTGTGTGCGCTTGCAGGGACCTGCAGGTTCGTTGGAGTTGGATCTGTCATTAGATACCCTCAGGGTGTCCCATTAGATACCCATAGTGTCTGCCTTTAGATACCCTCAGAGTATCCCATTAGATACATTTAGTGTCTCCCATTAGATACCCTCAGTGTTGTCCATTAGATACATTCAGTGTCTCTTAATAGATACCCTCCGTGTCTCCCATTAGATACCCTCAGTGTCTCCCATTAGATACCTTCAGTGTCTCCCATTAGATACCCTCAGGATTTCCCATTAGATATCTTTAGAATGTCCTATTGGATACCCTCAGTGTCTGCCATAATTTAGATTTCCTCATAATGTAAGAATCTCACCTTAGATTTCCATCAGACTGTGAGAATCTCACCTTAGATTCCCATCAGGCTGTGAGAATCTCGCCTTAGATTCCCCTTCAGACTGTAAGAATCTCACCTTAGCTTCCCATCAGACTGTAAGAATCTCATCTAGATTCCCATCAGACTGTAAGAATCTCACCTTAGATTCCCATCAGACTGTAAGAATCTCATCTAGATTCCCATCAGACTGTAAGAATCTCACCTTAGATTCCCATTAGACTCTAAAAATCTCACCTTAGATTCCCATCAGACTCCCAGAAGAATCTCACCTTAGATTCCCATTAGACTTTAAAAATCTCACCTTAGATTCCTCTAAGACCCTCTTCATGAGCAGAGGTCCCCAAACGCCATGCATTTCAGGTTCGGGTGTTCTCTCTGCACAAGACCGCCCGCCTGCCAGGCTGCTACAGTCTCGGCGGTTTCACTGAGGACATTGTCGGCGTGGCATTCCTGCCAGATTCGTTGAACCTGTTTGCCGTGTCAAGCGCCGGTTTCGTGATGCTGTGGCAGTGCGACACGGAGCTGTCTGACTTGTTGATTAAACAGCAGCAGCAGCCTCAGCTCACTGACGGCACTGGTGATGACAACGATGACTCACCATCTGACAGTGAAGATTGCGATTTGAAAGAAACAAAAAACGAAGAGAATAAACCGGGATTAGAGAAGATTTTTATTAATAAGCTGCGATATTTGAAGCCGAAAAAGATGCGGCTAAGAGAGGATGCTGAGGATAGCAAACGGGTTAGCGCTGTTATTGGTTGTTTGGCTTTTTGTCCCGGCTCCAAGCAGTTGGTGTGCGGCACCGAGGATGGCCGGGTGATGCTCTATGCTGTTGACAACTGCGCTCTGCTACTGTCGCTACAGGTGAGATTTTTATATGGGACGGATTTAAAAAAGATGGAAGGGAAAGATATCGGAAAGAAAGCGGCGAGTTTAAAAGGATTGATAGAGAAGCGGAGAGATCAAAAGAATTTATGGATAGGCGGTGAGATCAAAGGGACATATAGAGAAGCGGTGAGATCAAAGAGACAGAAAGAGAAGCGGTGAGATCAAAGGGACAGATAGAGAAGCGGCGAGATCAAAAGGATAGGTAGAGAATCGGCGAGATCAAATGGAGAAGATATGAGAAGCGGCGAGATTAATGGGACAGATAGACGCGGCAAGATCAAAGGATTAGGGCGGCAAGATCAAAGGATTAGGGCGTCTTTACTATCAGGGCATCCCTACCGACGCCTCCTTTTAAACAGGTATGCGACTCCCAGGTGGACTCGGTGTCAATCTCGCCAGACGGTCTGTGGATCGCAGCCGCAGGCGCCGCCCACGGTCAGCTGCTGGTGTGGGACTGGCGCGCCTCAGCCTACGTGATGCGGCAGGCTGGCAGTTTCAACTGCCTCCGCTGTGCCGCCTTCTCGCCGGATGGCGGCCAGCTGGTGTGCGGCTACAGCGACGGCCGAGTCCGGTTGTGGAGCTCCCAGTCTAGCCTGTCATTCGCCACCCTGACTGAGCACACCAGCTGCATCACCGGGGTGAGGTTCTGCGGCAAACGAGTTGTGATTGCCAGTTCAGCTGATGGCTCGATTCGAGCCTGGGACCTCGGTCGGTATAGGAATTTTCGTACGCTGGTATCGCCTACTCCGCTACAGTTGAGCTGCTTGGATGCGGATCCCTCTGGGATCTGATTGCTGCTGGCTGTCTAGATGAGTTCCATCTGTTGATTTGGTCGCTGAAGACTGGGAGGCTGCTGGTGACCCTCACTGGCCATACAGCGCCTGTGTCTTGCGTAGCCTTCAGGTGAGTTGAAGTTTCTTAATCTGCTGTTATAGAGTCAGACCTATTAAAATACCCTGTAGAATTGCCCTATTTAATTACCCTGTAGAATTGCCCTATTTAATTACCCTGTAGAATTGCCCTATTTAATTACCCTGTAGAATTGCCCTATTTAATTACCCTGTAGAATTGCCCCTATTTAATTACCCTGTAGAATTGCCCTATTTAATTACCCTGTAGAATTGCCCCTATTTAATTACCCTGTAGAATTGCCCCTATTTAATTACCCTGTAGAATTGCCCCTATTTAATTACCTGTCGTCGTCCCTATTTACCTGTAGAATCGCCCTAATTACCTGTAGAATCTCCTTATTTACCTGTAGAATCTCCCTATTTACCTGTAGAATCTCCCTATTTACCTGTAGAATCGCCCTATCACCCTAATAGAATCACCTGTAGCCCCACCCACCCTCCTGTCACCAACCAGGCCGGGTCCCGGCTCCACAATCCTGGCCAGCGGTTCCTGGGACAGCACAGTCCGTCTCTGGGACGTTCTCGGCTCTGACCAGCAGCCCGAGGTCATCCAGTGCGGTCACGACGTTCTCTCACTTGCCTGGCGACCGGACGGTCAGCAACTATCCGTTGCCATTAACAACGGCACCATCCTGGTGATGGACGCGGTGCCATCTGGCAGCGGCACCGACGCCCCGAGTTCCAATCCACTCGCACCATCGACTGTCGTCAAGACCTCGGCTACGACAAACCCGACGGTGCCCTGATCAGCGGCCGACGGCTGGCCGAAGCTGGCGGCGGTTTTAACTCGCTGTCGTACAGTCCGACAGGTCAACTACTGCTAGCTGGTGGCCTCTCCAAGCACATCTGTCTGTACTCGCCTAGCGATCAGCTGTTGTTGCGCAAATTCCCTGTCACAGCAAATCGCAGTCTGAAAGCTGTAGCGTTGGAGAAGCGAGCAGCTAAACTGGTTCGAGATCTGGGTGTCCGGGCTGGGTCCAATGCCGGCGGTACTGAGGTCAACTTTGAGGATGACGCTGTCGACTCGTCGGATGCCAGAGTGTCGGTGACTGGAGTGTCGTTTAGTCCAGCTGGGGACATGTTCCTGGCAGCCTGTACTGAAGGTGTACTGCTGTACTGCTCACCTGGATCGCGTCACCTGCTGCCGTCGGAGTCTCTGGTAGCCAGCTGCCGACGACTGACTCTTCGCGATACGCCGCAAACTGTCGTGGAGTCGATTCAAGCTGGTCGATTTGGCGACGCATTGGACGTCGCTTTGCGTATCAACCAGCCGGGTTTGGTCAGGCAGTGCCTTGAGGCTACGCCTACTAGCGGGGAGAATCGCAATCTGGTTGACCTTCTTTGTTCCCAGCTGCCGTTGGACACCTGTAGAGACGTGCTGGCACCTCACGTAGCCGATTGGCTGGCGGATAGCAACCGGTTGGAGCACTGCATGGCCTGGGCCAGAGCGGTTGCTAGGGTGTGCTGTTTGGGCCAGTCTAACACGGCCAGACAGCGCAGGGATCCGTGTCCCGGTCTGACTCGGCTACAGCGGGCAGTTGGCGATAGGCGCAGTCAGTTGGAACGAATCTGCTCGGGAAATATGCACACGCTGGACTATCTGTGCCATCTGGCTGGCGGGCTTGGCGATACCAAGAGTAGTAAAGCTGGCGATGCTCTGCAGGGCACTGATGATGGAGAACTGCCAGCTCAATCTGCTGACTTGGAGCCAATGGAGACCATGGAGTGATAGGGCACCATTTAACCTAAGTTTTTTTCAGCCGATATGTATCGAAAATATCAAAATAAAGCATAAATAACTAAAGAGGCCGATATGTATCGAACATTTTAAAATAAAGCAGTAAATAACTAAAAAAAGGCCGATATATATAGAAAATATCAAAGAGAAGCTTTAAATAATAAAAAACGCCGATATGTATCGAAAGTTTCAAAATAACTAAAGTAGACCGGTAAGTATCGATAGCTTAAAAAAGATGGTCTTTTTCGTGCTAAAATTGCTTTCTTCAAACTTTTATCATCTGTTCCTTTGTTACTAATGCATTTTGTTTCATTTGTTGTTGCGCAAACTATCTGTTGTGGTTCATTGGTTCTCAGCATCAAATTATGAATTATGAGTCTGAGTTCCTGCCTTCAACGCAGCGGCACGAAAGTACAGTGAAAAAAATGGCGATTTTATTAAACAATAGCAAATGCATTTTTATTGGATCGATTTGGAATCGGTGCGCTTTTTTGTCTTTTTTCTTTTGAATGTTTCGGTTGCAGTGTTCGCCTCACCTACTTAAAGTAGGCTTCAATTTATAGTTTCTTTTCGATTATAGATTTAAATCCTTAGTACTCATAAAAAGTTAACTCTAATGCGATAATTGTTTAGTGTATCATGTTTTCATAATTTATACAGTCAACAATCTAAAAGTTTAGAAGTTTAAAGTTAAACACGGTTTTACCGATATGTATCGAAAGTACTCTTTACAATCCCAGTCTGGTATGAATTAAAAAAATTGAATTTTCGCCAATTCATGCGCAATGGCCTCCGGTGTAGCCGTCGATCCCAGCGTGAAGGATGATTTTAACGACATCAAACTGGGCCACAAGTACGCCTACATGGTGTTCAAGATTGATTCAGAATCCATGATTAAAACTGAGCGCACCTGCGTCAGCTGCACCTACGACGAATTCACCTCCAGCCTGCCGGCCAACGAGTGTCGCTACGCTGTCTTCGACTACAAATACTGCCTTGACGACGGGTCGAAACGGGAGAAGCTTCTCTTCATTCACTGGGCGCCCGACAGCGCCAAGATTCGAGACAAGATGCTGTACGCCTCATCCAAGGACGCTCTGAAACGCGACCTGAAAGGCGTTGTTGAAATCCAGGCCAGCGACCTGTCAGAGGTGGACGAAGTCACCATCAAGGAGAAGGTGAAAGCTTCCGGTTGAAGTCGGACTTAATTTTATGTTTCACAATTTAATTAGCGGAAAAATTGACCGAGAAGTAAACGTATCTCAAGCTTCAAATCTCACTAAACTACTCACCAGTAATATGATTGCGCGTTTATTATTATAATTTTATTTATTTATTCAATGCTTGCCGTTTTCTTTGGTGCAATAATTGTTGGATTATTTAATGACTAGCCGAGTTGCTGTGCTCTGTCCCCAAATACCAATTCATTTTTATTCTAGCTAAATTTTTAAAAGAACATTATCACAAAATTATTTTGTCAATTTTTTCTACGAGAGTGTGTCAGTAGTATCTGCTGAGCGATGTCGCCGAAATTCAAAAAAGGAATAACTATATTTAATTTTTTATTTAAATTACTTTATATACTTTATAAACAGTTAATTATATTACTATTATTATTATATTTATAAAAGTACACCTAATTATATTTATTGCTTTCTAATGATGAACTTTTTTGTTTGTATTTTTTTGTTTTTTTTTTACCCTCGACAATGCAATAATATGTTGGTATTAGTATGTATGGCAGTTTATTTATTTATTAAACAGTTTAAACCACGCTTATAGTTTTTTATATTTATAACTTTACCTAGTGAGTTGCAATCATTTCTATATTTAAGCTATAATTAGTAACTCTTATCTACCTGTAGTTTTGCATGAAATTTCAGCTTCTATGAATGGTCAGTTTTTGAAATATATTAACACTATTTACTATAATTATTATTATTGCATACGCGACTAAAAGTTTATTAGGTCAATTTCTAAGAATTTTTTTGCGTTTGATGTCGTTACGTTTTGATTTCTTTTTTAGTACTTTGACAGCTGTGTCATGAACTTGGCCCAAAATTACCACTGAGAATCGCCCCTCAACCACCCTGAGAATCGCCTCTAAGCCATCCTGAGAATCGCCCCTAAACCAACCTGAGAATCACCCCTAAACCACCCTGAGAATCGCCCCTAAACAACCACTGAGAATCGCCTCTAAGCCATCCTGAGAATCGCCTCTAAGCCATCCTGAGAATCGCCTCTAAGCCATCCTGAGAATCGCCTCTAAACCACCACTGAGAATCGCCCCTAAACCACCACTGAGAATCGCCTCTAAGCCATCCTGAGAATCGCCTCTAAGCCATCCTGAGAATCGCCTCTAAACCACCACTGAGAATCGCCTCTAAGCCATCCTGAGAATCGCCTCTAAGCCATCCTGAGAATCGCCTCTAAGCCATCCTGAGAATCGCCTCTAAACCACCACTGAGAATCGCCCCTAAACCACCACTGAGAATCGCCTCTAAGCCATCCTGAGAATCGCCTCTAAACCACCACTGAGAATCGCCCCTAAACCACCCTGAGAATCGCCCCTAAACCACCACTGAGAATCGCCTCTAAGCCATCCTGAGAATCGCCTCTAAACCACCACTGAGAATCGCCCCTAAACCACCCTGAGAATCGCCCCTAAACCACCCTGAGAATCGCCTTTAAACCACCCTGAGAATCGCCTTTAAACCACCCTGAGAATCGCCTCTAAACCACCCTGAGAATCGCCTCTAAACCACCCTGAGAATCGCCTCTAAACCACCCTGAGAATCGCCTCTAAGCCATCCTGAGAATCGCGTCTAAACCACCACTGAGAATCGCCCCTAAACCACCACTGAGAATCGCCTTTAAACCACCCTGAGAATTGCCTCTAAACCACCCTGAGAATCGCCTTTAAACCACCCTGAGAATCGCCTTTAAACCACCCTGAGAATCGCCTCTAAACCACCCTGAGAATCGCCTCTAAACCACCCTGAGAATCGCCTCTAAACCACCCTGAGAATCGCCTCTAAACCACCCTGAGAATCGCCTCTAAACCACCCTGAGAATCGCCTCTAAACCACCCTGAGAATCGCCTCTAAGCCATCCTGAGAATCGCCTCTAAACCACCACTGAGAATCGCCCCTAAACCACCACTGAGAATCGCCTTTAAACCACCCTGAGAATCGCCTCTAAACCACCCTGAGAATCGCCTCTAAACCACCACTGAGAATCGCCCCTAAACCACCCTGAGAATCGCCTCTAAACCACCCTGAGAATCGCCTCTAAACCACCCTGAGAATCGCCTCTAAACCACCCTGAGAATCGCGTCTAAGCCATCCTGAGAATCGCCCCTAAACCACCCTGAGAATCGCCCCTAAACCACCCTGAGAATCGCCCCTAAACCACCACTGAGAATCGCCTCTAAGCCATCCTGAGAATCGCCTCTAAGCCATCCTGAGAATCGCCTCTAAACCACCACTGAGAATCGCCTCTAAACCACCCTGAGAATCGCCCCTAAACCACCCTGAGAATCGCCTTTAAACCACCCTGAGAATCGCCTCTAAACCACCCTGAGAATCGCCTTTAAACCACCCTGAGAATTGCCTCTAAACCACCCTGAGAATCGCCTCTAAACCACCCTGAGAATCGCCTCTAAGCCATCCTGAGAATCGCCTCTAAACCACCACTGAGAATCGCCCCTAAACCACCACTGAGAATCGCCTCTAAGCCATCCTGAGAATCGCCTCTAAACCACCACTGAGAATCGCCCCTAAACCACCCTGAGAATCGCCCCTAAACCACCCTGAGAATCGCCCCTAAACCACCCTGAGAATCGCCTTTAAACCACCCTGAGAATCGCCTCTAAACCACCCTGAGATCCGGGCCTTCAAGGAGGTTCCGGCAAAAGGCGCTCCCGGCAAGACCCTGTACATGGGTTTCTCCGCGGAGTGGGAAGACGCCCTCAAGAAGGACGATTTTGCCGCCTACATCGGAGCGTGGAAGATCGTCTTCCACCTGCTGCTCAGGCGTCGTCCAGCCGGCGATCGGCGCCGAGGTGAGTCCGTGAGCTCGGATAGCTCTGGGAACGAGTAATGCCGTTCCCAACCCCGTGCCAAACTAGGAGCGGGGCGCTGAGGGCGAACCTTAACGGCCAGCCCAATGATGACACTGCCACCAGCAACCAAATAAATAATCCGCCGCCGGCGAACCAACCTGTTAACCTGCACATTATTCAGATCAACCTGCACCACGCCCTTGCAGCATCTAGCAACCTTTCAGGCACCTTTGCCAACAAGGAAGTTGACATCTACCTTATTCAGGAACCGTATACCCGCAAGGGGAAGCCGACCTGCCTGCCGCCAGGCTATCAGGTTCTGTACCTCTGCGCGAACGACACCCCCAGAGCTATCGCCCTCGTCAAAAACGACCTCCCGGCCACTATTATGCCAATGTTTTGCTCTAAAGACATGTGTACTTTCTCAGTCTTTGACTTGACCTTCGTTTCCGCTTACCTGGACATTCAGGAGGACGTCCCTCCCCCCTCCTGCAGGAGCTGGCGGACTTCTGTAATCTCCAGGATCGGAAGCTTATCGTTAGCTGCGATGCTAACGCCCACAACACTGCCTGGTCTAGTAGCGATACTAACAGGCGCGGTGACTTACTAATTGATTTCATTAACTCCTCCTCGTTACACATTTGCAACAGAGGCAGCAAACCCACATTTATTGTCTCTAATCGGCGTGAGGTTATCGACCTCACTCTCGTCTCCAACAACGCCCTCAATCAGGTCCACAGCTGGCTGGTTAGGGATGACCTCCCATCGCTTTCCGACCACTCGTACATTCAGTACAGCATCAGCTCCGTCGGAGCCCGTCATGAGAACCGGGACCGCCTTAATTTGAAAAAGGCCGACTGGACAGGTTTTCGAAGAGACCTGCTAAAACTCCTGACCGAAGCCAACTTACCGGACTCCAGCGAGGATCTCCCTGGCATTGAGCATCGGTGCAACTCCCTCGTTGAGATCCTAAACACCGCCATACGCGCTAACGCCCCTAAGCTGTTTTGCAGGAAGAAATACTCTCCTTGGTGGAGTCAAGAGCTCACTCGCATGAAGAAAAACACCCGCCGACTGCAACGCCTCGCAAACGGCTCGAATACCCCAGAGGATTGGGAGAACTACCACTCTGCTCTGAGGATGTACAAAAGTGCTATCCGAAGGGCTAAGAAGACCACCTGGAAAGCCTACTGCGCCGGCCTGGAAGGGCAACACCCCACAGCCCGGCTGGTCAGGACTCTCAGGCACGACACGCTAGCTCAGTGTAACTCCCTTCTGCACCTGGATGGTAACTACACTACCAGTGCCGAAGGTTCGCTAAATCTTCTTTTCTCCACCTGCTTTCCGCAGGTTGACGAACCGGAGTACGTGGTCGATGACCACAGGCCTTGTGATCACAAGCTTTTCCAGCAGTGCGCCACCCCCCAGCTACTCCAGCTGGCAGCAAATTCTTTTAAACCGTATAAATCGTCTGGCCCTGACAATATCGCCCCCTGTATCCTGCAGGAGGCGCTAAAGCTGCAAAACTTTGCTGATTCTTTCTCTAAATTGCTTGTTGACTGTTATACCACAGGTTACATTCCCACAATCTGGAGAATGTCCAGAGTCGTGTTCATCCCGAAACCTGCTAAGGGTGACTACACCAACGTGAAATCCTTCCGGCCCATCAGCCTCACTTCCTTTTGTGTTAAGCTGATGGAGAGGCTCATCCTGTGGAGGCTTCGAGAGTGCGACCTGCGCTCCGACCCTGTCAGTAAGTACCAGTACGCCTTCCAGCCTGGGAGGACGACTGAGCATGCTCTCCACGCCATTACCTCCAAAATTGAGAGTGCCATCCTTAGCAAACAACTCGCTTGCGGGTTGTTCGTTGACTTCGAAGGAGCATTTGACAATGTCCTCTTCCGCTCCTTCAGAAATTCTCTTTCCCGCAGGAATGTAAGACACAGCATTGTTCGCTGGATTTATTTTATGATCCGCAAAAGGTTTGTGACATCCACACTTATGGGCGTTACCCTCACCCGGGCGGTGATGAAAGGCGGCCCGCAAGGTGGCGTGCTAACTCCACTTCTCTGGAATCTCGTCATGGACGAACTTCTAACCGCTGACATTCCCAGCAGTATCACCAGGGCGGGCTACGCCGATGACGTTGCCGCGGTCGTCAGCGGACCCGACCCCGCCACTCTGCGCAACCTGATGCAGCAATTCGCCGACAAGGCGGCCGACTGGGCTACACAGCATGGCCTAAAAATCAGCGTCACTAAGACTGTCGCTGTCGTTTTCACCAAGCGCCGTAAATGGGAGATGAAAAACCTCACTGTCTATGGCAGAAACATCCCCTTCAAGAAGGAGGTCAAATACCTCGGTGTGACGCTAACGCATGACCTGCGCTGGACGAAGCACCTTGATAACGTCATCGGTCGGGCAAAACGCTGCTTTGCCCAGCTGCGCAGAGCCATCGGGCCGACTTGGGGCCTCTCGCCTAGTACGGTCCGTTGGATTTATACCGGCATCATCCGGCCCAGTATCACATACGCGAGTCTCATCTGGACTAGCGTGCTGGAGCAGAAGGCCGCCCGTCAGCGGCTGTACCAGCTTCAGGGCAGCATTTGCCGTGCCATCACAGGTGCGTACCCGTCCACCCCTTACGAGGGGCTGAACACTATCCTTAACCTACCTCCGCTTCACCTATTTATTAGGGCGGAGGCTATGAAGTCTGCCTCCCGGCTTATCAGAGATAAAACGTTAAATAACGCGCCCTCTGGCTTTATGCCAATGAAAACATTAATCCCGCATATGGACTTTGTCCGCCGCGACCTTAACAACATCCACATGGACCTGGGCAATGTGGATAGTCGACCTCCCGCCCTCAACATCAGGAGGGGCTTCAAGACCGCCATCCCTGGCCGAGACAACATTCCGCTGGATGTCGGTGTGAACCGGCGCAGCCAGGGCATTCACTGCTTCACCGACGGCTCGCTGTTCAACGGCCGCGCTGGAGCGGGTATTGCCATTTTCCACGAGGGTAAGATGCTTCTCCAGGAAAGTCTGCACCTCGGTGAGAACACCTCAGTTTTCCAAGCTGAAATTTGCGCCATTGAGCAGTGTGCCCAGCAACTGTTTCAGGCGAACATTAATAATTTTGACATTAATTTCTACACTGATAGCCAAGCTGCTATTAAGGCCTTAACCACTGAGAATATCTCCGCTGCTACAGTATCTCAATGCCACCGCAGTGTGCAATCTCTCTCAGTCCTTAACAGGATTAGAATTATCTGGACACCTGGTCACAGCAACATCCTGGGCAACGAGCTCGCGGACCCTCTCGCCAAGGAGGGCAGCAACCCAGACGGCAACCACCGTCTGATGAGGCTACCCACCCCCAGGTCGCAAGTCACCCGCCATATCAACAGGTGGCTCCATCAGCAGCACCAGCTCCACTGGAACAGCTGCACCGAGTACAGGCAGAGCCGCTCTGCCATGCCTAACCTGAACAGGAAAGTCTCTGATTATCTGATTTCGCTTAACAGAACCGACCTCAGGGAGATGTGCATGGTCCTAACCGGCCACGGATTCTTCCAGAGACATATATCGTTGCAAACCGGTTGCCCTCCCACCTGTCCCTTCTGTGGCATAGGAGAGGAGACCGCGGAGCATCACGTCACCTTCTGCCCTTACTTCAACAAGGCGCGGCACAAATACCTCGGCCACCCCCAGCGGATGGACGAGCTGACCACCGCGGACAATATCCGAGACCTCCGCGCCTTCGTCCGGGACTCCGGCCGGATGAGGGTCGCCGATGCCTCCACTGCGGACCTGCCGACTACTGGCGGGGACTGGGCGCACCCCCAAGGCTAATCCTTGTGCTCTTTTACCTTGGGGTTGCGATAGGGGCCTCGCGGCCTATTCGCGGCGCCTGCGCCCCCCGTCAGTAGTAGTAGTAGTAGTAAACCACCCTGAGAATCGCCTCTAAACCACCCTGAGAATCGCCTCTAAACCACCCTGAGAATCGCCCCTAAACCACCCTGAGAATCGCCTCTAAACCACCCTGAGAATCGCCTCTAAACCACCCTGAGAATCGCCTTTAAACCACCCTGAGAATCGCCTCTAAACCACCCTGAGAATCGCCTCTAAACCACCCTGAGAATCGCCTCTAAACCACCCTGAGAATCGCCTCTAAGCCATCCTGAGAATCGCCTCTAAACCACCACTGAGAATCGCCCCTAAACCACCACTGAGAATCGCCTCTAAGCCATCCTGAGAATCGCCTCTAAACCACCACTGAGAATCGCCCCTAAACCACCCTGAGAATCGCCCCTAAACCACCCTGAGAATCGCCCCTAAACCACCCTGAGAATCGCCTTTAAACCACCCTGAGAATCGCCTCTAAACCACCCTGAGAATCGCCTCTAAACCACCCTGAGAATCGTCTCTAAACCACCCTGAGAATCGCCCCTAAACCACCCTGAGAATCGCCTCTAAACCACCCTGAGAATCGCCTTTAAACCACCCTGAGAATCGCCTCTAAACCACCCTGAGAATCGCCTCTAAACCACCCTGAGAATCGCCTCTAAACCACCCTGAGAATCGCCTCTAAACCACCCTGAGAATCGCCTCTAAGCCATCCTGAGAATCGCCTTTAAACCACCCTGAGAATCGCCTCTAAACCACCACTGAGAATCGCCTTTAAACCACCCTGAGAATTGCCTCTAAACCACCCTGAGAATCGCCTTTAAACCACCCTGAGAATCGCCTTTAAACCACCCTGAGAATCGCCTCTAAACCACCCTGAGAATCGCCTCTAAACCACCCTGAGAATCGCCTCTAAACCACCACTGAGAATCGCCCCTAAACCACCACTGAGAATCGCCTCTAAGCCATCCTGAGAATCGCCTCTAAACCACCACTGAGAATCGCCCCTAAACCACCCTGAGAATCGCCCCTAAACCACCCTGAGAATCGCCCCTAAACCACCCTGAGAATCGCCTTTAAACCACCCTGAGAATCGCCTCTAAACCACCCTGAGAATCGCCTCTAAACCACCCTGAGAATCGCCTCTAAACCACCCTGAGAATCGCCTCTAAACCACCCTGAGAATCGCCCCTAAACCACCCTGAGAATCGCCTCTAAACCACCCTGAGAATCGCCTCTAAACCACCCTGAGAATCGCCTTTAAACCACCCTGAGAATCGCCTCTAAACCACCCTGAGAATCGCCTCTAAACCACCCTGAGAATCGCCTCTAAACCACCCTGAGAATCGCCTCTAAGCCATCCTGAGAATCGCCTCTAAACCACCACTGAGAATCGCCCCTAAACCACCACTGAGAATCGCCTCTAAGCCATCCTGAGAATCGCCTCTAAACCACCACTGAGAATCGCCCCTAAACCACCCTGAGAATCGCCCCTAAACCACCCTGAGAATCGCCCCTAAACCACCCTGAGAATCGCCTTTAAACCACCCTGAGAATCGCCTCTAAACCACCCTGAGAATCGCCTCTAAACCACCCTGAGAATCGTCTCTAAACCACCCTGAGAATCGCCCCTAAACCACCCTGAGAATCGCCTCTAAACCACCCTGAGAATCGCCTTTAAACCACCCTGAGAATCGCCTCTAAACCACCCTGAGAATCGCCTCTAAACCACCCTGAGAATCGCCTCTAAACCACCCTGAGAATCGCCTCTAAACCACCCTGAGAATCGCCTCTAAACCACCCTGAGAATCGCCCCTAAACCACCCTGAGAATCGCCTCTAAACCACCCTGAGAATCGCCTCTAAACCACCCTGAGAATCGCCTCTAAGCCATCCTGAGAATCGCCTCTAAACCACCACTGAGAATCGCCCCTAAACCACCACTGAGAATCGCCTCTAAGCCATCCTGAGAATCGCCTCTAAACCACCACTGAGAATCGCCCCTAAACCACCCTGAGAATCGCCCCTAAACCACCCTGAGAATCGCCCCTAAACCACCCTGAGAATCGCCTTTAAACCACCCTGAGAATCGCCTCTAAACCACCCTGAGAATCGCCTCTAAACCACCCTGAGAATCGCCTCTAAACCACCCTGAGAATCGCCTCTAAACCACCCTGAGAATCGCCTCTAAACCACCCTGAGAATCGCCTTTAAACCACCCTGAGAATCGCCTCTAAACCACCCTGAGAATCGCCTTTAAACCACCCTGAGAATCGCCTCTAAACCACCACTGAGAATCGCCTCTAAACCACCCTGAGAATCGCCTCTAAACCACCCTGAGAATCGCCTCTAAGCCATCCTGAGAATCGCCTCTAAACCAGTGTTGCCACTTGTGGCGTTTTTTAACGCTGGCGTTTTTTTTGGCATTAGGCGTTTTTTTTCTCCAAATTCTCACTTTCTGGCGTTTTTTCTTGAATGGTTCATTGATCCTTGTAATATTTTTGTACTGCACTCAAATAACAGTAATGCTAATAATAAACACTGTACAAAATACAATTTAAAGAACTCGCTTTTGCTTTCCTGCTTAGTAACATTTAGAAACCACTAAAAATACCCCACAGAATTGCCCTTGAACCCACAGAACCGCCCTCAACACCACAGAATCGCCCTCACCCAATACCATAGGTTATTATTAGCATACCTGACATTGCCATTTTAACTTAAGTATTTTCATATGCATTTCAATCATAAGCTGATTTTAAACTCCAGACAACAACAACAAAGAATAATTTCTGTGAGCATGAGCACTGCGTCGAACGATTCAAAGCGAACTCGGCTAACAACTTTCGACGCCGCTTGGATTGTTTCCCTAGAAGCAGAGAAATGGTTGACGAAGGGTAAAGTCAATACAGACGCGTTCTGCCTTTTCTGCGATAGACCGATACATGTTGGAAGCGGTGGAATTTCCGCCATCAAACAGCACATGAAAGCAAAAATTCACGAAGCAAATGCAGCTACAGCACTGCAGCAGAAGCAGAAGTCAATCGCATCCTTCTGCACTAAACAGAAAGATCCAGCAGCTAGTAGTAGCGATGACAAGTCAATCAAAACGACTGCAGCCGAAATTCGCTGGGTGTGGAACTCGGCATACAAATCGAAGAGCTTTAACACGGAGGACGACAGTCCTGATTTATTCCGAGCCATGTTTTCGGATTCTAAAATCGCTGCAAGCTTTTCTTGTGCCCGCACCAAGCAGGCCTACTTGCTGTCATTCGCGATCGTTCCTTTTGTGCAGCAAAAAATAACTGAGTCGATTGTGGGTGTGGATGCACTAGAATCGTCATTCGGCTTTTACTCCATCAGCTATGATGAGAGTGACGGTCTTATGATGATTTGCGTACGTTATCTTAATTCTGAGGGCAGTGTTGTGGTCGAGATGCTCAACCAACTTCCTCTGGAAGGCCACGACGCTGCTTCATGTGCGCAACTAATTCGACAGTGCGTTTTGGACAGCAAGCTCCCTTTATCGAAATGGATTGGAAATTTTTCCGATGGTTGCAGCGTGATGGTTGGCGAACACGCCGGGGTGTCTGCAATCTTGCGTCAAACTCCTGAGCTCGAACATCTACTTGACATAGGTAGCTGCACACTGCACATTGTTGCCAACGCATTTCGAAAGGCTTCAGACTGTCATCTTTCTGAAGTGTCCGACCTTGCTGACGACATTTTTGCCTGCTTCAGCAGAAGCATTACTCGTCGAAAGGAATTCAAGGCCCTGCAAGAACAAATTGGCATGGCACAGCTTTCCTTCAAGCGGAACGTGGAGTTACGATGGCTCATTCTCCTTCCCTGCTTGGAGCGCATAGAGGAGCAGTGGGTTCCTCTATCTCTCTTCCTTTCGCAATCTGACGACAATTCTGACCGCATGCGAAGACTCCGAGCTGCCATCCAAAACCCGGACACACTGGTTTGCGTCCGATTTATGATCCACGCTCTAAAGCTTGCAAGCCGCTTTGAGAAACTGCTCCAAGAAAGCTGTACAGTCCTAATTCACCGGCTGCATCCGGAGATGACCGCCTTGCTTGAAGCCATTGCCATCCAGTTTATACAACCATCTGCCTTTGAGAAGAAGTCGGTTGCATTCGTCAACTTTAAAGATCAAAGTCTGCATTTACCCATGACAAAGATTGTAATTGGCCAGCAAGCTACTCTGCCTGATCGGCAAAAGCCGCTACTTTTTCGCTTTAAGCAGTTTTACCTAGCGGTGGCAACCTACTTGCAGGAGAAGCTGCCGCTCAAGAAGAAAGTTCTGCGCTGCATGAAGTTTCTGGACTTCACAACTGAAGTCGATGAAGAGGCTGTGCTGTTCGTTGCTAAAAAGCTTCCTCTAGTCGTTCCAGCTAGCGACATTAGTAGCCTCCAAACTGAGGTTAGGCTACTAAATCTGCGAACCAACGCCGGCGATCTCCTTTTGCCTGACAATCACGACATTGCTGGTGGTTGGAGGAAGGCTGCCAAGACTGGTCGATACCCGCTTTTATCGCGTCTTGCTTCTGCATGCTGCACCCTGTTTCATGGAAACGCAGATGCAGAGCGGTTCATCGGAAAGTCCCACGACGCTAGCGCCAATCCAAAGCGAAATCGACTCTCGGACGAAAAGCTCCGAGACTCACTTTTAGCTCGCAGCTTTTTGTGTGCTCGTAGCCTTAAACCAAAAAATGTGCCGATTCCTGATGAACTAATCCAGGCCGCTTTAAAGGCGAGTTCCGAGTACAAGCAGCGAATGGCTGCTGAAAAAAAGGCAAGTGAACTGGCAGCAATTAAAAAGGCAGCTGAAGCAGAACAAGAGAAGTTGCGCCGAGAAGCTGAGAAGGTAAAAACATTCCGTGAAAACATTAATTACTTTTTATAATGAATTTATATTACTGTATTTAATTCAATATTTCCCGCAACATTATAGAACGCTGAGCGAAAAGATGCACTTGAACGCCTCGCTCAGGAACAGAGCCAGCAGGTCGCGAAAAAAGCGGAGACTACGGCAAAGTGCATTGAAGCCGAGCGAGACGTTCAAATTGCGATTGACAGGCTGCGCAAAGCACAGGGAGAAGATACGGCCGTTTCTGTTCGGCTGTCACAATTTGAGTCTGAGCGGCTTGTCATTGAACAGCGTGCAATGGACCAAGTCGTTCAGCGCACAGCCGAGGAAGCAGCAAGGCTGAAGCGACAAGCGGAGAACGCTGCTCTTGCACGCCTTCCCCATGTGCCTAAGAAGAAGAAAAACTAATTATTATAATTTTTGCTCGAAATTTGCTAACAAGTAACTACTGGTTTTTCGTCTTTGGCATTTTTGGAATGAGTGCCGCTGTGTCAGAAGTCACCAGACACAATATACGTGCAATAGATACAATATAAGTACAATATTCGAATCTGGTAACAGTGATACGGCTAGCAAGGAAGTCCTTTTTATGAGAAAAAAAGTTGGCGTTATTTTTTTCGGCCTGCGTTTTTTTTTCGAAATCAGTCAGTGGCAACACTGCTCTAAACCACCACTGAGAATCGCCCCTAAACCACCACTGAGAATCGCCTCTAAGCCATCCTGAGAATCGCCTCTAAACCACCCTGAGAATCGCCTCTAAACCACCCTGAGAATCGTCTCTAAACCACCCTGAGAATCGCCCCTAAACCACCCTGAGAATCGCCTCTAAACCACCCTGAGAATCGCCTTTAAACCACCCTGAGAATCGCCTCTAAACCACCCTGAGAATCGCCTCTAAACCACCCTGAGAATCGCCTCTAAACCACCCTGAGAATCGCCTCTAAACCACCCTGAGAATCGCCTCTAAACCACCCTGAGAATCGCCTCTAAACCACCCTGAGAATCGCCTCTAAACCACCCTGAGAATCGCCTCTAAGCCATCCTGAGAATCGCCTCTAAACCACCACTGAGAATCGCCCCTAAACCACCACTGAGAATCGCCTCTAAGCCATCCTGAGAATCGCCTCTAAACCACCACTGAGAATCGCCCCTAAACCACCCTGAGAATCGCCCCTAAACCACCCTGAGAATCGCCCCTAAACCACCCTGAGAATCGCCTTTAAACCACCCTGAGAATCGCCTCTAAACCACCCTGAGAATCGCCTCTAAACCACCCTGAGAATCGCCTCTAAACCACCCTGAGAATCGCCTCTAAACCACCCTGAGAATCGCCTCTAAACCACCCTGAGAATCGCCTTTAAACCACCCTGAGAATCGCCTCTAAACCACCCTGAGAATCGCCTCTAAACCACCCTGAGAATCGCCTTTAAACCACCCTGAGAATCGCCTCTAAACCACCACTGAGAATCGCCTCTAAACCACCCTGAGAATCGCCTCTAAACCACCCTGAGAATCGCCTCTAAGCCATCCTGAGAATCGCCTCTAAACCACCACTGAGAATCGCCCCTAAACCACCACTGAGAATCGCCTCTAAGCCATCCTGAGAATCGCCCCTAAACCACCCTGAGAATCGCCCCTAAACCACCCTGAGAATCGCCCCTAAACCACCCTGAGAATCTCCTTTAAACCACCCTGAGAATCGCCTCTAAACCACCCTGAGAATCGCCTCTAAACCACCCTGAGAATCGCCTCTAAGCCATCCTGAGAATCGCCTCTAAACCACCACTGAGAATCGCCCCTAAACCACCACTGAGAATCGCCTTTAAACCACCCTGAGAATCGCCTCTAAACCACCCTGAGAATCGCCTCTAAACCACCACTGAGAATCGCCTTTAAACCACCCTGAGAATCGCCTCTAAACCACCCTGAGAATCGCCTCTAAACCACCACTGAGAATCGCCCCTAAACCACCCTGAGAATCGCCTCTAAACCACCCTGAGAATCGCCTCTAAACCACCCTGAGAATCGCGTCTAAGCCATCCTGAGAATCGCCCCTAAACCACCCTGAGAATCGCCCCTAAACCACCCTGAGAATCGCCCCTAAACCACCACTGAGAATCGCCTCTAAGCCATCCTGAGAATCGCCTCTAAGCCATCCTGAGAATCGCCTCTAAACCACCACTGAGAATCGCCCCTAAACCACCCTGAGAATCGCCCCTAAACCACCCTGAGAATCGCCTTTAAACCACCCTGAGAATCGCCTCTAAACCACCCTGAGAATCGCCTTTAAACCACCCTGAGAATTGCCTCTAAACCACCCTGAGAATCGCCTCTAAACCACCCTGAGAATCGCCTCTAAGCCATCCTGAGAATCGCCTCTAAACCACCACTGAGAATCGCCCCTAAACCACCACTGAGAATCGCCTCTAAGCCATCCTGAGAATCGCCTCTAAACCACCACTGAGAATCGCCCCTAAACCACCACTGAGAATCGCCTCTAAGCCATCCTGAGAATCGCCTCTAAACCACCACTGAGAATCGCCCCTAAACCACCCTGAGAATCGCCCCTAAACCACCACTGAGAATCGCCTCTAAGCCATCCTGAGAATCGCCTCTAAACCACCACTGAGAATCGCCCCTAAACCACCACTGAGAATCGCCTCTAAGCCATCCTGAGAATCGCCTCTAAACCACCACTGAGAATCGCCCCTAAACCACCCTGAGAATCGCCCCTAAACCACCCTGAGAATCGCCCCTAAACCACCCTGAGAATCGCCTTTAAACCACCCTGAGAATCGCCTCTAAACCACCCTGAGAATCGCCTCTAAACCACCCTGAGAATCGCCTCTAAACCACCCTGAGAATCGCCTCTAAACCACCCTGAGAATCGCCCTAAACCACCCTGAGAATCGCCTCTAAACCACCCTGAGAATCGCCTCTAAACCACCCTGAGAATCGCCTTTAAACCACCCTGAGAATCGCCTCTAAACCACCCTGAGAATCGCCTCTAAACCACCCTGAGAATCGCCTCTAAACCACCCTGAGAATCGCCTCTAAGCCATCCTGAGAATCGCCTCTAAACCACCACTGAGAATCGCCCCTAAACCACCACTGAGAATCGCCTCTAAGCCATCCTGAGAATCGCCTCTAAACCACCACTGAGAATCGCCCCTAAACCACCCTGAGAATCGCCCCTAAACCACCCTGAGAATCGCCCCTAAACCACCCTGAGAATCGCCTTTAAACCACCCTGAGAATCGCCTCTAAACCACCCTGAGAATCGCCTCTAAACCACCCTGAGAATCGTCTTTAAACCACCCTGAGAATCGCCCTAAACCACCCTGAGAATCGCCTCTAAACCACCCTGAGAATCGCCTTTAAACCACCCTGAGAATCGCCTCTAAACCACCCTGAGAATCGCCTCTAAACCACCCTGAGAATCGCCTCTAAACCACCCTGAGAATCGCCTCTAAACCACCCTGAGAATCGCCTCTAAACCACCCTGAGAATCGCCTCTAAACCACCCTGAGAATCGCCTCTAAACCACCCTGAGAATCGCCTCTAAACCACCCTGAGAATCGCCTCTAAGCCATCCTGAGAATCGCCTCTAAACCACCACTGAGAATCGCCCCTAAACCACCACTGAGAATCGCCTCTAAGCCATCCTGAGAATCGCCTCTAAACCACCACTGAGAATCGCCCCTAAACCACCCTGAGAATCGCCCCTAAACCACCCTGAGAATCGCCCCTAAACCACCCTGAGAATCGCCTTTAAACCACCCTGAGAATCGCCTCTAAACCACCCTGAGAATCGCCTCTAAACCACCCTGAGAATCGCCTCTAAACCACCCTGAGAATCGCCTCTAAACCACCCTGAGAATCGCCTCTAAACCACCCTGAGAATCGCCTTTAAACCACCCTGAGAATCGCCTCTAAACCACCCTGAGAATCGCCTTTAAACCACCCTGAGAATCGCCTCTAAACCACCACTGAGAATCGCCTCTAAACCACCCTGAGAATCGCCTCTAAACCACCCTGAGAATCGCCTCTAAGCCATCCTGAGAATCGCCTCTAAACCACCACTGAGAATCGCCCCTAAACCACCACTGAGAATCGCCTCTAAGCCATCCTGAGAATCGCCTCTAAACCACCCTGAGAATCGCCCCTAAACCACCCTGAGAATCGTCTCTAAACCACCCTGAGAATCGCCCCTAAACCACCCTGAGAATCGCCTCTAAACCACCCTGAGAATCGCCTTTAAACCACCCTGAGAATCGCCTCTAAACCACCCTGAGAATCGCCTCTAAACCACCCTGAGAATCGCCTCTAAACCACCCTGAGAATCGCCTCTAAACCACCCTGAGAATCGCCTCTAAACCACCCTGAGAATCGCCTCTAAACCACCCTGAGAATCGCCTCTAAACCACCCTGAGAATCGCCTCTAAACCACCCTGAGAATCGCCTCTAAGCCATCCTGAGAATCGCCTCTAAACCACCACTGAGAATCGCCCCTAAACCACCACTGAGAATCGCCTCTAAGCCATCCTGAGAATCGCCTCTAAACCACCACTGAGAATCGCCCCTAAACCACCCTGAGAATCGCCCCTAAACCACCCTGAGAATCGCCCCTAAACCACCCTGAGAATCGCCTTTAAACCACCCTGAGAATCGCCTCTAAACCACCCTGAGAATCGCCTCTAAACCACCCTGAGAATCGCCTCTAAACCACCCTGAGAATCGCCTCTAAACCACCCTGAGAATCGCCTCTAAACCACCCTGAGAATCGCCTTTAAACCACCCTGAGAATCGCCTCTAAACCACCCTGAGAATCGCCTCTAAACCACCCTGAGAATCGCCTTTAAACCACCCTGAGAATCGCCTCTAAACCACCACTGAGAATCGCCTCTAAACCACCCTGAGAATCGCCTCTAAACCACCCTGAGAATCGCCTCTAAGCCATCCTGAGAATCGCCTCTAAACCACCACTGAGAATCGCCCCTAAACCACCACTGAGAATCGCCTCTAAGCCATCCTGAGAATCGCCCCTAAACCACCCTGAGAATCGCCCCTAAACCACCCTGAGAATCGCCCCTAAACCACCCTGAGAATCTCCTTTAAACCACCCTGAGAATCGCCTCTAAACCACCCTGAGAATCGCCTCTAAACCACCCTGAGAATCGCCTCTAAACCACCCTGAGAATCGCCCCTAAACCACCCTGAGAATCGCCTTTAAACCACCCTGAGAATCGCCTCTAAACCACCCTGAGAATCGCCTCTAAACCACCCTGAGAATCGCCTCTAAACCACCCTGAGAATCGCCTTTAAACCACCCTGAGAATCGCCTTTAAACCACCCTGAGAATCGCCTCTAAGCCATCCTGAGAATCGCCTCTAAGCCATCCTGAGAATCGCCTCGAAGCCATCCTGAGAATCGCCTCGAAGCCATCCTGAGAATCGCCTCTAAGCCATCCTGAGAATCGCCTCTAAGCCATCCTGAGAATCGCCTCTAAGCCATCCTGAGAATCGCCTCAAAGCCATCCTGAGAATCGCCCTTAAACCACCCTTAGAATCGTCTCTAAACCACACAGATCGCCGCTGTTTTAGTTCAAAATGACAAACACTTCACTGAAGCGCTTCATTCTCTGATGCTCATTCAGTCGTGACAGCCACTTGACTCAAAATATATTGATATTATAATCTCCATACAGTTACAAAAACCGCTCGGTCAGGTCTCGGTCAGAAAAAGGAAGTAAAACGCAAAACAAACTCAAGAATATATATTGTGTACTCAAGCGACCCACACGAAGCACTTTCAGGCAGTCTGGCGGGACTCTCAGACGTAGAACTCCAGTAAAGAGGCCAGCATCATGAGCAAGTAGCCCACTGTCATGCCCAGGTTGCCAATAAAAAATGCCAGTATATTCTTGGCGTGATAGTTCTTGCGCACCATGCTGCTCTGGAAATTGAGTGGTTAGTGTTCACGCTAAATATGATACTTCATTCACGCTTGTTTTAGTTATCGGATAGGCACTCACCGACTCACGGCATTCACGCTGGTCGGTTCACAATTACTCATTACCGAATCCCTTCGCTCACAATGAATCATTCACGGCGTTCACAATGACTTTCATGGCGGTCATAATGACTCATTCACGGCGTTTGCTAGGAATCGTTCGCGGCGTTCACAGTGACTAATTCACGATATTCATATTGCTCATTCACGGCGTTCACAATGAGTAATTCACTATGTTCATATTGCTCATTCACAGCATTCACAATGACTCATTCACGGCGTTTACTAGGAATCGCGTTCACGGTGTTCGCAATGATTCATTCACAATATTTATTTTGCTCATTCACGGCGTTTCACAATGCCTGATTCATGGCGTTCACGCTGACTTATTCACGGCGTTCGCAGTTTACTCATTCACGGCGTTTGCATGCAACAATGACTTTTTCGCGGTGTTCGCAATTATTTACTGACAGCATTCACACAGCAAGTTCACACTGACTTCAGCCGCAACTCACCATGGTAACCAGCGCAATGTAAACGAACACGGCTGTGGCAATGGTGGTTATCCAGGCCCGCACTTCGTCTGACTTGAGCGACAGCGGGACCGAAATCGCGAGACCCAGCATGCTGGACAGGTAGTAGCAGAAATTGAGCAGCAACACAGCTTTGATGTTGAACCCGCTGGTGGTGAGCACGGAAAAATCCGCCACCTTGTGCGCCAGCTCGTGCATGCCGACAGACACGCTGAGGTGCAGGCCGTAGTCCCACTGTTTCACGAATGCCGCCCCGATTGCAATGCCGCCTGCGAAGCTGTGCAGCACGGAGCCAGCGGACACGATGGAGCACAATCGGTAGGGACCCGGCTCGAAGCACTTTCGAGGGTTCCTGAGCGCCTCCCGGATTGTGATCTCGGCGGAACCTCGTCGGTGCTGCAGATGCTGCTGTGAGTCGACACTGCTACTGCCGCAGCACTTCTTCTGAGGCTCCACTGGGTCGGCAATGACAGATCCGTTGGCTCTGATCGAGGACTCCCGGCTGAGGCTGTCCTCGCGGCAGTAGAACTTGTTCCTCTCATCGTCACCCGTCCAGTCGTCCTCGTCTACTTCCTGCTCCTCATTGGCCTTGTCTTCATCTTGCTGCTGCTGCTGCTGAATCGACTGTCGCTGATTGTTGCGATTCACCCGCCAGTTGGAGCTGTGGTTGTGCTTGTCGGTTGCATCGGCTTCGGCGGTTCTCTCGCGCCACTCCATTGCGTGCGAGGTGCTCTGCCGACGGCCGAAGAACACGGCGGATGCGGTGTCCAGGGCGTGCAGCACGCAGACGCCGGCTGTGACGGTGGCCAAGTAGGGGAAGTAGTCTGGCACTCCAGGCTTCATGGACTTGTCGGGCAGGATCAGCGCAGGCAGCAGGTGCACAATGGCCTCTGTGGTGAGCGAGCCCACTGCCATCTCCACCAGGAACAGGCTCCAGTAGTTGAACAGGTGCGCCTGTCGGCAGGCAAACATTTTGCTGATGAGGGTGGGCAGCACTGTGATGACTGTGACCGCGATGAAACCCAGCAGGTACGGATCTGCAGTGTTGTTAAGGAGGAGGTTTAAATTATTATTCTTTCGATACATATCGGCTATTTCAATTCCGAAGAATTGCCGTCAGCGCTGGTTGTGGGACCGATGTCACCGAAGGCGCTGCTCCATGCAGGTGCTGGCAACCCTTGCTCAAAATACATGCAATGATTTACTATAACTAAAATCAGCTTACTTCTCCAAACATTGCCAGCATCTGTGGTAGCCACGGTGCTGTTCAGTGCTGAGTCATTTGACATAGCTCTTTGTTTGTTTGCAGCCAAAAAACAGCCAAGCGTCCGAAGCAAACTAAAACTTTTTGTCAAAAAAAACAGAAAGTGAAGAGCTGTGCTTAGAGTCGAGCCCAGGACTTCTCGGCTTAGTCGGACTTACTGAGCCATGGCCGGTCAGGGATCACACGGGTTTTGTCAACGGCAGGAAATGGCGGCGCAGTGTCCCCATCTGAAGTGTTTTTGTGATTTTGTGAGGGAGAGAGGAACGGTAAAGAAAAAAGTGAGAAGTAGAGGGGAATAAGGAGAAAGAGAGAAGGAGATATAGGGAGTTGAGAGGTAGAGGAAAAGAGAGTAGAGAAGAAGATACGGGATCTAGAAGGAAGGTAGAGGGAGAGACAGAGCGGAGAGGTAACGGGAGAGAGGGGAGAAGGAGAAAGGGGAGAGGAAGAGAGGGGAAAGGAAGAGAGGGTAGAGGAAGAGAGGGGAGAGGAAGAGAGGGGAAAGGAAGAGAGGGGAGGGGGAGAGAGGGGAGAGGAAGATAGGGGAGAGGAAGAGAGGGGAGAGGAAGAGAGGGGAGAGAAAGAGATGGGAGAGGAAGAGAGGGTAGAGAAAGAGAGGGGAAAGGAAGAGAGGGTAGAGGGAGAGAAGGGAGAGGAAGAGAGGGTAGAGGAAGAGAGGGGAGAGGAAGAGAGGGGAGAGGGAGAGAGGGGAGAGGAAGAGAGGGGAGAGGAAGAGAGGGGAGAGGAAGAGAGGGAAGAGGAAGAGAGAGGAGAGGGAGAGAGAGGAGAGGGAGAGAGGGGAGAGGAAGAGAGGGGAGAGGAAGAGAGGGGAAAGGAAGAGAGGGGAGAGAAAGAGATGGGAGAGGGAGAGAGGGGAGAGGAAGAGAGGGGAAAGGAAGAGAGGGGAGAGAAAGAGATGGGAGAGGGAGATAGGGGAGAGGAAGAGAGGGTAGAGAAAGAGAGGGTGGAGAAAGAGAGGGGAAAGGAAGAGAGGGTAGAGGGAGAGAAGGGAGAGGAAGAGAGGGGAGAGGAAGAGAGGGGAGAGGGAGAGAGGGGAGAGGGAGAGAGGGGAGAGGAAGAGAGGGGAGAGGAAGAGAGGGGAGAGGGAGAGAGGGGAGAGGAAGAGAGGGGAGAGGAAGAGAGGGGAGAGGAAGAGAGGGGAGAGGAAGAGAGGGGAGAGGGAGAGAGGGGAGAGGAAGAGAGAGTAGAGGAAGAGAGGGGAGAGGAAGAGAGGGGAGAGGAAGAGAGGGGAGAGGGAGAGAGGGGAGAGGAAGAGAGGGGAGAGGAAGAGAGGGGAGAGGAAGAGAGGGGAGAGGAAGAGAGGGAGAGGGAGGGGAGAGAGAGAGAGTAGAGGAAGAGAGGGGAGAGGAAGAGAGGGGAGAGGAAGAGAGGGGAGAGGAAGAGAGGGGAGAGGAAGAGAGGGGAGAGGAAGAGAGGGGGGAGAGAAAGAGATGGGAGAGGGAGAGAGGGGAGAGGAAGAGAGGGGAGAGGAAGAGAGGGGGGAGAAAGAGATGGGAGAGGGAGAGAGGGGAGAGGAAGAGAGGGGAGAGGAAGAGAGGGGAGAGGAAGAGAGGGGAGAGGAAGAGAGGCGAGAGGAAGAGAGGGGGGGAGAGAAAGAGATGGGAGAGGGAGAGAGGGGAGAGGAAGAGAGGGGAGAGGAAGAGAGGGGGGAGAGAAAGAGATGGGAGAGGGAGAGAGGGGAGAGGAAGAGAGGGGAGAGGAAGAGAGGGGAGAGGAAGAGAGGGGAGAGGAAGAGAGGGGAGAGGAAGAGAGGGGAGAGGAAGAGAGAGGAGAGGAAGAGAGGGGAGAGGAAGAGAGGGTAGAGAAAGAGAGGGGAAAGGAAGAGAGAGGAGAGGGAGAGAGGGGAGAGGAAGAGAGGGGAGAGGAAGAGAGGGTAGAGAAAGAGAGGGGAGAGGAAGAGAGGGGAGAGGAAGAGAGGGGGGAGAGAAAGAGATGGGAGAGGGAGAGAGGGGAGAGGAAGAGAGGAGAGGAACAGAGGGGGAGAAAGAGATGGGAAGGGAGAGAGGGGAGAGGAAGAGAGGGGAGAGGAAGAGAGGGAGAGAAGAGAGAGGAGAGGAAGAGAGGCGAGAGAAGAGAGGGGGGAGAGAAAGAGATGGGGAGGAAGAGAGGGGAGAGAGAGAGAGGGAGAGGAAGAGAGGGGAGAGAGAGATGGGAGAGGAGAGAGGGGAGAGGAAGAGAGGGGAGAGGAAGAGAGGGGAGGAAGAGAGGGGAGAGGAAGAGAGGGGAGAGGAAGAGAGGGAGAGGAAGAGAGAGGAGAGGAGAGAGGGAGAGGGAGAGAGGGGAGAGGAAGAGAGGGAGAGGAAGAGAGGGAAAGAAGAGAGGGTAGAGGAGAGAGGGGAGAGGAAGAGAGGGAGAGGAAGAGAGGGTAGAGAAAGAGAGGGAAAGGAAAGAGAGGGAGAGGAAGAGAGAGTAGAGAAGAGAGGGGAGAGGAAGAGAGGGTAGAGGAAGAGAGGGGAGAGGGAGAGAGGGGAGAGGAAGAGAGGGGAGAGGAAGAGAGGGTAGAGAAAGAGAGGGGAAAGGAAGAGAGAGGAGGGAGAGAGGGGAGAGAAGAGGGGAGAGGAAGAGAGGGTAGAGAAAGAGAGGGGAGAGGAAGAGAGGAGAGGGAGAGAGGGGAGAGGGAGAGAGGGAGAGGGAGAGAGGGGAGAGGAAGAGAGGAGAGAGGAAGAGAGGGGAGAGGAAGAGAGGGGAGAGGAAGAGAGGGAATAGGGAGAGAGGGGAGATAGGGAGTGGAGAAGTAGGGGGGGAGAGAAAAGGAGAGACAGAGAGGTAGGGAAAAGATAGGGAGGGGGAGAAGGGAGAGGGAGAGATAGGAGAGGTAGAGGTAGAGAGTAGAGAAGGAGAGAGGGACCCACACCACAGTGAATGCACAGCTCACAATTCACCGCACGCGCAGGTGTCCCTTCTGCAGCCGGAACTTCTGCAAGACAATGAATGATAAACAAAGCGACTCTCGAAATGCACTTTATCGGCGATTAGTAGCTCGTGTATAAGTTAGAAGATTATTTTTTTAATACATTAAATTCTAATTTTGAGAGTATTTTTATTCTATGGGCCATACTCATGGGGAATGTAATAATATAGTAGATATATACTAGCTAAATTTAGAAGAAATTAATAATCAGGAATTAGGTAGGAGGACTTAAGATGCTTAGTTTGTAATAACGCAGATCATTGCCTGTCATTGGCTGACATTGCAGTGAGCCAATGACAGAGCAGCACGAGGGCCAAAACAGCTGCTATATCATCTGTCTTCTGCTGGAACTTCAATCCGAATCGTCTTTTTGGCTGTAATTCAACATTTCGACCTTGCTTCACCAAAAGAATGTCAAGTTATCGAGACAGATATTTTCTATGCTCTTTGTTGCTAGGGTGGCTCTTGATCTCCGCGTATCTGCTGGTTGCTATGGGCCGGATGCCTACTGATTCGGAGGCTTTGCACGAAGCAAGGTTGTTGGCTGACGCTATGGAACCGAGAGAGGGCAGGTGAGTCATGGAATTTATGAGCTTGTCTATGAGTGAGTTCATGATTGAGTTCATGAGTGAGTTCATGAGTGAGTTCATGAGTGAGTTCATGAGTGAGTTCATGAGTGAGTTCATGAGTGAGTTCATGAGTGAGTTCATGAGTGAGTTCATGAGTGAGTTCATGAGTGAGTTCATGAGTGAGTTCATGAGTGAGCTCATGAGTGAGTTCATGAGCGACACCATGACACCATGAGTGAGTTCATGAGTGAGTCATAGGTGAGTTCATGAGCGAGTTCATGAGCGACACCATGACACCATGAGTGAGTTCATGAGTGAGTCATAAGTAAGTTTATGAGCGAGTTCATGAGCGACACCATGACACCATGAGTGAGTTCATGAGTGAGTTCATGAGTGAGTTCATAAGTGAGTTCATGAATGATTTCATGACTGAGTTCATGAGTGACCTCATTAGATTATGAATAACAGTGTGAAGTGCGGAATAAACTGATAAACCATATTAGCATTCAAAACTTGCGATAGGAGATCAATACGAGCTGGTGTCTCACGGCCTCAGGTGTTCCCATGAGCTGCCAATGAGTTGGTCATAAATTAATCGTGGGAAAGACACAATCTGTCTGATGCCAAAAGTATCTTAATGTAAAAAACAGAAGTTTTGTTATAATCAATTTTCTTTCCTAGAAAGCAACAAAAAAGTAAAACAAAACCCGTCTATTCTGGGATAAACAACCGTTTTTTAGGCAGCGGTCGATCTCAAGCGACTTGTTGGACACAAACGAATCCATCACTTTGACTGCCATCTTGGATGACATTCTGTCAAAATATGACAAGAGGATTCGACCCGGATACATAAATGCGAAAAGTGAGTTGAGCAGGGATCGGATCGGCGCTGATGTTGAGTAGGGAGAGGCCCGAGTGTTGAGTAGGGAGAGGCCCGAGTGTTGAGTAGGGAGAGGCCCGAGTGTTGAGTAGGGAGAGGCCCGAGTGTTGAGTAGGGAGAGGCCCGAGTGTTGAGTAGGGAGAGGCCCCAATGTTGCGTAGGGAGAGGCGCCAGTGTTGAGTAGGGAGAGGTACTAACGTTGAGTAGGGAGAGGCGCCAGTGTTGAGTAGGGAGAGGTTCCAATGTTGAGTAGGGTGAGGCTCCACCATTTCTCATAAATAATTCCCTATTTCACACCAAACTTTTATATTTCAGAACAAACTCCTGTCAATGTGAATGTCAGCGTCAGAATATCCTCTGTGAGCTCCATCTCCGAAGTTAACATGGTGAGGCCAGCTGCAGTTATGAACTATACTAGAACTGTGGGGCTCCTGTGAATAATTTCGATTGTAATAAGAAGGATTAAAATTGACAATGAGACACATGACAGTGAGACACATGACAATGAGGCACATGACAATAAGACACATGGCAGTGAGACACATGACAAAAAGACACATGGAAGTGAGACACATGACAGCGAGACACATGACAATAAGACACATGACAATGAGACACATGACAATAAGACACATGACAATGAGACACATGAAAATGAGACACATGACAATGAGACACATGAAAATGAGACACATGGCAATAAGACACATGACAGTGAGACACATGACAGTGAGACACATGACAATGAGACACATGGCAATAAGACACATGACAGTGAGACACATGGCAGTGAGACACATGACAATGAGACACATGGCAGTGAGACACATGAGAAACCACCAGCCTAAGAAACTGCCATCAATAATCATATCACACGGTTATTATTACCAATATGACTTCCATAATCTCATATTATGGAATATCATAATTTCAATATGATCTGCTATACTGTTTCCAAGTGGTACCTAAGTTACCGCGTTAGAAAAACTTCTGGGACGCACAGATGGTAAATCCTTGCTCCCCTGCATCCCAGCAATTCCATTGTGCCGCATTCTCTTCCCAACTCAGCTGTTTCATCTGATCAGCGACATCACTGTATCATTTTGAATAATTGATGCACTGAATAGTAAATCTAGAATAAGAATTCTGCCTTGAGCCGATCCTAGGTGTACGTTCTATTGTTCTATGAATTTACGATTTTAAAAAAAAAAGTTGTAAAGGGCAAATCGTTTCGTCTAAGATTTATTTTAATCCTGTACTTCCCAACTGAATTCTCACGCAAGGGTCAAGGAATCTAGAAAGAAACTTTTCTATGATTAGCAAACTTCTCTCAGGGAAGATTGAGGTAGGATTGACACGCAACCGTAGCCTCATTAGCTACCACTCTGATTAAGATTAATTTGACGCTTAAAAGACAGCTGCTAGGATAATGGAATGAATTTAATTTCAGAAGGTTTCGAGTGGATTGTCTCGACTCTGATTGGCTGGAAGCGGAGTGGGATGGATGGTTTTGTCTCTGATTGGCTGGAAGCGGAGTGGGATGGATGGTTTTGTCTCTGATTGGCTGGAAGCGGAGTGGGATGGATGGTTTTGTCTCTGATTGGCTGGAAGCGGAGTGGGATGGATGGTTTTGTCTCTGATTGGCTGGAAGCGGAGTGGGATGGATGGCTTTGTCTCTGATTGGCTGGAAGCGGAGTGGGATGGATGGTTTTGTCTCTGATTGGCTGGAAGCGGAGTGGGATGGATGGTTTTGTCTCTGATTGGCTGGAAGCGGAGTGGGATGGATGGCTTTGTCTCTGATTGGCTGGAAGCGGAGTGGGATGGATGGTTTTGTCTCTGATTGGCTGGAAGCGAAGTGGGATGGATGGTTTTGTCTCTGATTGGCTGGAAGCGGAGTGGATGGATGGTTTTGTCTCTGATTGCTTCAATACGAGCGTAAATTTCTGTAACGAATTTCAAAGATTCGAATTGCTGTTGCAGCAACTTCTTGTTCGCTGCTTTTCTAAGTAAATTCACTGATTTTTCCGAATGGAAAAACTTTTCGGTCAAAAATGAGAAAAGTTCAAAGTCGTGATCTTCAGCTTCCTGTTCGCCAGTGTGCTTGCAAGTTTGGGAATAATAATCGTGGACTTAATCGAGGTCTGTTCGTGCTTTTTTTAAATTACATGGTTTCTCAATTTTTGTTCTTATTGCTGCCCTGATTTGCAAAGCTTCTTGAAGTTTAGAAGTTTGTTCTATTTACACTTAAGGTGGCAACGACATACTGTACTCAAAAAAGTTTAGAGACTATATTTTTTCGATCACACTTTTTAGACAGACTTCTTATTTTTACGAAACAGTTTTTAAAGTTCTCGTTTTTTAATTTGTTAAAAATTGGTTGCTATAAAGAGATGTTGTGTCATAAGCCATCTCTGATTGGCTGCGAGCAAAGGAGTGAGGTGGGTGTCATAGCCATCTCTGATTTGCTGCGAGCAAGGGAGTGTGGTGGGTGTCATAGCCATCTCTGATTTGCTGCGAGCAAAGAAGTGAGGTGGGTGTCATAGCCATCTCTGATTTGCTGCAAGCAAAAGAGTAAGCTGGGTGTCATGGCCGTTTCTGATTGGCTGCGAGCAAGGGAGTGAGGTGGGTGTCATGGCCGTTTCTGATTTGCTGCAAGCAAGGGAGTGAGGTGGGTGTCATGGCCGTCCCTGATTTGCTGCAAGCAAGGGAGTGAGGTGGGTGTCATGGCCGTCCCTGATTTGCTGCAAGCAAGGGAGTGAGGTGGGCGTCATGGCCGTCCCTGATTGGCTGCGAGCAAGGGAGTGATGTGGGTGTCATGGCCGTCCCTGATTTGCTGCAAGCAAGGGAGTGAGGTGGGTGTCATGGCCGTCCCTGATTTGCTGCAAGCAAGGGAGTGAGGTGGGCGTCATGGCCGTCCCTGATTGGCTGCGAGCAAGGGAGTGAGGTGGGTGTCATGGCCGTCCCTGATTTGCTGCAAGCAAGGGAGTGAGGTGGGTGTCATGGCCGTCCCTGATTTGCTGCAAGCAAGGGAGTGAGGTGGGTGTCATGGCCGTTTCTGATTTGCTGGTAAAAACCAACTCCAAATTTAACTCCGACACCCCCAGGACTTCACGGTGGACATGTACTTCCGCCAGCGGTGGCAGGACAAGCGCCTGGCATTCGCCAGCTACCTGAAAGGTCGCGAGGACGAGCTTGAAGGCAGTGTCAACATCGCCGAGGAGATGCTGCACAAAATCTGGTGGCCCGACACATTTTTCGCCAACGCAAAGAAGTCCGAGTTCCATCACGCCACCACTAGGAACGCTTTCCTGCGGATTGACAGCCTGGGAAATGTCTTCCACAGCCTCAGGTGCGGTCTGGGAGCGGAGTGAGAGAGAGCTACTCAATGAGTAGACCCTCAGTCGGAGAGAAGGCAAGCAGTCATGCCCCATTCCGCTGAGGCCTTAGGCCGCACAAGCTCACACAGCGGCCTTGACTTTCTTATTGGCTGGCAGTCTTTCTTTTCCTTGGAGGTTGGAACTCTGAGGCGTGAATCGCAGAACAAGACATAAGCCTATTAATTTGTGCGACTTAGATTCAGAGTGAGAGTGAGGGTGAGAAAGTGAGGAGAGTAAGTGACAGTGAGAGTGAGAGTGAGAGTTAAAGAAAGAGTGAAAGTGAGAGTGAGAGAGAGTGAGATTGAGATCGAAAGAGTGAGGGTGAGAGAGAGGGAGAGAGAGAGAGTGTGAGAGTGAGAGTGTGAGAGTGAGAGTGAGAGAGAGAGTGAGGGTGAGAGTGTGAGAGTGAGAGTGAGAGAGTGAGAGTGACAGTGAGAGTGACAGTGAGAGTGCCAGTGAGAGTGACAGTGAGAGTGACAGTGAGAGTGACAGTGAGAGTGCCAGTGTGAGTTACAGTGACAGTGAGAGTGAGAGAGTGAGAGTGAGAGAGTGAGAGTGAGAGTGTGAGAGTGAGAGTGAGAGTGAGAGAGAGTGAGGGTGAGAGTGTGAGAGTGAGAGTGAGAGAGAGTGAGGGTGAGAGTGTGAGAGTGAGAGTGTGAGAGTGAGAGTGAGAGAGTGACAGTGACAGTGAGAGTGACAGTGAGAGTGACAGTGAGAGTGACAGTGAGAGTGACAGTGAGAGTGACAGTGAGAGTGACAGTGAGAGTGACAGTGAGAGTGACAGTGAGAGTGACAGTGAGAGTGACAGTGAGAGTGACACTGAGAGTGACACTGAGAGTGACACTGAGAGTGACACTGAGAGTGACACTGAGAGTGTCACTGAGAGTGACAGTTCACGCAGCACAAAAGAGCTACTCAAGCCGGCAAACATCAGGACTCAATACAGCTAGCAGCTCAAGGGGAGGCTGGGGCAGGATGAAGCTGCCTTCAACTCAGCATTGGCGCTGTCAATTTCGCATAGATGCGGCCCTGAGTATCTCAAAAGTGGCACTTTAAACTTGCCAATTTGAATGCATGTCGCGCTTTAGCCTTAATTTTACTAAATGGATTTCCGTTGCCAATTAGTTTGGGCTGAAATTTCGGAGGCAGTTTTGGTCAATTAGTGATAAAAGCTGCAGCGCTAGAGAGGGATATTGCTCATTGAGGTAAGGCTTTGCAATTATGGCCGTTAAATCCTCCCGCTTTCAAAGGCCGTTTTTGATAGATTAATCAATTTAGTGAATGGAAATGCGATTTTGTGCTTAGGTGTTTTAAGAATGCAAATAGGGGACCTGTGAATGCGAATAGGGTATCTGTAAACGCAAATAGGGGACCTGTGAATGCGAATAGGGTATCTGTGAATGCGAATAGGCGATGTGTGAATGCGAATAGGGGATCTGTGAATGCGAATAGGGGACCTGTGAATGCGAATAGGGGATCTGTGAATGCGAATAGGGGACCTGTGAATGCGAATAGGGGATGTGTGAATGCGAGTAGGGGATGTGTGAATGCGAGTAGGGGATGTGTGAATGCGATTTAAGGGACCTGTGAATGCGAATAGGGGACCTGTGAATGCGAATAGGGGACCTGTGAATGCGAATAGGGGACCTGTGAATGCGAATAGGGGACCTGTGAATGCGAATAGGGGATGTGTGAATGCAAATAGAGTGTCTGTGAATGCGAAAAGGGAACTTTGAATACAAATATGGGATTCGAGAATGGGAATATGTAATCTGTGAATCGGAATAAGAGATCTGCGAATGGAAATGTGAAATCTGTGAATGGGAATATGTGATATGTGAATTGGATATTGGGATCTGTGAATGATTACGGGGGATCTATGAATGAGAAGACATCAGTAAATATATGAGCCTAGTCATATATGAGTTGTAAAAAACTTCAGTACAATGACATTAATTATTACATGTATATAGATATGTATTGCACTATTAGATCGTCACAGATAAAGCCTTCAACAGGGATCTGCAGCATTTCACACTCTTTCTCCCTTCAAATCAGTCAGTCGATTTTGTCCCCCCAAACAGTGGAGCAAACTTGAGCAATTCGCTCATGAAGATGCAGCATCCGTTAGCTAATATAATCCAGCCTCCCGTTGCTTCTTGCAGACTTTCTTTGCAGAGATACTCCTTGCACAGAACACCACAGACCCCCGGGCGGTCTTTCTTGACTTCTTCTCTGCTTATCCCAAAACGGGATATCCTTGCCGCAAGGGAGATTCAGCGAACTTGCCAACGGACTCGCTGAGTATTCCTTTAGACTCGGTGAGTCCTGTCGGTCTCTGTCCGACTGACAGCAGCTTTTCAAAAGAGGAAGTCACACGGTCGGTTTGAGAAGTTAAACTGGCTGCGGGGCAAGGCAGTCTGATCCCTCTGGGATGGAGGGGAACGCCGCCTCAGTGAGAGGGAGTTTATTTAATTTTTCACAGCCTCTCGAGCTGCATCTCGGACTCAGAGCGGCTCCAGCAGTCATCTGCATCAACATTTTGATCAAAGTTTTTTTTCGATGGAACTTTATTAACATTCATTCTTCGCCCGGTTGCAAATTGAAATTCAACTCTCGATGATGAAATAAAATTTAAGTGACCTGTTCGATTCTAATTCAAATCGAAAGTTCGAGCATAGGAAACATGGGAAAATGACCTTGATTGTCACTTCTGGAGCTGGCGCCCCTTGGTGCTAAAGCCCCTTGGTGCTAAAGCCCCTTGGTGCTAAAGCCCCTTGGTGCTAAAGCCCCTTGGTGCTAAAGCCCCTTGGTGCTAAAGCCCCTTGGTGCTAAAGCCCCTTGGTGCTAAAGCCCCTTGGTGCTAAAGCCCCTTGGTGCTAAAGCCCCTTGGTGCTAAAGCCCCTTGGTGCTAAAGCCCCTTGGTGCTAAAGCCCCTTGGTGCTAAAGCCCCTTGGTGCTAAAGCCCCTTGGTGCTAAAGCCCCTTGGTGCTAAAGCCCCTTGGTGCTAAAGCCCCTTGGTGCTAAAGCCCTTGGTGCTAAAGCCCCTTGGTGCTAAAGCCCCTTGGTGCTAAAGCCCCTTGGTGCTAAAGCCCCTTGGTGCTAAAGCCCCTTGGTGCTAAAGCCCCTTGGTGCTAAAGCCCCTTGGTGCTAAAGCCCCTTGGTGCTAAAGCCCCTTGGTGCTAAAGCCCCTTGGTGCTTCAGAATAGACCAAACCAGACCGACAAAAAATATTGAAGGGACTCAGATCAACAGTGTATTATATAGATAGTGCTATTTTTTAGCAATTAACGATGCACTTCTGTTTATCAGTGAGAGTGCAGGCATTTTCTAAGAAAAAAAGCAAAAATTCAGTGGTTAGTGCTGCAGAAAAAAATTGGTAAGTTGTGTTGCATCTTGCAGATTACAGTTACAGTTGTTAAAATGAATGCTCTGCTTAAGATATAATGAAAAAAAATTTTCACGTTTGCAGATCAGAAATGCTTTCGAGTGTACATGCAGGTTTAGAAAACTAACAAAAAATCTACACTGGCTAAATCAATAAGTAACTCTTTGTAGTCTTTGTTACTGAAAAAAGAGTTGTTTTGGTGCTGTATGGTCTTTGTTATCGCAGTGGGAGTGAGTTGGGTGTTATGGCTAACATATGTTATCGAGAGAGACTGAGATGGGTGCTATAGCTAGTCTTTGTTAGCGCAATGGGAGTGAGGTGGGTGTTATAGCTAGTCTTTGTTATCGCAGTGGGAGTGAGGTGGGTGTTATAGCTAGTCTTTGTTATCGCAGTGGGAGTGAGGTGGGTGTTATAGCTAGTCTTTGTTATCGAAGACGGAGTGAGGTGGATGTTATAGCTTAGCTAGTCTTTGTTATCGAAGACGGAGTGAGGTGGATGTTATAGCTTAGCTAGTCTTTGTTATCGAAGACGGAGTGAGGTGGATGTTATAGCTTAGCTAGTCTTTGTTATCGAAGACGGAGTGAGGTGGATGTTATAGCTTAGCTAGTCTTTGTTATCGAAGACGGAGTGAGGTGGATATTGTATTTTTTGTAAACGCAATGAGAATAATTTTGTTTCTGTACGATCCTAGTTAGGGTGTAAGGGTCCACCAATTCAGTAAGTCCTGCAGTCTTTGTCATTTCTAGTACAAGAGTGTGGCTTCAATTAGATGCAGACTTGGGCAAACTGCCTTTCACAGTTTTGTGCGAATGCCGCTCAGCCTCCAGCATCATCTCCCGATGTCGTTCGGTCTCTGCCAGAGTGGGATCAATCAGCCTGTCTAAATATCCCGGATCCTGGAAGTAATTCATTCTTGGCAACGGCTTTGTGGTTGAATTGGGCATCATCACGCCTTTGTAGGTTCGATTCTTCTGAGCCGGGCGGAAAATGGTGTTGCGGAACGACAGGCAGTTGCCGAAGGAGGTCGTGTAGGCGCCATCAATTTCGCGCTTGTCGATAATCCAGTCACTGCGAGGTCGCTCCGCCACCATGTCCATGAGAGTGGAGGGGACTGCGGGTTGGAAGGATGAGATTTTAGGGATGAGATTTAAGAGTAAGATTGTTGCATTGAGACTGAAGGGTCAGAAAGCGGTGGAATTTTTCCTACCTCTGTCTCACAGGTTTTCTAAAGCAACCCCATAGCAACCACAAAAAACATCACAGTGACCCGATAGCAAATGAGTAACAAAAGCCATTAGGACATAACAACAACAAAAACAACAATATAGCAACGCCATAGCAACCCCATAGCAAACTTTTAGCAGCAACATAGCAACCCCATAGCAACCCCACACGAGTTTAGCAGCCCATAGCAACTCCATAGCAACAACTTTACATAGCAACTAAGCAAACTCATAGCAACAACTTTACATAGCAACGCCATAGCAACCCCATAGCAAAAACTTTACATAGCAACCCCATAGCAACCCCATAGCAACAACTTTACATAGCAACTAAGCAACCTCATAGCAACAACTTTACATAGCAACCCCATAGCAACCCCATAGCAACCCCATAGCAACCCCATAGCAACCCCATAGCAACCCCATAGCAACCCCATAGCAACCCATAGCAACCCATAGCAACCCCATAGCAACCCCATAGCAACCCCATAGCAACCCATAGCAACCCCATAGCAACCCCATAGCAACCCCATAGCAACCCCATAGCAACCCCATAGCAACCCCATAGCAACCCCATAGCAACCCCATAGCAACCCCATAGCAACCCCGTAGACTCACACGGCAGAACATCGGTTTTCTCGCCTCCGCACGGCGCATTGAGATCCATCTCGGCAATTTTGTTCCTACCCAAACCGAACCGCTGACTCAAATAGTACAGATAAGTGTTATCAGGTGTCCACTCGTTGTACTGCACTTTGGTGTGCACCAGTTTATAATCATACTTCTTCCTGAGCTTATAGGCAGGAAAATAGTTCTCCAACTGCTTGTTGCACCTGTCAATATCGGCTTGAGTCCCGCCGCGAATCTCCAGGATGCAAAATCGCATCGACTGTGAGCTGATCTTTCGAGTGAGCATCTTGTTGCACACGGAGAAGATGCACCGAGTTCGAGTGCAGGCCGCCTTGATGCGGGTGTCACTGACCATCTGCAGGGTCTGATCGCAGATCGGCATGATGTACTGCTCGCGAAATTTCATCTCCCGATAAGTCATGATGGCGGTGTATTGTTTGTGCCGGCGTTTCTTGGAAATAATGCGATCAGATTGACAGTTTTAATATCTGTCTGTTATCATCGAAATCTTTGAGAATTTTAAAGCTGGATGTTCCAATTGCTTTGAGACATCGTAGGTTTGGCCATAGACTATGTCATTTATTGAGCAGCTTCTGAATAAGTGCTCTAGCAGGTTTTTGCAGATTAAAATTTGTGCAATATAAAAGTTGCTCAGGCGTCAGCGGAATGGGCTGTCCCAATCCCAACTAACTAAACAAACTAAATTTAGACTTTTACAACCGTAGTTTAATTAGTTATACTTCTCTCCTATTGCAGACTTACAGTAACTGCCATGTGCCCAATGGACTTGACCTACTTCCCAATGGATGCGCAGATCTGTTCCGTGGAAATTGAAAGTTGTGAGTGAAAGAAAGTTTTTTCTACTCATTGAAGTGATGAATGATAAACCAAAATCCATAAGTTAAAAATTTATCGATCAAGAATTGTGAATTGTAAATGTGCAAACCCAAGAAACTGTGAGTCTGCAAATTTGTGAATCTGTGAATCTGTGAATCTGTGAGTCTGTGAGTCTGTGAATCTGTGAATCTGTGAATCTGTGAATCTGTGAATCTGTGAATCTGTGAATCTGTGAATCTGTGAGTCTGAATATGTAAATCTGTGAATCTGTGAATCTGTAAATCTGTGAATCTGTGAGTCTGGGAATACAGTATGTAAATCTGTGAATCTGTGAGTCTGGGAATACAGTATGTAAATCTGTGACTCTGTGAGTCTGTGAATATGTAAATCTGTGAATTTGTGAATATGTAAATCTGTGAATCTGTGAATCTGTGAATCTGTAAATCTGTGAATCTGTGAGTCTGTGAATCTGTGAATCTGTGAGTCTGTGAATCTGTGAATCTGTGAATCTGTTAATCTGTAAGTCTGTGAAATATGTCAATCTGTGAACCTGTGAATCAGTAAAGCTGTGACATCTGTACATACTCCCTCACGCCCTCCCCACTCCCAGTCGGCTACACAACAAAGGACATTCGCTATCACTGGGATGTGGTGAAGCCTCTAGAGGTGTCCGAGGATGTCCGCCTGCCGCAGTATGTTGTCCGAGGCAAACGGAAGAAAATCAAAGAGGTGGCCCTGTCAACTGGTGAGACTCTTGTCTGAGACCTGCTCACGATTATGAGTCCTCATAACTGTGTAACCGCATTTGACTTGTTCAAGGGAAGCAGAAGGTCGAGAGGATGATTCAAAGCCAAAGGTTGAGGGATAATTAGCAGTTGATAATTGAGTGAATGAAATAGTTAAAAACAGGGTAGATATTGGGTAAAGAGAGTGGGAGAGGAAGTTAAAAAGTTTGATACATGGGGCAGAGACTAGAAGGAAGGGAGCAAGTAAGAGTATATAGAAGAAAGTCGAGAAGGTAGATAAAAGAGAGTAAAGAGGGTAGATAGAAGAGAGTAGAGAAGTAGATAGAAGAGAGTAGAGAGGGTAGATAGAATAGAGTAGAGAAGTAGATAGAAGAGAGTAGAGAAGGTAGATAGAAGAGAGTAGAGAGGGTAGATAGAATAGAGTGGAGAGGGTAGATAGAATAGAGTAGAGAAGTAGATAGAAGAGAGTAGAGAGGGTAGATAGAATAGAGTAGAGAAGTAGATAGAAGAGAGTAGAGAAGGTAGATAGAAGAGAGTAGAGAGGGTAGATAGAATAGAGTGGAGAGGTAGATAGAAGAGAGTAGAGATGGTAGATAGAAGAGAGTAGAGAGGGTAGATAGAATAGAGTAGAGAAGTAGATAGAAGAGAGTAGAGAAGGTAGATAGAAGAGAGTAGAGAGGGTAGATAGAATAGAGTGGAGAGGTAGATAGAAGAGAGTAGAGATGGTAGATAGAAGAGAGTAGAGAGGGTAGATAGAATAGAGTAGAGAAGTAGATAGAAGAGAGTAGAGAAGGTAGATAGAAGAGAGTAGAGAGGGTAGATAGAAGAGAGTAGAGATGGTAGATAAAAGAGTGTAAAGAGAGTAGATAGAAAGGGTAGATAGGGTAGATAGAAGAGAGTAGAGAAGGTAGATAAAAGGGAGTAGAGAGAGTGGATAAAAGGGAGTAGAGAAGTAGATAGAAGAGAGTAGAGAAGTAGATAGAAGAGAGTAGAGAGGGTAGATAGAAGAGAGTAGAGACGGTAGATAGAAGTAAGTAGAGAGTGTAGATAGAAGAGAGAAGAGAGGTCGATACGAGTAGAAGAGAGAAGAGAAGGTAGATAAACGAGAGGTAGAGAGTGTAAATGGAAGAGAGTAGAGAGGGTAGATAAAAGGGGGTAGATAGAGGGGCAGACATTGGTGGATAATGTTTGGAAAGCCAGTATTTAGAAGCCGTTAAATTAAAAATACTTCGGTGGTATCAGAAAACCAGTACAAAACCAACCGGCTCTCTCCCCAAACCTACCCAGGCAACTACTCTCGCTTAGCGGCAGAGTTCTACTTCGCCAGGAGCATGGGCTACTATCTAATCCAGATCTACATACCCAGCACTCTGATTGTGGTCCTCAGCTGGGTCAGCTTCTGGTTGTCAAGGACTGCCGTGCCCGCCAGGGTGGCTCTGGGTGAGCTGATCAGCTGCTGGTGGCCAAGGGTTGTTGCTCAAGCTGTCTTAAGTTGAATTTAGAAAATTTTCCCAGAATACTTTAGTAGGTAGAGAATTAGGGATTTGGTGTACTTTTAACATTTTTATTTCGACTTTTTATACAAGAGGTTAGCGAGCTGTTCCAAGTCAATGCTGTACATCTCTCCTTCTCACCCTCTGTCCCTCTCTCTTCCTCTCTCCCCCTACCCTACTTCCTCTCTCTTCCTCTCTCCCTCTACCCCACTTCCTCTACCTTCCTCTCTCCCTCTACCCTACTTCCTCTACCTTCCTCTCTCCCTCTACCCTACTTCCTCTACCTTCCTCTCTCCCTCTACCCCACTTCCTCTCTCTTCCTCTCTCCCCCTACTCTACTTCTTCTATCTTCCTCTCTCCCCTACCCTACTTCTTCTATCTTCCTCTCTCCCCCTACCCTACTTCTTCTATCTTCTTCTATCCCTCTACCCTACTTTCTCTATCTTCCTCTCTCCCTCTACCCTACTTTCTCTCTCTTCCTCTCTCCCTCTCTCACTCGCTTTTCAATCAATACTTCTAATTTCAACCCTCCCGTCCATTTCCCCATCCTGAATTTAATCCCGCTCCGACAATTTTCGCTAGCATTCCTCTATCGCGCAGCAACACCTCCCACCCTGCGAATCCCCAGGCATCACCACAGTGCTCACCATGACAACGCTGATTTCATCAACAAACGCAGCCCTGCCTAAGATAAGCTACCTGAAATCAATTGACGTATTTCTGGTCACCTGCTTCTTCATGGTGTTCGCATCCCTTCTTGAGTACGCCGCGGTCAGTTACATCGCTAAACGAACAGCTGATTTAGATAAATCTTCTAGAAGGCAGCAACAGCAAGAGCAACAGCCGATTGAACAACAGGAACAACAGCAGCAGCAACAGCAACAGCAAACTCCAGTGTTGAACAGCGTCAATCTGCATCAGTTCGACATGATTGACGATGACTCTGGCAGTCAGGGCAACCCTCTCGCCGAGTCCAATGCCTCTGCTAGCTTTCCTCTGATTGGTCAGCCAGGGGTCTGCTTTCAGACCCAGCAGCAGCAGCAGCAGCAGCCGCCACCTGCGGCATCCAACAGCATCAGAGGTGGAGCCGCCACTTTGAAGCGAAGGTGTCCGCCCTCCCAGCAGCAGAGTTTGAACTGCGAGTCTGGCAGAACTCAACCAGATGCTCTGCATGAGGAGACGCCGTTTCTGGCGCAGACTGTGAGAACCATGGGGCTGAGCCTTGCTGAAGCAGTGAATGGATAGATTAGCAATCCATTCTATTCCTGCATTCATATTGGAGAGATAGATTAGCAATCCATTCTATTCCTGCATTCATATTGGAGAGATAGATTAGCAATCCATTCTACTCCTGCATTCATATTGGAGAGATAGATTAGCAATCCATTCTATTCCTGCATTCATATTGGAGAGATAGATTAGCAATCCATTCTATTCCTGCATTCATATTGAAGAGATAGATTAGCAATCCATTCTATTCCTGCATTCATATTGGAGAGATAGATTAGCAATCCATTCTATTCCTGCATTCATATTGAAGAGATAGATTAGCAATCCATTCTATTCCTGCACTCTTATTGAAGAGATAGATTAGCAATCCATTCTATTCCTGCACTCTTATTGAAGAGATAGATTAGCAATCCATTCTATTCCTGCATTAATATATTGAAGAGATAGATTAGCAATCCATTCTATTCCTGCATTCATATTGGAGATATAGATTAGCAATCCATTCTATTCCTATATTCATATTGAAGAGATAGATTAGCAATCCATTCTATTCCTGCACTCATATTGAAGAGATAGATTAGCAATCCATTCTATTCCTGCACTCATATTGAAGAGATAGATTAGCAATCCATTCTATTCCTGCACTCATATTGAAGAGATAGATTAGCAATCCATTCTATTCCTGCACTCATATTGAAGAGATAGATTAGCAATCCATTCTATTCCTGCATTCATATTGGAGATATAGATTAGCAATCCATTCTATTCCTATATTCATATTGAAGAGATAGATTAGCAATCCATTCTATTCCTGCATTCATATTGAAGAGATAGATTAGCAATCCATTCTATTCCTGCATTAATATATTGAAGAGATAGATTAGCAATCCATTCTATTCCTGCATTCATATTGGAGATATAGATTAGCAATCCATTCTATTCCCGCCGGGCTGAATTTAGCCGTCTTTTATCCGATGCGTTGTCCGGAGTTTAATCCGGCAGGAATAGCAAATTTACATGCAAAAAAACGGACGAAAACCGGATGAAAGTGTTGAAAATATGACGTTTATCCGGTTTGGTATCCGGCTGTGTGTCCGGTTATTGCCCGATAAGTAATCCGGAGGAAGCCGGATGGGAGAGCGGAGCCAATTCCGGATGAAAACCGGATGAAATGTATGGATGTTACAGCCGGATAAGAAACCGGAGCCATTTCCGGATCAAATGTATGGATACCTGTATACTGTCGTCGGATAATAATGGACATTCTAGATGCTTATTACTCAGCCTTAATTTGTGCTCTTTACAGCGGCTTCCAAAGGTTTGGCACAAAAATTGCACTATGTGGCGGCTATTATAGCTACGGCTCCTGCTCCTATCTATAGCTGCTGCTCCTGCTATGATTCTGCTCGTATCTGTATGAACAAGCGAGGAGCTCTAGAGAAGCTTACTAGTAGAAAGCTTTCGGCAGGGGCGCGTCCAGAGGTTTCAGGATGGGGGGCCGATCAGGAGAGGGGAGAGAAGAGAGAGGAAGGATGAAAGAAGAGAGAAGAGATGAGATAGGAGAGATGAAAGAGGGGAAAGGAGAGATGAGAGAGCAGAGACAAGAAATGTGACAGTAGAGCTAGAACAGAGGAGAGAGGAGAGGGAAGAGAAATATGTGAGAGCAGACATGAGAGACAGTGGGAGACAAGTGGAGTGGATGGGAGGAGAAAGGAGAAAAAAGGGGGGGGGAGAATCGAGAGGACAAGAAGAGAGGGGAAGGGAGAGAAGAGGGAGGAGAGGAAAGAGAAGAATGGAGAAGGGAGAGAGTAGAAAGAAGAGGAGATGGGAGAGCAGGAGAGGTGAGGGATGAGAGGGAGGAGAGAGTAGAGACGAAAGAGAAGAGGTGAGGGAAGATGGACGAGAGAAGAGGGGAGATATAAGCGAAAATAATTCCGGGGATCAGAATTCCACATGTTCAAAATCCGCGGGTTTCAACAGCTAAGGTAAAAAAACTGAAAGTGGGGGGCCAATGGGGGGCCCATGGCTTTACAGGGGGGGCCTGGGCCCCCTAGCCCCCCCCCCTTGGACGGGCCACTGGCTTTCGGTAATTAAAACAGAGGATTATAAAGGCTTTAATCGAAACAGTAAGGCGATCTATATAACTTTTATCCCAACACATACATGGGCGAATGCCGCTGAAAAAAATTGTAGGGCCAGCGCCAGTTTAATTAGATGCAAATATTTCCAACGGGTATTGTAAACAGTACAATAAATAGACATGGCATGATCAATAAAATTTCCTGTCAACATTGATGCCCGGTGGCATCTGGTTAATAGATTCGGGTACAGAAGTAAACAACGGGCACATGTCCAATCGGCAGTCTTTTCCGTGGTATTTGAGCCGCAGTCCGCGTTTTGCTTCTCCCGGTCCATTTTTGAGCCTTGTGCGCTGAAAATTGACATTGACTTCAAGTGAACTCCCTCATCCGGATTTTGTCCGTTTCACTATCCGGAAGTTTATCACTGTAAGCCGGATTCACAGCCGGATAAAAAACCGGAACAACTCCGGGTAGAAAGTTATGATTCATCCGACTTTCATCCGCTTCTTATTCCGGTTGGCAGTCCGGTTTTCATCCGCTGATCGACCGGAGCAGGAATCGGACACAATCCGGATAAAATGTGATCAATAAAAACACTTTAATCCGGTTTTGCTCCGGAGTTTCCTCCGTTTGTTAGTCCGGTAAGAACTGCCGGATCAAAACCGGATAAAAATTCATTTTCGTCCGGAAAAGTCTAAAATTACGGATTAAACCGGATGAAGGCCGGGTAAATACCGGGTACCGACAGCCAGGCGGGTTCCTATATTCATATTGAAGAGATAGATTAGCAATCCATTCTATTCCTGCACTCATATTGAAGAGATAGATTAGCAATCCATTCTATTCCTGCACTCATATTGAAGAGATAGATTAGCAATCTATTCTATTCCTGCACTCATATTGAAGAGATAGATTAGCATTCCATTCTATTCCTGCATTCATATTGGAGATATAGATTAGCAATCCATTCTATTCCTATATTCATATTGAAGAGATAGATTAGCAATCCATTCTATTCCTGCACTCTTATTGAAGAGATAGATTAGCAATCCATTCTATTCCTGCACTCATATTGAAGAGATAGATTAGCAATCCATTCTATTCCTGCATTAATATATTGAAGAGATAGATTAGCAATCCATTCTATTCCTGCATTCATATTGGAGATATAGATTAGCAATCCATTCTATTCCTATATTCATATTGAAGAGATAGATTAGCAATCCATTCTATTCCTGCACTCTTATTGAAGAGATAGATTAGCAATCCATTCTATTCCTGCACTCATATTGAAGAGATAGATTAGCAATCCATTCTATTCCTGCATTCATATTGAAGAGATAGATTAGCAATCCATTCTATTTCTGCATTCATATTGGAGAGATAGATTAGCAATCCATTCTATTCCTGCATTCATATTGAAGAGATAGATTAGCAATCCATTCTAATTCTGCATTCATATTGGAGAGATAGATTAGCAATCCATTCTATTTCTGCATTCACATTAAAGAGATAGATTAGCACGTCATTTCTCACTGCTCAAAAATCAATCAACATAATCAATAATCAGTAACAACACAGGATTTTTTGAAGCAAAACTCGATTTAAAAAATGCCAGAGAGAAAATATTTTATATTTGTTAAGAATTTACGTAGAGCAACTCAAAAAACATTGAGAATCTGCAGCCGAAACGAATCAAACAAACCTGTAATCATTTCTACTCGATATTTTTGAGCAAGGTAAAAACATAACAAGCAACAACAGGCGGGCAGTTAAAAATATAATTCGGAGCAACTAAAAACCCGAAATCAAACTTCAAGCGCAAGAGAAAGACGGCGTTTTCAAAAGATAAACAGGCAATAAAAAGTTAGAAAATATTTCAATCATTCAAAAATCTATTGGAGCATAAAAATGCATTATCAAAGGTGGTTAAAAACTAACAAATTAATCAACAACAACAACAACAGGCCCAAGAAATATTGCTCAGACTAGCACACAGTTATTTTCAAATCAGACTTGGCTTGCCGGATGAGCGTTTGGCGACGCGCTTGGTGCCACATTAGGTGCCGCATTAGGCGCTAAATTAGACCCAGCATTAGGCGCAGTTCCTGCCGTTCGACTGCAACTTGCAGCCGAAGCCCGTCGACTCGATGCAGCGGCTGAGGCCCGTCGACTTTCTGGCGGCTGAGGCAGCCGCGGGGGCGCCGGAACCTCCGTGCTGGGCAGGCGGGTTGGATCGGCGGCTCTGCCGGTGTTGTTGATGTTGCTGTTCCTCCTGTTGCTGCTCTCGGGCGCATCAGGCCTTGACGCTGCGGGGTTCTCACTGGCTGGTGCGGGTGCTGGTGCTGGTGCTGTGGTTGCAGGTGCTGTCAAGCCTTTCTCAGCGTCTCTCTGCTGCTGCTGCTGCTGCGGCTTATCGTCACTGTCAAACATCAGACTTCGCCGCTGGCTGTTAGTGGACGGCTGCTGCGGCCGGATCCTGCTGCCGTAGTTGTTGCGGCGCATTCTGTACAGTCGAATAATGAGTAGAGTGCTCAGGATGAGCAGCAGGAGGCAGGCCACGCCCAGGATGCAGTAGATGGCGATTGGCACAGACTGTTCATCGGTTTTGTCCAACTTAGGCTGACGATGGACGGCGATAGGCGCGGTGGACACGAAGGAGCCGTCTCGGTCGAGCTGCAGGCCGTGGAAAGGACTGCTAGAGGTGAACAGAGCCTCAGTGTTAAGCTCGATATGCTTGGCAGCAGAGCCGGTGTCGAGCAGCCTAGGGTAGACCTGGTAGCTGACAGAGACCAGGATGGACCCGGGGCTGTACCGAACTGCAGTGACCTGGCCGGAGAACAGGTTGGCAACTCCGCGAAGGTAGACAGCCAGGGATCGCTTGATAGCCTCGGTGGTGTCCAGGTACAGCAGCGAGCTAGAGTTGCGCAGATCGTCTGGAAATCCGGCGGAATCGAAGCGCAGCAGCTGGTAGATCGGCACCGGCTGGATCGGGGTCACCTCGCCCAAGGCCAAGGACCTGCCAGCGATGTCGGCGTAGGCATTCAACGAGCTGGCCAGCTGGTTGATAGCGTCAGTGGCTTCGTCAGGATTGAATGGCTGGCTGGAGTTGTGCAGGGTGAAGTAGGCGGCTGCGGCAGTTGCTGGGATGCGGCGAGCTGACAGCGGATGCGGCCGGAGGAGGCCGCGCTGGGTGACCCGGGCGGCGCACAGGTCGTCAACAAACCGGAGGCGACCGCTGCCGCGCTGGCGGAAGGCTGAGGCGATTAGCAGGCAGATAAAGTCGCTGGTGAGGCTGCTGTCGTTGCGGCTGTCTGGCTGAGCGGGGCCGCTGTCCACCAGGTGCACGGACTGCTGCACGGCCACGCCGGAGTGCATGAGCTGCAGGTGGTGCCGGTCATAGTGCTGCGGCTGGTGGTCGAAGTCCTGCATGGAGGAAAGCGGGAGGAATCTGCTGGTAAAGATCATTTGTAGTGATCTTTGTGATAGCCCCCTGTGAGCCATGGCATCTCAGCAACCCCCCACTGAGCCATCGCATCTCAGCAACTCCCCCACTGAGCTATAGCATCTCAGCAACTCCCCATTGAGCCAATTGGCATCTCAGCAACTCCCCATTGAGCCAATTGGCATCTCAGCAACTCCCCATCCATTGAGCCATAGCATCTCAGCAAGCCTCGAGTCAGCCAGACAAACAAAGCAACAAACAAATAAACAAACCTGCAAAGGCAGAGTGAGGTTGGAGCCGGTCAGACCCGTCAGGTTGGCAAGCTGAGCTCGCAGCTGCCGTGGCGTGGAGTCCGGATTGCGCGGGCCAGTGGAGGCGAGCGTGGCCAACACGCTGACAAGCTGGTGGTGCCGGCCGGGACCGCCAGATCCCAGACGCTTCCAGCGCATCAGGCGGAGCTGCACCACTCTGATGCTGTTGGACGAAGCCGACGACCGGCTTAGAAGCCCTTCGAGATGGCGTCGAGCCCCGGCTGCCAAAGCGTAGCCGTGCAGCGACGGGCCCTCCTCGGCGTAGTCGAAGGTGGCCTGGACGTCGAACCAGTCAGCAACGCCCGCGGGCAGTCCGGTGCGCCTGGTCAGCAGCCGCAGGTCGATGCCTCTGCTGGACAGCTGGGCTGGCAGCACGTGCTCGTTGGTGGCCAGACGCAGCAGCTGCTTGGTCACGTGATCCCGGATGTCAGCCTCGGAAACGTCTGCTCTAGCCAGCAGGCGGACCAACAAGAAGGCGATCACGGTGGAGTTGCGACCGTAGCACTCAAAATCGAAGCCGGCTAAGGTGAGGCTGCTGACATTGCCGAGGCTGGTGCCGTTGCCGGGGTACAGCTGGGCGAGGATGAAATGCAGCCGGTGCCGCATCAGCTGGTTGAGATCGTCGTGGCTGAGTTTGCGCATCGTGTCTGAGCCGACAAAGCCGTCAAACTGCAGTCGCTGGTAGATCAACAAGCCGACTGTCTCGTTGGCGGCATCGGCGGTTGCCACCGGGCGCAGCTCCTGGTGCCGAGCTAGACAGAGCGAGCAGCTGGCCAGCTCATTATTAACAGCCACCCAGGCTGCAGAGAAGCCGTCCATGACTTGGCGCTGACTGAGGCCGGCAGGTTTCGGATAGCGGATGCACAGAGTCACGGAGATATTGTCAGATCGCAGCCAGGCCAGTTTAGGCCAGTCTGAGCTGGTCTGATTGGTCCAGCGCTGCATAGCGGTGTTGAGCAGCCGCTGGGTGAGGAAGGACAGCAGAGGGTCTGGGCGCAGTGGAATGTCTCTGTAGCGATAGAAAACTGGCAGAGATGGGCTGGCAAACAGCTGCAGTCGGTGCTCAACAAACTCGGACGACGCTGCAGAACTTGTTGAACGCCTTCGACGACTCTTGCTAGCTGGCGGTTGCGCTGGAGTATCAGACTCTGTAGAGTTCTGCGGCGGAGTAGGCAGGGGTTCGAACTCTGGCCACACAGTGACAATGGGACGATCAGTGAACAGTGCAGCAGCCAGAGGCCAGTTGGAGACGGCTTGAGCAACAGACAGTCTTAGGTGGTCGGGCGAATCTACAGCCGATGGCGGTTGAAATTTGGCCAGAGCCTGGCCGAGTCCCAGTTCGGCTGTAGTTGCATTGTCCGACAGGTCCCGGCTGATGTTGGTGACAATAAGGTGTTGAGCAAGTTTTGAAACGCTAGCGTTAGCCAAAAGGGCGTCGTTGAGCAGAGAACGGGCCAGCAATAGCGCCATGGGCGAGTCCGGTTCAGCCAGGTAGTCCCAGGTAGCATTGGACAGAGGGAACTGCAGCTTCAAGTTGTAGTAGAGTACAGTTCTCGGCCTAGTAGTTGTTGCAATGGTTGATACGGATGCTGGGCTAGTTGTGGTAGCGACCGTGATGGCGGTGGTGGCGGTGGTGTCGGTGCTGTCAGTGGTGGTTGCAGCGGCTGCAGAGGTGCCGGTTGTGGTGGAGTTCGTCACCAGCTGCGCAGGTTTGGTGACGCTATCAGGCTGCACGGAGATGTACACGCTGACATCCTGTACGTGAACTCCTTCGGACAGCACCAGCTCCCCGGAATTGAAGTAGAAGTTCTTAATAGCCAGTGCACTCTGGAATGCTCTAGTAGCTGTCGAAGCGACTTCAACTGACTTGGTCTGCGACACCACCGTGGCGGAGATGTTCATGCGCAGGCCTGGGATCGACAGCTGCGGCTGCTGCTGGCTGACGGCGACTCGAATGTTGGCGGCGGTCACCGCGGCGGAGCAGCTGTGCGGCACCACGTAGAGAGCGAACCAGTGGGCGGACTCGAGAGAGCTCTGGTACAGGTGGCAGGCGTACTTGGCCAGCTTGTCGGAGTCTGCAAGAGCAGCGGAGTTGCCGCTGATGAAGGTCACGGCCTGGTTCACGCGTCGGTAGCGAGTTGAAGAGCCGGGGCCGAGGCTGGCGGCAGAGCTGGAGCCGTGGAACGGTGCCGCAACTGCACGGGTGGTCAGGCGACTTGGCGACTCCACAGCCGCGGCCGCCTTCATTAAGATGCTGGTGGCTTGGTCAAATGGCAGCGAGCGGGATGAGCTCATGGTGACCAGGGCTTGAACTTCTAGCAGGTGTGTGGAGCTGGAACCGGTTGCCGGGCCCCACTGCAGCACTGCCAGCCGTTCCAGGTGAGTAGGCTGCTGCAGTTTCGGCGCCAACAGCTGACTCAGATAGGTCGCGAGTTCGAATCCTTGAGCAGGCAGCCTAGCGGATTCCACGGTGAATGAGTAGACTAAGTCGCACCAGAACGGCTGGCTGAGGCCTTCCTTTAGGTCGACAACTCGAACGTCGGTTTTGCCGACGCTGAACACGCTGGGCACCAGGTTGATGTCGTTCGCCAGCTGCTCGAGCCGCTGCATGACGTGCAGCTGCAGGCGCTGCTCAAGTTTGGCCAGCCGGAAGCCGGACGGAATGGCCACCCGAGTCAGGGCGACAATCTCCAGAGCGCCGTCCTTCTTCGCGTAGGTGGCGTCAACGTCGAGGAACTGCGGCACGGAGGCGCTGCCACCGGGGAACACCTGTTGCATGACGTATCGAATCTTGGGCCGCAACAGCAATGCCAGGTAGTCTGACGGCAGCGACATGAGCGACTTCTTGTTGATGTAGCTCTCCAGACGGAGGCGCTGGTAGAGCAGCAGGCCGCGATGAGGCGGTGGCGGGCCAGACCGGAAGTCCAGGTACAGGATGCTGCGCAGAGTGCTGGCTGACGGTTGCCGACGCTGCCAGGCCGAGGCAAAGTCGGAGCTGAACAGCTTCAGTCTGCTCGCATTCACCTGGCTGATGTCATATCTCAGCTGGAGCAGAGCCAGCTCCTTGTCGGCTTTGTAACGAATGAGTCGCGGCCGCCCAATCAACTGCTGGCTGCCGCAGGCGTCGGCGACCAGCTGCTGGAACAGGAAGTCCAACAGCAGGTCCTCCCTCGCGCTAGAGTCCATGCCGCCTACAGTTCTCAGTCGCAGGTAGTCTGGCGCGGTGTCCGCGAGTCTAATCAGCATGGTCTGGTCGATGGACAGGCGAGCTGAAGCAGGCGGCGGCTGAGGTGTTGCTACGGCAGGCTGAGGCCGGTACAGGTAGCGTCTGGTAGGTAAATTGACAATCAGCACTGAGTAGGCTCGCTTTGAGAACACTGTGCTCAGCAGCATAGACTGATCCACGCCAGTGCGCAGGACCGACTCTAAATCGGCAATGTTTCTACTGGCAGGCAGAAGCAAGTCAACGCTGATGTAGATGGTCATGCTGTTGGAGTCCACAGAGATTCTAACTGCGCCAATCTCATCGGAAGCAATCTGCCAAGCGGAACGTTGCAGACTCTGTTGAAGAGCTGACTTGAGCAGATAGTCGCTAAGGGCTTTGGCTTCTTCAGCAGAAGTTTGATTGGCGCTTTGAGGTGCCGCCGCTGCCAAGAAGTAGCGAGCTAGCCAGGGATCAGCTGGCATGCTCAAGTTGATGCTTAGAGTTGCCATGCGATCGATAGGAATGTAGTCAGGTCCCATCGGGTGCGGAGATGTCGGAGCTGGAGTTGTGGTAGCTGCAGCTGTAGCACCTTTAAGAGTCTGCTGGGTTGTTGGCAGAGGACCTCCGGGAGCTGGTGTAGCTTTTGCCTCATCAGTAGCAGCAGCAGTAGTAGTTGTTGCAGTAGTCGCTTCTGATGTTGCCACTGAAGTCTGGACAACGGTAGCCGCAGTTGTAGTTTCCATAGCAACTGTGCTGACATTGACAACCCGATGCTCTGGAGCCGGAGGCAGCTGCCTGATGATGAGGCTAGCATAGGAGTCCTCGCTGGAGTTGGGCCGCTGCTGATCCAGCTGCTGCAGGCGCATCCGGTCCAGATCGATGAAGGACTCATTGGATGACAGGTAGAAGTTCTTGAAGGCCCAGAAGCGCTGCATGACGGTGTCTGGCGGCATGCTGGTGAAGGCTGACACGGTTGACAGTTGCAGAGCAGCCGAGGTGGCATTGGACAGCGGATTGAGTCGAATTCGATGCTGCTCAACCAGATTAGAGACGCAGACTCCGCCTTCGCTATTGGTATTGAACAGAGCGTGAGCCCAGGTGATGAGGAAGCAGAAATACTCGCCGGATGAGTCGCTGCTCTGCCGGCTGAACGGCTGCAGAGCGGAGTGGCGCACCAGGACAGTCAGGTTCGCTGTGGACGGACCGTCACTTGTCGAGAGGACATTGTCAGACAGAGACCTGGCCGCGATCAGTCGCTTGTCGCTGGTAGCCGTGGCCGACCAGTTCAACAGTTGGACAGCCACCTGGGAGCAGCTGACGGCGGCGCCAGCCTGCGGCACCACTGCCAAGGCCTCGATGGTGCCAGACGGATCCGTGGGCAGCGACAGAACGGTCACGTGACTGGCGTTGGCACCGAGCCAAGCCGACAGGCGATTGGCTACCGGCAGCCAGGAGGCGTCGGCGGCAGCTACGGCAATGTCGGCGGGCGAAGGACGGAACCGGAGCAGCAGGTCGCACCAGCGCGGAGCTGTCAGGCCAGTTCGAGTGTCCAGCAGGCGCAATGTGGAGCTCTGATTGTCAAACACCAGTGGAAACACGTTAACATTGGCTTGAAGAGCCTCAAGCTCAGAGTTGATCAGCTTGCTCAGCGAGGTCTCATCGAAATTAGCTCCAGTTGCTGAGACTGCAGTTCTATTTGCCGGCCAGGCGATACGGCTGAGGCCATCAATTCGAATGCTGGCATCGAGCTGACGGCGGGCTCTGTACTCGAAGCTGACCAGCTGGGGCCGGCCCTGCTGGCCGGAGAAAATGACCGACTGGACGAAGCGCAGCTTGCCGGAGAGCAGGCGGTGAAGGTCGCTCTCGGGCATGGCCTGGGAGAGGGGGGTGTTAGGGATGGACTGGGTTGAACTGCAGGCGAAATTCTGAACTACAAAGTCGCAAAGCTCTAATAATGTGCTTTCCGGTGCATGACCACTTCTCGGGTGTATGACCCCCTCCATGACTCCATGAACCACCTGATAGACATTATGACCCATCTGATACACTATGACCCACCTGATAGACAATATGACCCATCTGATGGACACTATGACCCATATGATAGATACTATGACCCACTTGATATACACTCAATGACCCACCTGATATATACTCAATGACCCACCTGATAGACACTCAATGACCCACCCGATAGACACACTGATCCACCCGATAGACACTATGACCCACCTGATATACACTCAATGACCCACCTGATATACACTCAATGACCCACCTGATATACACTCAATGACCCACCTGATATACACTCAATGACCCACCTGATATACACTCAATGACCCACCTGATATATACTCAATGACCCACCTGATATACACTCAATGACCCACCCGATAGACACACTGATCCACCCGATAGACACTATGACCCACCTGATATACACTCAATGACCCACCTGATAGACACTCAATGACCCACCCGATAGATACACTGATCCACCCGATAGATACACTGACCCACCTGATATACACTCAATGACCCACCTGATAGACACTCAATGACCCACCCGATAGATACACTGATCCACCCGATAGATACACTGACCCACCTGATATACACTCAATGACCCACCTGATATACACTCAATGACCCACCTGATATACACTCAATGACCCACCTGATAGACACTCAATGACCCACCCGATAGATACACTGATCCACCCGATAGATACACTGACCCACCTGATATACACTCAATGACCCACCTGATAGACACTCAATGACCCACCCGATAGACACTCTGACCCACCTGATAGATACACTCAATGACCCACCCGATAGACACTCTGACCCACCTGATAGACACTATGAAACACCCGATAGACTATGACTCACTCATTCGACAGACACTATGACTCACTCATTCGACAGACACTATGATTCACTCATTCGACAGACACTATGACTCACTCATTCGACAGACACTATGACCCACCCGATAGACTGACCCACGCGATACTCTATGACCACCAGATAGACGCTCAATAAACCCCGATAGATTATGACCTAATAGATAGACTATGACTTCCATGGACTCGAATGACCCACCCGATAGACGCTATGACCCACTAGGTAGACTATATGACCCACTCAATGAACTTCATGATAAATGAAAATCAAATAACTATGAAAAATAGGCCTCACCTGCAGAGTGGCATTGCTAACAAAATTCCGCAACAAGTAGGTCTGCAGCATGAGTGCGCTGTTGAACAGTCCAGAAGCGGTTGGCTGGCCCGACAATCGAAGATCCGACAGTCTCACAAAGCTAAATAGCGGCATTTTATCGGCAGTAGCCGATGCCTCATCAGACAGTCTGGCCAGAGGCGACTTGGCATCCAGAGCTACCAGAGCGTCTAGCCGAGCCAGTTTAGAATCGGATTTGTATCTGACAGCCACTGGCCAAGACACGAGCCGCCCTCCAAGCAGATCTACTAGCATCTGTTCGAGCAGGAATTGCAGCCGGTTGGCGCCGCTAGATTGCGGATTAGTTGGCCAGCTGCGATAGGCCAACGGCGCGGATGCATTGACGGAGACCAAGCGCCACAGGATGGTCAGGCGGACCGGTGCGATGCTGGTTGACCCCATCACTGGCGGTGGTCGGTTGAAATAACTCGACGTTGCGTAGCGATAGATTATTGAAGAGGCCGGGATCTGTTGAGGCGGCAGAGTGGGCACAATGTCGGCGCGTAGGTCCACCGGTTGAAGCAGGGAGTCGCCGGATAGAGAGGCTGTTAGAGCTGTCAGGGTGATGTCGTGCATACCGGGTGATGTAGCATTGCTGCTGCTGCTGCTGTGGTTGCTGCACAATATCATGGCCGTGATCTGCGAGCGATAATAAGGTAGTTTTGAAATGGATTATAGTCATTGTGGCTAACAGTTTTTTAGTGTAAAAATTGGTTTCAAATATTGCAAAAAGCAGCGTCAGGGAAAACCTCAGTAAGTGTCAGGGAGATCTCAGTAGGTGTCAGGGAGAACCTCAGTAAGTGTCAGCGAAAAACCTCAGTAAGTGTCAGGGAGAACCTCAGTAAGTGTCAGGGAGAACCTCAGTAAGTGTCAGGGAGAATCTCAGTAGGTGTCAGGGAGAACCTCAGTAAGTGTCAGCGAAAAACCTCAGTAAGTGTCAGGGAGAACCTCAGTAAGTGTCAGGGAAAAACCTCAGTAAGTGTCGGGGAAGCACCCCAGTAAGTGTCAGGAGAGCACTTCCTTTAGTAGGAGATCGGAGATCGGAGCACCTCGTTTAGTATCAAGAGTGCACCTCATTCAGTGTCAGGAAAGCACATCATTTAGTGTCAGGAGAGCACCTTATTTTGTGTCAGGAAAGCACCCAAGTAAGTGTCAGGAGAGCACCTCATTTAGTATCAGGGAGGCAACTCATTTAGTGTCAGGAGAGCACCTCATTTAGTGTCAGGGAAGCACCCAAGTAAGTGTCAGGAGAGCACCTCATTAAGTGTCAGGAGAGCACCTCATTTAGTGTCAGGAGAGCACCTCATTTAGTGTCAGGAGAGCACCTCATTTAGTGTCAGGAGAGCACCTCATTAAGTGTCAGGGAAGCACCCAAGTAAGTGTCAGGAGAGCACCTCATTAAGTGTCAGGAGAGCACCTCATTTAGTGTCAGGAGAGCACCTCATTTAGTGTCAGGGAAGCACCCAAGTAAGTGTCAGGAGAGCAACTCATTAAGTGTCAGGAGAGCACCTCATTTAGTGTCAGGAGAGCACCTCATTAAGTGTCAGGGAAGCACCCAAGTAAGTGTCAGGAGAGCACCTCATTAAGTGTCAGGAGAGCACCTCATTTAGTGTCAGGAGAGCACCTCATTTAGTGTCAGGGAAGCACCCAAGTAAGTGTCAGGAGAGCACCTCATTAAGTGTCAGGAGAGCACCTCATTTAGTGTCAGGAGAGAACCTCATTTAGTGTCAGGAGAGCACCTCATTTAGTGTCAGGAGAGCACCTCATTAAGTGTCAGGGAAGCACCCAAGTAAGTGTCAGGAGAGCACCTCATTAAGTGTCAGGAGAGCACCTCATTTAGTGTCAGGAGAGCACCTCATTTAGTGTCAGGGAAGCACCCAAGTAAGTGTCAGGAGAGCACTCATTAAGTGTCAGGAGAGCACCTCATTTAGTGTCAGGAGAGCACCTCATTTAGTGTCAGGAGAGCACCTCATTTAGTGTCAGGAGAGCACCTCATTAAGTGTCAGGGAAGCACCCAAGTAGTGTCAGGAGAGCACCTCATTAAGTGTCAGGAGAGCACCTCATTTAGTGTCAGGAGAGCACCTCATTTAGTGTCAGGGAAGCACCCAAGTAAGTGTCAGGAGAGCAACTCATTAAGTGTCAGGAGAGCACCTCATTTAGTGTCAGGAGAGCACCTCATTAAGTGTCAGGGAAGCACCCAAGTAAGTGTCAGGAGAGCACCTCATTAAGTGTCAGGAGAGCACCTCATTTAGTGTCAGGAGAGCACCTCATTTAGTGTCAGGGAAGCACCCAAGTAAGTGTCAGGAGAGCACCTCATTAAGTGTCAGGAGAGCACCTCATTTAGTGTCAGGAGAGAACCTCATTTAGTGTCAGGAGAGCACCTCATTTAGTGTCAGGAGAGCACCTCATTAAGTGTCAGGAAGCACCCAAGTAGTGTCAGGAGAGCACCTCATTAAGTGTCAGGAGAGCACCTCATTTGTGTCAGGAGCACCTCATTTAGTGTCAGGGAAGCACCCAAGTAAGTGTCAGGAGAGCAACTCATTAAGTGTCAGGAGAGCACCTCATTTAGTGTCAGGAGAGCACCTCATTAAGTGTCAGGGAAGCACCCAAGTAAGTGTCAGGAGAGCACCTCATTAAGTGTCAGGAGAGCACCTCATTTAGTGTCAGGAGAGCACCTCATTTAGTGTCAGGGAAGCACCCAAGTAAGTGTCAGGAGAGCAACTCATTAAGTGTCAGGAGAGCACCTCATTTAGTGTCAGGAGAGCACCTCATTTAGTGTCAGAGAGCACCTCATTTAGTGTCAGGAGAGCACCTCATTAAGTGTCAGGAGAGCACCTCATTTAGTGTCAGGAGAGCACCTCATTTAGTGTCAGGAAAACACAACATTAAGTGTCAGAAGAGCGCCTCATTAAGTGTCCGCGAAGCACCTCATTAAGTACCAGGTGTCAGGTAAAAATCTCATTAAGTATCAGGAAAGCAACAACAAAATACAATCTGTCAGACAACTCACCCTACACGTGTCGCCAGCCGACAGTCCTTGCAGTCAAATCGACATCTTCAATATCACGCAGACCGCGCGCCGCAGGGCAGCATTGAGGCCGCTAGTCAGCAGGTAGTCACCGATGCGGCCGCCGTACAGCAGCTTGGAGCTGACGGTGAACACCAGCCGAAGTGCAATGGTTGGCATCGAGATCGGCGGTGCTGCCGTCTGGTTTTTTCGGCGTTGGAGTCGGACTCGGCGTTGTCGCCGGCCCCGGCGTGGCAGTGGCGGCAGCGTTGCAGGAGCGACGCTCAACATTGGCCGCGGAGTTCAAAGTAGTCAGGGGTCCAAAGTCGCCGCCGCTGATTAAACGGATTGAACGAACAAATCGAGCGTTGAAGTCGGCGGCGTCGGAGCTCTTGAAAGAGTCGTTAACAGCGTACGACACTTTGACGTCGATGACAGCAACAGCAGCGTTGAAGTTTTGCCAGCGACCTGATGCGACACGCTCAGCGACAGATTGCTAGTCAAGGATCTGTACTCGGGCTTGTCAATCTGAGATACCGCAGCGATGAGAAAAAATCTAATTAGGCCGGTGGTCAGGTCAGGCCGGCTTATTGGCACTGTGCTAGAAGAGATTGTCGGTCTAAGCTGAGCTGGAACTGCTGTCTCAGGATGCTTACAGAGCCGGCCAGCTTAGCTGTTGCACAGAG
>NIVC01001273.1:0-55136 GCA_002269645.1 Macrostomum lignano
TGTTTGACGACTCCTAAAACAATTTGTAGTTATGGATTGTTCTGCATTAAAAATGTGAATAATGATTGTCAAATTGCTAAACAATGCATGAAAAGTCCATATTCTATAGTAAAACCGCTGGAGAGACAGACGTTTACTCTCGTAATGGGAGAGTTTGAGTGACAGTATGTGTGGTGTGGTTTTACAGCAGCTGGTGTCTGAGACCCTAACCCCAGGTTTTCGGGGTCTCGGAGACGGCCGCTAAATATACATAAGCGACTGCTGTAGTGACACATCTAGGTAATATAGAAGCTGTAGTTTAAACTAATTTGTGGTCAAGCAGCATATTCATATTAATTTTTGGTGAGGATTCACTGTTGGCTTTGAACTGTAAAAAATCAATCTCTATATCAATTTTAGATGATACTGTGCGATTTAATTTAAAAAGGTTGTAATGAAGAATTTGGGAAAAATCAGCAGTCTTTGAAAATGTTCCCATGGTCTACCCGATTCCCATTTACGAGCCGTCGCTAATACCCCAGCTAATGATTGAGTTTAGCTGGGGGAACGATTTTGTCTCCAGCTTCCATTTATTGCCTTCATTAACAAGCTTCACTCCGGGGTAATTCAGTGAAGCTGAGCATTCCGGCAGTAGATGACTGCTCTTCCCATCATTACTGTGAGCGTAATTTCACTTCCTGGGAAATTCTCTCTGAAAGTGAAATCCACCGAAGCATGGATTTTGTCTATTAAGCTCTGAAGAAGGCTAAAAAACTATTAATTCAGAAGCTTGATGAAGCTTGAAAGAGTGACTCACTGGAGTCAAATTTATATCCTGGATTGTTTTACTGAGTAATTAATCCTTATTTCAAAGAAAAGCTGCTGGGTCATTCAATTTCTTGAGTTGTTTAAAGCACTGTTCCATCCTGAAAGTTCGTGACCTCACACAAATTACTTTCCAATTTTAATGAACTCTCAGTGTACTTTTAGTAAATTGATTTTTATTTTCATTTTTATATAACCTAATGTTCGTTCTTTTCTAACAGCTATGAGTTAGTAAGTTGAAAAACTGATTGTGGAAGCTCTACTGGAGTACGTTAGGTAACCGTGGAAATGTAATTGCTTTCCAGGATCCTGTGTTTGCCAATACAATCAAAGCTTTAGACTGACTGCTGCTAAATTATAACAGCGGTTCTAATGCATTGAAGAAATTATGAAAGGTACCCATGTATTAGGATTATACAAATGTATTGACAATATTGCGCTCACATTATACATTTAGCTAAAGAAAACAGATAAAGTCTCAGGGGTACTTTTTGAGACCGAAATCGTTATAAAGCCTCATGCCTAGTGCTTTGAAGAGTGTAATGAAATCTTTCCAATAGAATTTTTACAAACTAAAAATATTGTACATTTAGTGATTGCAATTGTGCACATAAAAATGATGTGCGCAATCCCCCACAGCCACGAAAGCAGCCAAACCTCAAAACATCAGAAGCCTCAAAACACCCCAACCCCAAAACACCCTAACCCCCAAAGCACCCCAACCCCAAAACACCCCAACCCCCAAAACACCCAATTCCCAAAAAAGACCCCAACCCCCAAAACACCCCAACCCCAAAACACCCCAACCCCTAAAACACCCCAATCCCAAACACCCAACCCCCAAAAGACCCCAACCCCAAAACACCCCAAACTCCAAAACACCCCTACCCCCAAAACACCCCAAACTCCAAAACACCCCTACCCCCAAAACACCCCAACCCCCAAAACATCCTAACCCCCAAAACACCCCAACCCCCAAAACACCCCAACCCAAAACACCCCAACCCCCAAAAGACCCCAACCCCCAAAACACCCCAACCCCCAAAACACCCCAATTCCCAAAAAAGACCCCAACCCCCAAAACACCCCAACCCCAAAACACCCCAACCCCTAAAACACCCCAACCCCAAAACACCCCAACCCCCAAAACACCCAACCCCAAAACACCCCAAACTCCAAAACACCCCTACCCCCAAAACACCCCAAACTCCAAAACACCCCTACCCCCAAAACACCCCAACCCCAAAACATCCTAACCCCAAAACACCCCAACCCCCAAAACACCCCAACCCCCAAAACACCCCAACCCCCAAAAGACCCCAACCCCAAAACACCCCAATTCCCAAAAAGACCCCAACCCCCAAAACACCCCAACCCCCAAAACACCCAACCCCTAAAACACCCCAACCCCAAAACACCCCAAACTCCAAAACACCCCAACCCCCAAAACACCCAACCCCAAAACACCCAACCCCAAAACACCACAACCCCCAAAACACCCCAACCCCTAAAACACCCAACCCCAAAGCACCCCAACCCCCAAAACACCCCAACCTCCAAAACACCCCAACCCCTAAAACACCCCAATCCCCAAACACCCAACCCCCAAAACACCCCAACCCCCAAAACACCCCAACCCCTAAAACACCCCAATCCCCAAACACCCAACCCCCAAAAGACCCCAACCCCCAAAATACCCCAACCTCCAAAAGATGCGCCGACATCCAAAAAACCCCAGAATCATGTTAAAATATAAACTAAACAATACTACTGCAATACTAACAATGTGTATCAGGAAACTCAGATAATTAAGCGTGTTAATTAACAAACAGGAGCGAAGCAGATTTCTTTTGATTTCCTGTTCTATTATTCCTCTACTTTTCAAACATGGATCAGAGGAAGGATTTGGCCAAAGCTAATTAAGAAGTACAGGTATTCAAAGTCACACTTCCTTTGTCGAGCATCGTCAGTAAATGCTTTCGCGTAGTGCAGAGGTGAAAGAGGCTTAGAGAGCGACTTATTCGCATAATTAACTTGGCCAAGGGTAGTCCGAAGTGTTTAAAGTCTGTGAAAGAGAAATTTCCCTTTGGTAGTGAAAGGGGAGTCCCACTACCTCATTTCTCATTTCTTGTATCAACCGTTCCATTCAACCATTCTTGATTTCATTTGTCTGTGTCGAATATGAACCAATTGCAAGTAATGGCTTCATAGTAAATTCTTTTTACTCTCCCTAATATGCATATTTTTTAATTGCAGAAATATTTTTTCGTATTATGCATTTGGTATACATGTTTTACGAGGTATTACAGCAATCAATTTAAACAATTTTTGCTCCATCAAATTAATTAAATTATCGCAGCTGGAAATGCTCTGGCGTCGCCAGGGACTCCCCATGCAGCTCCATTTTGTAGATGGAAAACATTTTTGAGCAGAAAATTATTGGAATCAGCTTTCGTCAAAATTAAATGATAGTAATATTTTTTATATCACTCGACGCATGCAAATCCCTACAGCCCATTCCCATACTGTCACGGCTGCTCGCAAGCTGGCTCGAATGTCAGCATTAGCGAGGCAGTTCACAAGCACCAAGACTCTCACGGCGGAATTGCCTGGTAGATCCCGTTTGCTTATGGTTGATGGGATTCACAACTGTGACATTCCTCGGTTATGGATCTGTTCTCCGAATGACTGACCATCTGCAACTCCCTCTCACTCCTCTCACTTTCCCTCTCTTCTCTCGTCCTCCCTCTCTCCTCTCACCCTCCATCTCTTCTCTCGTCCTCCCTCTCTCCTCTCACTTTCCCTCTCTCATCTCACCCTCCCTCTCTTCTCTCGTCCTCCCTCTCTACTCTCTCCCTCCCTCTCTCCTCTCACCCTCCCTCTCTCCTCTCACCCTCGCTCTCTCCTCTCGCCCTCCCTCTCTTCTCTCACCCTCCCTCTCCTCTCGCCCTCCCTCTCTCCTCTCGCCCTCCCTCTCTTCTCTCGTCCTCCCGCTCTCCTCTCACCCTCTCTCTCTCCTCTCTCCCTCCCTTTCTCCTCTTACCATACCTCTCTACTCTCACTCTCTTTCCTCTCGCCATCCCTCTCTTCTCTCACCCTGCATCTCTTCTCTCAGCCCCCTCTCCTCTCGCCCTCCCTCTCTTCTCTCACCCTCCCTCTCTCCTCTTACCCTTCCTCTGTCACCATGTCTCCCCCGTCCCTTTTATAAATTGTTCCATAACAAGTCTGCTTGTTATACGTTTAATCAACTTTGTGTTTTGCTTCAACCTTGTGATTAAATTGTGGCTCAAAGAACTAAACCCTAACGTTTAACCAATCTGGTAATTTGGTGCCCTTTGTATTCATTAAAATTATTGCTATCAATCACATTAATAGATGTTTTGCTCAGTAAATGACTTTTTATTATGACAACGTGCATAATGAATGTTAATCTATCATTTTATCCTATATAACAACGGTTTATAACGCAAGAATTTTCCGGCATTAAACTGATTTCAAAACAGCTATTATATTATTTTTATGCATATTTGATTATAACCAAACCTACCTCGCTGCCTAAGCTTTTGTATAATTTAAACTGCTCAACCTTTTCATTCAACAAACAGTATTTTATGGCTGTTTAACAGTGTTTAAAAGATATAGCGATCCACAAATCATTCCAAATTAATGATTATATTTACAGCTACTGTCAGTACAAATGCTTGAATCTGACAGCGATTGACAGCGCTCTGACAGATGCAGACGCTGACATTCATTGGTAAGGCGTGGCTTGCAATCAATCACACCTGTTTAGTGCGACGTTCAAGTTCACGTTCACGAGTTCACATGCCAAGCTGTTTTATAAGTGTATTATATGCATTCACTCTTAGTTTTAGAAACAAGCGCGCACAAAATCTATTGACTCCACAGTTTTGAATTTTGAGTTCCGAACTATCTCAATTATTTACTGTAGAATTGCAGGCTAAAGATTAAATTAAAAGCAAATAGACATTAACAAGATGTGTCACTTACTTAACTTGACAAAATCAAAGGTTGAATGAAATTTCTGCTTTAAACATGGTTGGAAGTTGCCTGAGCATGATTAGCATAAAGTCGAACTGAGTTTTCGGTGTCCCCACGTCGCTGATGGTAAAAAACTAACAAATTTCAGCGGCAAGGCATGATTAAAAAACTTAAGAGGTGTCCCAAAAAGCCTACCATTTTAATCGAACCCTACGGCCCTAGAAGAAAATTACAGGTGTTTTCTTACGGTATTTGACGTAGCCAGACAGATCAGGTCGTAAGAGTGATTAACAGGAATCAATTAAAATGGCAACTTTTTGTGGCACCTGTTAGTTAATTCGCTAGTTAATTGAATAAGAATAGTCCCGTAGATCGACAATTGTGGTTTTTTATTAATTCGATGTTGATTCGGAAATTTGAAACAATAAAGTGGTTAACAATCTGCAAGTTAAACTATATGGTTCACCCTATTTCCAGTTAAAGCTGAAGTCCCTCCGAAGTCCGTGTCTAATCTGCAATGCAAACTCAGGATTCGGGACCCAAATCACACCTAAGATTAGCCTCAAAGTTCTTATTTACACTAAGAAAACTTCCTCATACGTACGTATGCAACGTTTAACTGGGTACATTCTTTATCTACATAAAATATTCAAGGTTTGAATCATTGAATCAATGTTGGCTGATACTAAAGTGTTTAACTAAGCCAAAAAAAGTTTAGTGTGCCCAGCAAGATAGCAGACACGCTGTTGCACCTATACTTGCTTTTGTATCAATTTTACCCTCTATCCCTGCTAGTAGTCAATGGCAAAAATATTTATTTATCTGCGTAACAAAGCTAGCGTGAAAAACTGCGAGTTATAAACTATCAATAGTTGATCTTCTGCATGTCCCAATGTCATATTTTAGGTCAGTGATCTTCTTTGTCAATCGAAGCCAGACATTATGGATTATTCAGCTGGTTGTGGCGTTAATTAGTTTGACCGAGACGTGCTTGGTGACCTATCTAGGCTACAAGGTAGTTAGTTATGCTTGAGCAACTGTTTGCTCCAGTGCTGATTTCGAACTTGTACGTTTACTGAAACTAATTTTTATTCATTTCAGGGCAACATTTGGTACAACATTCTGGCGCCGGCTTTTCTGCTGGAGCTGCTGAACACAGCGCCTTTCATTGTTACCGTATGTTCCTTGACTTGTTTTGACAGACTGACGGTCAGACAGACAGACAGACAGACAGACAGACAGACAGACAGACAGACAGACAGACAGACAGACAGACAGACAGACAGACAGACAGACAGACAGACAGACAGACAGACAGACAGACAGACAGACAGACAGACAGACAGACAGACAGACAGACAGACAGACAGACAGACAGACAGACAGACAGACAGACAGACAGACAGACAGACAGACAGACAGACAGACAGACAGACAGACAGACAGACAGACAGACAGACAGACAGACAGACAGACAGACAGACAGACAGACAGGCCGCCTCCTCTCTCTTCATTTCAGATCTTCTCCGCCCAGCTCCGCTGCCTTTTTGTCCCGGTGTTTCTGAACTGCTGGCTGGCGAAGAAGCAGCTCGAACAGATGTTTGTGAGTGAATTTGCGTCTAAGAAAACAGCAAAATACGAAATATCTTTGTCTCCAGGGGTCATAAAAACACATCATTGACCCGGTCACGCCGGTAGAATCCGACTAGAACCGAACTGTACTTAAAAAATCATAATTGGATTATTCTCCCTAGAGATGTCGCCTCACCACACTGATGCTATTTCTTTCCACGTTAATTTTTCATTGCACTGCTGAAGCATATGCGGCATGATTGGAAAAAGAGTTGACCTACATTTGGAACTGTAATTCTGAAAATTGGAGTGAAAAAGAAGATTGGTGCGTTTATAATTTATCAAGTACGCTTTTAGGATGGAAAAATCGGTGCTTGAGTCTCGCTGAAATTCTACTCTTGATGACGACTCTTGATGCATAGAAGAATTGTCCCGAGATATTAAAGTGACATCTTTAATATACTTATAACTTTCCTTCACCGAAGCTGCAACACTTATATTTCCGCGTGTGTAGCAAGTACGAACTTTAAAAGAAACACAGAAAAACAGTTTTGACTCGTTCAGGGCCTGAGGATTAGTATTATTCATATATCAAGAAGGCTTGAGCAACGTACATTCTTGATGAGCCCGTGTAAAATAAAAATTGTCTTAGCGACGGATTTTCGAACAGGACGAGAATCAAATTTCAAAATCCATTTGTATCCGACGAGGAGATTCTCGTGTTGCATGCTCACATGCCTTTCTTTTTGTTAGCGAAAGCGATCTGGAAGGCAAGCAGTTTGAAGCAGTTTCAAGTGTCAATCTGGAGGAAATTCAAAGAAAAATTGAAACTGAAAACAACAGGGGAGGGATTTATTAACAAAAAAAATATTTACTGCGTGAACTCCGTGCGGCACATATTATAAAAGAATATTCAGAGAATCTTTCCAATTAGAGGCTAGCATAGAGAAATGCTAATGAGACAGATAGCAACAAAATTGCATGGCTCATATAGTATGTCTGTATTTGTATAGAAATATTGATTGAGAGACAGCAGAGAGTTTAATGTATGAAAATGGTTTTAGCAGTCGAGCAAAGGTATGTCATTGAATTATACCTTGCTTGATCGAGAAAAAATTTTATTTAATCATCTCATCATTTTAATCTCATCATTAAAACAAAAAGTGTGGCGACGCCCCCGCTTCCAAATATAGTTCAATCCAATGAATCCTATGCACTATTACAGGCCTACAGAATTAGAAGGCATATTTCAATTAGATTGTCTTCAATTATTGATGTTATAACAGCTCTGAAATGACAGTGCGAGCTTTTCGTCTTTTTGAAATTACTTAGTTTTGCACCTTTGGAACTTTTAATTAGGCCGATCTGAACCGGGTGCTCCAGCGAACTTCATCGGCCCTTGCTCAGCGCCTCATGAGCGTCACCTCGACCACACTCTGCATCATCTTCACCAGCGTGTGCGGCATCCAGCATCTTCAACGCGGCGGCAAGGAGCACTTCTCACTGTTCGAATCGTTCTGGTTCGTCATGGTCACATTTTCCACTGTTGGCTACGGCGACTTCAAGCCGGACGTCTGGCCAAGCCAGCTGTTCATGATCGTCATGATCTGCGTGGCCATCACTGTGCTTCCGTCACAAATTGAGAAGCTTGTCGTCACATGGATCGAACGAAAGACAATGGGTGCCACCTACAGTAGGCACAGGGCGCAGAATGAGAAACACGTTGTGGTGTGCACTACCACATTGCACTCAGAAACTATCATGGACTTTTTAAACGAGTTTTATGCTCATCCAAAGCTTCAGGTTAGTTTAACTTGTCTAGTAAGCTGAGGGAGGGGGTTGTAGCCCAGGGATTAGAGAGTCGGACTCACGACTTATAAGTCGGAGGTTGGATTCTACTGCTTCAGTTCACCGCGCTATAAAATGGGTGTCAGAATTAGCTGGGGTAATTGAGTGTATAATGCGACCCCCCAGTCCTTGGACTGAACAGCCGTACGCAGCCTTCTGATGCGCCGCGCAATAGCTGCGGCTGAGCTGTCGGTTACACATCTGGCCAAATTGGGGCAGGTGTAATCACTTATTATTGATACTACTAGCTCGTAATTCAGATTATACTTGACTTCAAGCCTAGTATAGCTACTATAAAATAGAATCACTGCACTGCAACGTGGCCAGATGTAGAGCTAATGACACGACCACTTTGTAAATCCTTTTGCTTAGAAGTTCTACTCTAGCAGGCTGAAATGGAGCTCAGGCTTTAATTGTTTTGATTCACAAGTCTACAACTATATACTAACCGCGTCTAACTATGCTTAACTAAATGTGCTGTGGGATAAGTTAATAACAGCGGCTGTCACTAGTAAGCACAGCACAGGTTCCTTTAATCTAATTTAACAAGAATGAGTTATCACTAGTAGAGTCCATGCAGCCATTTTTTATAATCGAAGTCACTCAAAAGAAAGATACTCAACGAGCTTGCACTTTTCCTTGTTTCCGCGACACCGGAGGCAGCGTTTATTAAAAGCGGGACCCATCCATCCACTAAAATAGTGCATGCTCTTTGAATTACAACTCCCAATAATCTTTCAATTACAGTCTGCTCAGCCATCCGCGCAAACGGCTTCTAGACTTTTCAATTTCCCAGCGGACGGGGAGACATTGCTGCTGTAGCTGCTTAATCCCCGCCGAAAAGTGTCCTCTGCGAAGACACTTCTCTTTCTCCTGATGCCAATCCAACGCGCAGTGAATGGCTGTCACCCATTCCCATATTCTCTCCTCTTTCATCCGTAGACAGGCCTTTTTCAGTAATATCCTGGTTCAAGTCGCTCTTTGCAACATCGTGCTGTCTCCAAGCGACTGTTCCTCCCAATGTGCCTCCCAGACCTTCTACTAAGCAATAGCCTACTGCTATTCTTTCCGGTCGCATAATAAAAAATCACCAAGAATGCAAACAAAAAAGTTATTGTCCTGACCCTGCTGAATAAAGGTTGTGAGCTACTGGTTTTCGGCTTTTTCCAAAAAAGTATTCATCCCGAATGGTTGTAGAAGCAACGTAGCGGGACAATTCTGCTTTCGTGTCTGTCTATTCTTTTTGCTTCCAGCTTTGACTGTCATTAGGATGTAGCTAGATTCGATACACTCGTTGGTTGCGTGATTTGACGGCAAGAAATCCGGCCTGTTTTGCTGCTGTCGTTCTATTGGAAAAAAGTAAAAATTTAGAATAAGGCACGCGACAATTCTGAGAGCATGAAAAACAATAGGACTCCTGCAACAATAACAAATATAATCATACCTTAGAAAATAATATTTATGATGTACTTTCCATATAAAAAAGCGAACAAAAAACTTTAGGAGCTTTGGAACAAGTATTTAACTACAATGGGTAGCAAAAAATGAGTCATTTGGTTGAGTAGCACTGCACTTCCTTTAGATTAAAAGCATCAATGCTTCGTCGCCACCACTCCAAATCCATTGCGCAGGACTATTATGTAATTCTGTTCTCGCCGTGCGAACTGGACAGCACTCTCAAGATAATTATGCAGGTACCGATTTGGTCGCAGCGTGTTATCTATATTCAGGGCTCTGCCCTGAAGGACTCTGACCTGGCTAGATGCCGGTAAATGCTAGCGTTATAATCTGATTGATACAATGACCCATTTTATACGAAGCTCCATTTATACTTTATTTAACGATTCAAACTGCCTTTCAGAATGCAAGACGCTGAAGCTTGTTTTATCCTCTGTCCGAGAAGCTATCAGGACAGAAATGCCGCTGTAAGAGTTACATTTGAATCATACCGTGCATCATAGGTCAAACTGAAAATGCTTTTTTATGGTCATCTTTTGATCAGTTTTTTTGTTTCAGAGGAACGAATACGCTCGTAACAATAACAATAGAAACGTGCTAATCTGAGCCGTTTATTTACATGTTGAACCTAAAAAATGCCAATCTGACGCGTAAAGTAATAACATTGACCATGCATGTCTCGCTTTGTTTATCAAGACCTCTACGCGACGAACCAAAAAATGCGTCACACCCTTTGCCGACGGCTGTCAGAACTTCTACCCCTCGTTCCAGACGGCAGTTAACTCCACAAGTATACCCGTATGTAGCAAAGCCGCTTAACCAAAAGATAATTTGTCTATGGCTGGGGACCAAATGCTATGGCTGCATGTCTTTCATTCATGAGAAAACCATACAGGGAAATATTGAAAGGGAACTATACCTTTTAATCATTTTTTGGACATAAGTGAAGTCAATTTAGTCATTAGCCAGCTCAGTCCTAGAAAAGTGAGTTTGATTTAGTCAGCACTCGGGTTTACCATAGACTATAGTAAAGAAATGAAATCGATTAGTCAAGTTCCTTTAAATCCGTCTTTCGTAACTTTTATTAAGTCAAAGTGAATTTTATTTATTCTTTATAGCTTTGAGAAGATGCACGTAGTGAAACAAAGCCACCATGTCAAACATAAAAGAGCCACCATGTCAAATATAAAAGAGCCACCATGCCAAACATATACGTAACTCCATGTCAAACATTAAAGAGCCACCATGTCAAACAACTGAGCCACAATGTCAAACATAACAGAGACACCATTTTAAACGTAAAAGGGCCGCCATGGAAAACATAGAAGAGCCACCATGTCAAACAATAAAGAGCTACCATGTCGAACATTAAAGAGCTACCATGTCGAACATTAAAGAGCCACCATGTCAAACATAGAAGAGACGCCATGTCAAACAAAGAAGAGCCACAATTTCAAACATAAAAGAGCCACCGTTTCAAACATAAAAGAGACACCGTTTCAAACATAAAAGGAAGTGTCATGCCAAACAAAACGGAGCCACTATAAAGCTAAGGAAATTGTTGCACTAGCTACTTGTTCTCTGTTGGATGATTGCTATTTAAGGATGGATACTTGCTATCAGGGGGATGCTTGCTATCTGATGGATGCTTGCTATCTGAGGGATGCTTGCTATTGGTGGGATGCTTGCTATCGGAAGGATGCTTGCTACTGGGGTAACTTGCTATTGGGAGATGCTTGCTCTTGGGGGTGGAGGGTACTGGCTATCTTGAGAGGGGGTTGCTAGATATCTATAAGGTCTCTTTGTATCCAGGTTATGCTTGCTATCTGGGGTTGCTTGCGGTCTGGGGGATGCTTGCTATCTGGGGGATGCTTGCTATCTGGGAGATGCTTGCTATCTGGGGGATGCTTGCTATCTGGGGGATGCTTGCTATCTGGGGGATGCTTGCTATCTGGGGGATGCTTGCTATCTGGGGTTGCTTGCTATCGGGTGGATGCTTGTTATCTGGGGGATGCTTGCAGTCTGGGTGATGTTTGCTATTTAGGGATCGATGCTTGAATGCTTTCTGGGGATGCTTGCTGTTTTGGGATGTTTTGTTTTTAGAGAAAATGTCTGTTGCTTTTTCATGAAAGCTTTTTTTCGCTGTCTATTTTTTATTTCTCTTGGAGTCTTTATTTGTAAAGAACAAGGATTCTATCCAGATGTCCCCCATCGGGGGCGAAGATTGCTAGTCACTTTTCTAGAACTGAGCTGACTAATGACTAAATTAACTTCACTTATGTCCAAAAAAATTGTTAAAAGGTATATTTGGGACCATAGATATTTATTAAAATCACTGTCCTGCTTATATTAGTTCTGCCAAGGGCCTGCTTCACTATAATCTGTGATGATTGCCATAGACAGTGTCACCTAGCCTATAGGAAAATAAGCAGCTTTTCAACGAAAACGGACGTGGCACGTTTTTGAGCCATGTCAGTCAGCAACGGGGGTATTGAATTCTGAAATCTACGATTGCCCTAGACACTATGATTCGGTTTCGTCAATAACTATGATTACTTTATGGCACGAAATCGTGCCATCCGTCTTCTGCCGGTTTTAAGCAAGACTCAAATGGTCTGTAGTTACAAAAGGGCCAATCAACTGTCAATAGGAATGTAACAGGAACAAGAATGATGTTAAAACTCGAGATTATGCAAGACAAGAATTTGCGGCAAAGATTAGTACTCCATATTTTCAATACTTCAATGACGTTATTCTGAGTTGCGTTGACTAGGAGCAAGCTTGACTAGTTGACCAGGAGTATCAGCGTGTGACATCGTGTCTATTCGCGCTCTGTCTGACTGCCTATCTAGAATAGTTCAAGTAAACTTAATTTTCACTTCACAGGATCAGCACACAATAATGCGCGCCTGGGCAGTGAAAGACTTCGCTCCGCACTGTCCCCAGTACGTGCAGATTTATCGGCCAGAGAATAAGCTGCACGTGAATTTCGCTGGTAAGGCACATTTACTACACATTTCGTTCGTGTATTGGCTCATCTTATCAAGCAGCTGTTTTCTTCGCCTCATCTAGAGTACATCGTATGCGAAGACGAATTTAAATACGCTATCCTGGCTAACAACTGCCTTTGTCCGGGAATTTCAACTTTGGTGACGCTACTTTTGCATACGTCACGGGGACAGTGAGTACACTAATGCTGGACCGTTCTAAGGCTTGATTAATTTTTTTGTACCTAAAAATTACTTTATACATGTAGTACTCAGATACATGTAAATGTTGTGTTAACTGCACACAATTCCAGGGAGGGCCAAACCTCATCCGAAGAGTGGATTCGAATCTACGGTAAATGCTCTGGCAACGAGATCTACCACGTTCGCCTTGGAGAGAGTCGCTTCTTTGGCGAGTATGCGGACAAGAGCTTCACCTATGCCAGCTTCCACGCGCATAGAAAGTGAGGCCCGCTGAGGAGACTTTAAATTAATACAATATCTGGGTGTTTTGATTTCTCGTAGAATCGCACGCTTTAGAATGAGTAAAAATAAAATGGAAATAGCGAGCAGTTTTATATATATTCACATACATAATGTAAAACACTACAGAAAAGTCAATGGGCAAATAGTCCGTAATGTAAAACACTACAGAAAAGTCAATGGGCAAATAGTCCGTAATGTAAAACACTACAGAAAAGTCAATGGGCAAATAGTCCGTATAAGTACGTTGCAAGCAGATAAACAGAATTGGGAGAAGAAAAAGAGAGAGACAGAGGTTAGAACAGCAGTGGGCTTTCATCACAACACCAGCACAATAGGGAAGTTGCTTGTTCAGATTTGGTTTGCAGTTCTTCATGTACACTTCAGTGCACTCGAGATTTACGTAGATAGTAAATACTAGCACACTGAGCCCCCATGGTGAGCATTCAAATTAAAAATTCAAACGTAGCGCCCATTGAAAGCATTAAAAATTGAAAGCGAAATTTCTATATAGACGCAGGTCCTCATATCCTTGAATGAAAAGCTTGACATCAGATGTAATGTTTTTCGGTTTGAAACATCGAACTCTCAAAAGAAACCAACAATAGTTTTTGCAGATGCGTATTTTTCCTAACATTTTTTTAATTTTCTTTTTTGCCTTCTATAAGGGAAGAAATCTAAGCTTGTCAGTGTCGTTCTAAATCAGAAAGTTCTAAATATTTTCTAGTCAAAGACAAATAGTCTCAGCTACTTAGAAAGACATTTCAAGCGTACATTTCTCACATGTTAATAAAGCACTGAAAATCATTCATCAAGGTACGGCGTGGGCCTTGTGGCCGTGAAATCAGCCGGGCCGAATTCGCAAATCCAGCTAAACCCCGGCCCGCGTCACGTGATGCAAGCCTCAGACACCTGCTACTACATGAGCATTACCAAGGAGGAGAACACCGCTTTTGTTGAGACTCCGGTTGTACCGGAGAGAGGCCTCGACCGAGTGCCGAGTCTGCGTGAGCCCGTCAAGAAGACTCACAGGAAGCTATCTAAGCTTATTTCAGGTAAGCGTGCGTGTAACTCAAGTGGACTACTTGTAGTTGCATTACATTTTTTTGCATTCATTTTACTTCACAGTCGAGATAGAGTCGTTAGTTTTCGATTTTAAGTGTGCAAAAAATTACCATATGAATCACCGAAAAAAGATAACGTTTGTAGGTGGTTTGTGGGCATTCTAGCGGAACGCCTTCGGTGAAACGTCCCTCAACCAGGGCTGACGGCAATGCTGTCCATTTTGATGAGTGCATATAAGCGCGCCAATACTGTACGCAGACACGCACTCGTACACATTCCGACATTCGTACTCGTACTCACACAGGGTGTACAGCGGCCCTGAATTTCTAATCGTCAGGCATGTACACTCTCTGTGCCTTCCTTGGTCCTAATGGCTGTGAATCGCTCTACAACCTACCGGCCAATCTTTCATGCAAGAGTCTCAAATGAATTTAATTTATATTACTTAAGTTTAAGCCTCGTTCCTGTGTGTAAATCTTTGGAATAGAGATGATTCATAAATTCTAGTATTGAATTCAACCACTCGAAACTACCTTGAACTAGGTGAATAAACAAACTTAAGATTACATTCTCAGCTTCAGAAAAAGTTATTTCCCGCATAAAAAAGTACATCTATGTATTTTTTTTCCATTAGATAAAACATGATTTCTGAATCCGATTTGTTTGAGAAAAACTCATTATCCGACAGGACAAATCCTAGCCGGTAATCCGATGCTTCAATCTTCTAAAAACAATATTTTTCAGCCCCTGCGGAGATGAGGTCGCTCAGACTGACCGAAAGATCGTCCCCCTTAGGAGTCACTGGTACTATTACTAGTATGTACCTACTATTTAATATCGTACACTTACATGTATTTTTGCTAAAAAACGAACAACTTTAACGGTTTCTATCTTCTATCGTAATCATGACTTGTTTACTAACCAGTGCTTAGACGCTTTCCGACGTAATTTAAGATCTTATTTGTAATGCTAACTAATTTTAAAAGCAATCTGCATGAATTTTACTGTCGTAATTAGATTGAAGTCTTCAAAGCTTTTTGTAAACTTTTCTATGTCTGAATAGATCAATTAGGATGTATACCGGTAGTTCCGCGTAATAGCTTGAGCTTTATGGCAACGAGAGGTGAACTGAAATCTAACTGTAAAAGGGGTACGTCACGAATGCCCTGACACTTTTAATCCAGCTACAAAGACAAGTTTGTGTCATTTTTATAATGCGTCACACTTAACCATATTAAAATACTTAATAAAACTTTTGGTCATTTTATCAAGTATCATTATTCTTGATATTTATCGCAATGCCACTTATAATTTTAAAATTTAAGAGACACGGAAATTAGATTTGAGTTGATTATAGAAATCTTCCGGTTTAAATATTACCAAATTTGTGTATGTAGCTTAAAACTGTTTATATGTATCAAAACTTTCCGTACATAAATTCCTTGTAGCTCATTTTTTAATAACTGATATGTTTTTGTTTTATTATGTTAATTATCAAATTAAAATTTCAACTAGAAAACAGTTAAGGTCATGGCTGATGCTTTGGCGGTAGACGATGTGTTTCCAGCTCCTAGCAAAGTTTCGAACGAAAAAGGCGGAAGGAGTGCTTGTTTTGCGTCGAAAAAGTTTCAAAAACCCAGAGAGACTAGCGTACCCGTATAGCAAATGCATGGCTATCAAAGAGAAAAAATTAATTGCATTCGTCCCAGCGACGTCCCTATACGACCTAAAAAAATTGCACTGGAACGTCAAGCTTACTATTGGATACGTATATTTTGTTGTACAGGGGTAGAAACGGGAGTATAAAAGAAGCTTGGCATATTGCCCCTTTTAAGTATGGGTACAGCAGTATCGATAATACGTACACATGTACATATGCATATAATAAATTGGCTTCATCCCGTTCCATAAAAATTCACTAATGCATTTAGATCTACTCATACTGGAGCATACAGTTCGATTTTCAATGTTCTTACGTCAGTGCAAGTGTAATTAAACCATTCATAAATAGATTCGTTCTACTTTCGTAGAACATTTGCAATTCGATGAAATCTAACACTAAATCATATGCATCTGCAATAGTGTAGCATCTACATTCAAATTTAAATCGAAGTTTCGAATACGCTCGTACTCAAATTCAAGCGAGATAAAACAAATTCCATTTCACATTTTATCGATCGTAAGTGCTGCTAAATAATAATAAATATACGATTATCTAAGAATGAAATGTAAATTCGTTAATTTTTAATCGACGATACTTTTCATGTTCTTTACGTTATTTATCTTCAGGCAAGCAATCTCAGCAACAGCTGTCCTCAGGGGCTGGAGTTTCATCTGCTTCTACTGCAGCCGCAGCAGCCGCCACCACGGCGGCCGCAGCAGTAGCCGTTGACTCATCAGCAGCGGCCTCGGCCAAGAAGCCGCTGTGCAAGTCCACTTCAAACACTCTACTCGTCCCAGGAACTTCCTCAGCAGCGGCGACAAACTTCGGAGGCATTGACAGATCGCGTCGAGGTTCCACAGTAAGCATTGGCGGCGGCGGTCGTCGGCCTTCGATTGCTCCCGTGCCTTCGTGCGATCAAGGTGAGATAATGCAAACTTGATTTTCAACTTGAAAAAAGTAGCAAGAGAATAATGTAAAGCGAGTCTCTTAATAGTTACTGAAAAATGATTGGGTACTGATAGTTTAAAGGAACTTTGAACGTGTTTCCTCACTTGCAATCCTTGGCTCAGCAGTTCTGATCAGTTGACAATGAATAAGAGCTCAGAAGCCATTATATCCAGTTTTCTTAACTACAATAGGCTTATTCTTCTTTGTAATTCTCCTGTGGCTTTTATTCCAAGCTTCCCTGCATGTTAAACCGAATAAAGTGCAACAAATTAGTACAAAGAAATTTCAAGCAGCTGCTTATGTATTGAACATCGTGATTAAATTATGTGACTTTCTCTATATTTTCAGTTTCAAGTAAGTATACTAGCGTTTATAATATACTTATTAATGTAGCAGAGGCCTCCTTAAAAGGGAAAACCGTTTTCTTTATCAATCAATGCACCAAACCTTCGAAGATTTTCTTCAATGGTGTTTGGAGTTATCGTTTTTTATTACGAGCGTATCTTGATTTAAAGCTCTTTCTTATAAACTTTTTCTTGGTTCAGCAAAGTTTTTCTACGCAGACATTTTACATAAACGTTTCTTAAATACACTTAGATTAGTCATCAATCAGCACTTAATATTTCGTTTAGTTTTTACCTGTTTGATCAATAAATAACTTTTTTCTTAATCACCGCTAATATATTCGCATATATTAGCGAATTAGATGTAACCTTAATATCCTACCCACATCCATTTTCATTTGACAGTAAGCCATATATATTAAATTTGGTCGTTGATTCAACATCAATTTTGATTTAATTTTTAACCCTGAGGAGGCTCTCTTGAAGTGACAACCTTTGTTGCTAATATTCTCCAATACTCTGATGGTTTTCTTGAAAACTAAAACAAAGTCAGCGTCCTATAATAGTACCAAGTTTTTAGTTACCGATAGAAAAATTAATAGCTATTCATGTTTCTGCACTTTTAGCTCTAATGGAAGTCGTGGAATTCAAAGTGCCAACATGCGACGACGAACAAGAGGACGAAAATATGCCCGAGTAAGTTTTTATTGTGAGAATTCTGCCCATTCAACGACCTTTCCAGTATGAAAATTCAAACAGCTGCAGGACAGTTCCTCATAAATTGTCTTTAGCTATATGCACGAATTTTAAATTTACGTACAGAAGCGCGTGCGCACTGCGCAGTTTTGATGTTTTACTATGAGTTTTTATGACCAGTTTCGCTTGTAATGGTAGTATAAATACTACAAGTAAAATATTTTTTACCATTTTGAGCCTATTTTATTATTTTATTTACCAATTTATAGCCGATATCATTTCAATAGGCATTGGGCAATGATAGCTATGTAACGGGTTGAATTTCAAATTGCGTATTTTTCGAATCAATTGTTGGGCTGAATGTACTAATAGATTTGGCGATTATTTAGCACCAATTCGGCTTTTCACTATCAATGTAACGAACAGCAGTAAACTACGCAGCTTTCAATGAAAATCACTTATCGCTTAAATTTGGGTTAGATTAAGTAGCCCATGTCAGTAGTTACGAGTACATGTAGAAAATTAAAGCGTTCGAGTATACAGCTCATTTGCTATTAACGCTTGCAGAAAATCACTTCGTTTGCTTTTTAAATATGAACTTTGAATACGGAAAACTAAAACAAAGCCTATTGCTCGTTTAACAAAAGATTTTGTTATAACATGGTTACGCAGCTTAGTTAGACAGTCGCATGTACATGTAATGAAAAAAACCAGGTACTTTAATCTGAAGCAAGAAAAAACCTAGCTTTTTAATATAAACCCAGTAATAAGCCTACTGATAAATGGCTGAGTTGCTGAATATAAAATTTCGATGCGTAATAAAAACTCTTGAAAACAATTTACGAGTGCTTCAACCGAGATGAATCGCAAAAAAAGAGAAATGCGCCAAATTTTTCCACTTTTCGGATGTCTTGCCGTTCGGACAAAATGATCAGTATGGTCAAAATGAACCTCATTGTGACATTGTGACTCTGATAAATAGTCACTGGATGAATTGAATGTAGTGCAATTCAGCTGTGCACTGGGCTACTATAGCTAAATAATTCATAGCAGGACCAAAAAAACGAAAGAAAGTCCTTAAAAGGATATGAATATATCAAAAACTCAAGTGTATCCGAAGCAGTATTTGAATATTAGCTTATACATTGAATCCCTGATGGTTTGGAATTTCATTTTATTCGCTTGCTCATCTTATCGCATTTTAAATAAAAAGCAGCTACTTATTCTTTGTAAAGAAAAAATGAATCGCTTGTTATTACTTCCAGTAAAATAGCATAGTAAGTGAATCTCTCAAGTACGTGTTATACTTACTTTCCTCATTTTTTTCTTAAATTTTGCAGAACACTAAAAGATTTCCCTCCGGTACTGCCGTACATTGGAAACGCGCCCTGTCTGAGCCACATTTTGCGTCAGAAGCGCAGTATTTGCTGTCTGAACCTGGCAGACGATTGCGAGCACTGCGACTACAGCTGCGCTCGAGATTACAATTGGACTAATCGAGGCATCATTGTCTGCGCCGACTACGCCTCTAACGGGCTTTACAATTTCATCTTGCCTTTGCGAGCTTACTGGCTACCAAAGTCGACTCTGCAGCCGATTGTGCTGCTACTGGAGAAGCAACCAGATCGATATTTTCTAGAAGCGATATCGCATTTTCCTCTGGTTTACTGGATGATCGGTTCCATTGACAAGTAAGTAATAAGCGTAATTCCTAATTTTTTGTTTGCCGTTTTGTAAAAATCAATGAAATGCCTTATATTTCGATCCACACTCAGTGCTTTAGCCAAGATTAAAAAAGATCCAAAACACACACATTCAATATGATTGTAGCATAATCAAGCGCAAGAGAATGTTTTGCACCTTTTTGGTTTACTTTTGACATCTTAAACGATTTGAATATCCGAATAGCAAGTACGAGCTACATAGTTGATTCACAAATTCTCAAGATAGAGTAATCAAATAATGTTAAAGTTAAAACAATAGAGATAAGAAAGAGCTTAATTCAAACTTGGATGAAATACAGACATGCTCTATTTTAAGTGCTATTCTATTGAAAAAAGAAAAAGCAAATGCCCGAGCCAGCTATTGGTTTCAGTAGCCAAAGTCGGTCTTGCACGACTTAAAAGAGAAGCTTCCTACTTAAATTTTTCCGATTGGTGACGTCTCAGCAATACCACTACATGTTTTTCTTAAAAAGTTTTCAAAAAGAAACCAAGCTACTTTAGTTTGTAATTCCTTGAAAAATTATTTCAAAATTTCAGCTTTCGATGTATTGAAAGTATTTGAAAATATTATGCATAAATATTAATTCACTGGTTGCCTAAAAACACGCTTCACCCACAGCATCGACGACTTATTAAACGCGGGCATTCTCTACTCAGACAGCGTAGTGGTCGTGAACAAGGAGAGCTCAAACTCTGCCGAAGAGAACACACTTGAGGATTGCAACACCATCATCGCGGTTCAAACAATATTCAAGCTATTCCCCGGGGCTAACATAATTACTGAGCTGAGTCAGAGTTCCAACATGCGATTTACTCAGTTCAAAGCGGACGACTTCTTGCAGATGTCAATGTCCAAAATGGAGAAGAAGGAACGGGAGCGCGGTTCGCACCTGTCCTACATGTTCCGATTGGGATTTGCTTCCGGTTCAGTGTTTTCAGCGTCCATGCTGGACACTCTGCTCTATCAGGCCTTTGTCAAGGACTACCTGATTGCGTTTGTTCGACTACTGCTGGGAATCGATCAGGCTAGGGGATCGGGTCACCTCACCTGCGTGAGTCTTGATCTAACTTACGGTATACCGGTATACTCTTCATGTTTTGCATAGTGCAACTGATTACAACCTCTTTTCGCTGTAATGCGCAGATGCAAATCACTGGAATCGATATGTGGATCCGAACCTACGGTCGCTTATACCAGAAATTGTGCGCCAGCACCTGCGAAATACCTATTGGCATTTATAAGTCGTTCAATAAGACTGGCGTAAATGAGAATGGCGAGAATGATGATGCAACATCGCATGTAAGTTATTATTCGATAAATAATTATTGGGAAATTAATAGCAACAATAGCAGCGGCTGTGAGAAGGGGAGGGATAGTAGATAAATAGATGTATAGATAGATAGATAGATAGATAGATAGATAGATAGATAGATAGATAGATAGATAGATAGATAGATAGATAGATAGATAGATAGATAGATAGATAGATAGATAGATAGATAGATAGATAGATAGATAGATAGATAGATAGATAGATAGATAGATAGATAGATAGATAGATAGATATATTGAATGCAGGTAGGATGCAAGAGCACAGCCGACACTTGGTTTCTGTTTCGTCCGAAGGTTTCCGTGGACTTTGAGAAAGACCGGCCTCCAGTGGACCACACACAAGCGGCATCACCAGCAGAGGCTCTTGAGAAGCATGAAATCTCGCACATGATCCGCTACAGAATGGAATACCTGCGAATGGGCCACAAAGACTACGAAGAGTCGGTGCTGCAGCAGCAGCCGAAGGACTCCGTCTCTTACGTCATCATTAATCCCCCGTACGACCAGAAACTGGAGACTGGCGATATTGTGTAAGAATATGAAATATACTATGAAGTATGTACGACACATAATTTTCAATATAATAGGCCAAGCAACTGAGGATCTTGGAGGATGGGCTACGAGCGTAGCATTATAAGATCAAAGCAAGGCCAGATATTATTAAGATTATATTGCGTCGTTGAATTAGTTCTCGTTCAAGAACCTGGTCTCGTCTGTGACGTCTCCGGTAAATGGTTACTTTTATATTACACAATGACATGAGGAACGTGAGAAACTGTATAAGAAGACTATGACAGCTGCGTCTATTGATGTCGGAATACGAAGTTCGGCTTCTTTTTAGCTTGAAGTTTTGATTGTTTGTTTACTTTTTTGATTTATGACGAAACGGTAAATTAAACAAAAAAAACTTTAGACGGGGCGACAGTCTATTATTATTCCAGAAAAAAACTGTCCAGCTGAAAACTTCATCATTTTTCCTGCAGATTCCTTATCCGTCCGTCGTCGCTATCCCCAGAAGCGTCCCCGCTGGTGAGTCAGCGCCGCAACAGCTCGAGCTTTCAGACGCCGCCAGAGCAGCGCCGATCGTCCTCAGCAGCTGGTAGTCGAGATTACACGTCGGCTGAGAAGCTGGCGGTGCCACTGGTTCAGTCGGCGCCTACTATGGACTGATTTTTTTAGCTCGTATTGAGGGAGCTAGCAACGACAGCTGCATGGTTGGTGCACAAATATATTCGATGAAAGCCGATAAATCCGGAAAGTCTGTTAAAGCTAATTTTAAGCAAGTTTTCTCTGCGAGGAGGCTAATATTTTTATTGGATCATAGGCATCACGTTTTCGGGTTTCGAATTTTGCTCCATTATTAAATTTGTTTTTTTCGACCCATTACTCATGAATCAGTTTGCAAAGTTCTTTGCTGCTAGATTTAGTAGTGGAAGTGATTATTTTTTAAATAAATTACTTTAACGTAGCTAGCTAAAATTCGGCATAATATTGCTTATATTCAAAAACAAAGCATACAAAGTATTTTCCTTTGATTATTCTGGTTCCGGAATCACGTCATGAAAATCCTTTGTTGCAAACTGAACTGGTTATAATTGATTAAAGTATGTTTCAACATTTATTTTTACTGCTGAGGTGAGATTCTTTAAAAAATTATGAATAACTACTAAATTTAAGCAGTCGGGAACCTAGCTGCATAGCAATATTTTGTGTTTTGTTGTTTTGTTTCATGCAGTGCCAGTCCTACTGTAGTTGTTATCTTGCCTAATTAGCAAAAATCGTTGAGTAAGAAATCTCAGAACAGTAAATTCCGTCAATATTCGCCGAACATCTAATTTTCGGGCTAATTGTTCCGTTTTTTTCACTTATGCTAAATGCTTTCTGTTCAGTAAAAGTGTGCTTTTAGTGAAATTAACTTGCATATAAAAATAACATATTTGGTATTGTAATTTGCATGATGTCTTCTAATTGTGCAATAGCCCAGTGGAGCAATTCATATACGCCCCACTATACATTTTATCCTACGCCCCTTCGATGCGCGTCTAGCGCCCTGGCGCACAATTTGTCCAGTCAGGGCAACTACGTTTACCCTGCGCCCTTTCGACAGTCGAATAAATAATAACGGGATATCCTATTTATTCTACTTATAGTAGGAAGTAAGTAAATACCGGTATATGTATTCACGGGCCATACTAATGGATCCCAGCCTGCACCCTGCTGCTCCCCCGCCCTGCTGCTCCCCCGCCCTGCTGCTCCCCCGCCCTGCTGCTCCCCCGCCCTGCTGCTTCAAATGAATTTTTATTTTAATGTTAACTGCAGCCTACAATTTCCTAAGATTCAAAGATAGTCATTATTAGAAAATCAGGTATAATATCAGAAATATAAAATGGACAATCGCTTTATTTTCCATACTGGAAACACTGCCACGATTCATGGTTAAGTAATACGTAAATTTGTATTCACCTAATTTGTAAACGGAATTGTAGTTTTGCGATTTAAATCTGATATCATTTTGATATCTTACAGTTACAGTTACATTTTCTAAAGTGACTGTTCATAATTAATAAAACTGAAAAGGGCTATGCTCCGTTAATAACATCAAGGAGCTAAGCTAAGAAGGTAGCGCATTTTAAAATGATTATTAAGATTAGCATCAGATTTTAATGTTGAATAATGATATAAATAGAACACAGATGCCAAAAACGCATATTTAAATGTTACTATCTACCAATCCATATCAAAGCGAAGCAGGGGCGTAGCCAGGAATTTTGATTGGGGGGGGCCGTGAGTTAGGGGGCGCCAGCTTCTTATAGGGGGCGCCAGTTTCTTTTAGGGGGGGAGCGCCAGTTTCTTATAGGGGGGGGCGCCAGTTTCTTTTAGGGGGGCGCCAGTTTCTTATAGGGGGGGCGCCAGTTTCTTATAGGGGGGCGCCAGTTTCTTTTAGGGGGGCGCCAGTTTCTTTTAGGGGGGCGCCAGTTTCTTTTAGGGGGGCGCCAGTTTCTTATAGGGGAGGCGCCAGTTTCTTTTAGGGGGGGGCGCCAGTTTCTTTTAGAGGGGGGCGCCAGTTTCTTTTAGAGGGGGAGCGCCAGTTTCTTTTAGAGGGGGGGGCGCCAGTTTCTTTTAGGGGGGGGTGCCAGTTTCTTTTAGAGGGGGGGGGGCGCCAGTTTCTTTTAGGGGGGGGGCGCCAGTTTCTTTTAGGGGGGGGGGGCGCCAAGGCCAGAGTTGGTGATTGGGGGGGGGCCACGGCCCCCTTGCCCCCCCTCTGACTACGCCCCTGAAGCGAAGTGAAATTAAGGACAAAACATTATCTAACCCTGCTTTCACAGTCGAAACAATTTCTGTCTATTTCCTCTTAATTCATCCATCAAATTTTCTGCATCACTGTCGCTAGAGCTAGTGCAATTCTGGTCATCGTCCGGGACATTGTCGGCCTGCTGGGAATAGGCGAAGCGTTCAATCGACTGACGCTGATTCTTCTGTGACCCATGCCCACCTGCACCACATGCTGAACGCTTTCTGCTGTCCACCGGTGCTGCAGTTGCGCTGGACGCCTGGTGAGCAGTGGCGTGGATCCGATGTCGAGTTGGGGTTGCTGGTGTAGTGGCTGTAGCAGATACGGGATGCGATGAAAATGCACCAGCAGCTGGTGTCATTACCGTTGAAGCTGGAGAGACATATGCCGCTGCAGCCGCTGTAGATGTGCCCGCTGGGTCTCTGGCCAGGCTTGCTCGGTGACGCCGCTTTTTTAAACGGTCCGTACCGCGGTGCAACAGGTCTTTGCATATATCATGCACCTTAGCCGGTGTTGGCTTGGCTTCGTCCAAAGCATATAAGCTCGTGATGGCATCTGCGTGTGTTATAGTTTTATAGATAGATTTAGGAAAAATTCCAACTCTTAAGGTATTAGATAATATTACATTTCTACTAACAGTAGCTGATTTAGGAGTCAGTTCATGTTTAAGTTTATTTTTCAGATTTACGAAAATTTGCAGCATGAAAATTCTGCGAAGTTATTTAAGAATTATTTGAATGCCGCTTGAGTGGTCTCATAAAGCTCATGATATTGCATAATGAAATGATTCTCACCTTGAAAATAATTCAGGAGTATTACTTTAAAGCCCAGATGCTGATCAGTCAAAGCTGTGTTAGCTCCTGCCAGACGAGCTCGACTCTGCATATCTCTTCCGTTGAAGTTGACAGCTGCCTGTAGGTCGGGAGTCAAACAGGAGTCCATCATCGTCCGAACTGTCTCTGACACTGTCGACCGCTTAGCGAGAAGAAGCAGAGTTTTCTATAATGACAGAAACAACGGATATGGTTGACAAGTAATAGTTGAATCCGTGATTATCTGAGATTGTGTTGTCACTTGTCGTCAGGGAGAGTGCAAAGAGAATGAAACAGACGAGTCTAACATAGAGGGGTGCAGAAATTGAAAAAAATGAGACAAAAATACGATAATTTAGCTAAATTGAGGTTGAGATTAAAATGAGGTAATTAATACGCTCGTAGAGGGGTGATATAAATATTGAGGACTAAACTTGAGTCTAAGATTAAAATCTGCTTGAAATATCTGGCTCAAAACTTACCATTTCTGAAAGCATCTCTGTTGGCTGCAACTCAACGAACTCCACATACGCTTGCCAGCTACTGATGGGCCAGAACTGTGGTGAACGTGGAGCCGGTGCTGTCGACTGACGGTGCAGGTGCAGCTCTGCGCGAATTGACGCCAGTTCTTCTAGGCAGCGCTTTTGTTGGGCTTCCAATTTACTGTTTTTCACCATTTGTTCGCGGAGAAGTGACAGCTGCACGAAGAGGATTCCACGAATACTTTCTAAAGGAAAGTCGACCACCGACTGAATCTGCCGCTGAAGCACGTGTACCGGACTTGGCCCGAAGCCAAATACTGAAGGCTTTGGGACAGCTGAGATGTCTGCGGCTGCTGCCTCTTCGACCCATGGAGCCATCACTGCAGCTTCAATTATTGTGATTGCTTCCTCATCCGCTTCCACTTCCGCTGCCGCTTTCGCTTCCGCTGCCGCTTTCGCTTCCGCTGCCGCTTTTGCTTCCGCTGCCGCTTTTGCTTCCGCTGCCGCTTTCGCTTCCGCTGCCGCTTTTGCTTCCGCTGCCGCTTTCGCTTCCGCTGCCGCTTTTGCTTCCGCTGCCGCTTTTGCTTCCGCTGCCGCTTTCGCTTCCGCTGCCGCTTTTGCTTCCGCTGCCGCTTTTGCTTCCGCTGCCGCTTTCGCTTCCGCTGCCGCTTTCGCTTCCGCTGCCGCTTTGCTTCCGCTGCCGCTTTCGCTTCCGCTGCCGCTTTCGCTTCCGCTGCCGCTTTGCTTCCGCTGCCGCTTTCGCTTCCGCTGCCGCTTTTGCTTCCGCTGCCGCTTTCGCTTCCGCTTGCACTGCAGCGCTTTCCAAAAGCTCCGTCTGATTTCCGCCTGATATCAAGTGTGCAGGCAGCGGGCACAGCGTCGCTAATGTCTCAGGCAGTTGTTGATTTGGTAGCTGAAGTTGCGGGCGCCGCTTCTCAGTCGATCGGCCGTCCCAGAAGTGATCTGTGTCGGACGCAGAGCCACTGGACAGGTTCTGTGAAAATATTTAATTTGGATTCTGGTCTAAGTACATTCAAAGTGTATAATCTTCTAGTCTAATTTGAATAAGCATAGTATTTCTCCTTCTTCTTCTCGAATTCATTTATCACTATTCACTGAGACATTCAGAAACACGAAGCTCACCCTTCCTTGATACAACCGACGGGCCTGGCGCTGATCGCTCTTGCAAAAAACTCGTGGAAGCACGAGAGCTAGAATATCCTTGAGCGTCTTTTTTTTCTTGATTAATTCTCGAGCAAATGCAAGGGCCGGTGAATCCAAAGAGTCGTCTAACACAACCTAAAATGAAATATAATTAGGTCTATAATGCGTGTATAAATGAGCTCAATTACTGAACTTCAGCGACAGCTAGTAGTTAATGTCTGTACGCGCAGCAATTTGGTGAATTTTATTTTTTCAAATCGGCCCTAATCTCAATGGCAGTCGTAATTAAATCAATAATTCGTTGATAACTTAAGCTTGTAACTATATAAAGTTATAAACAAAAAAGCTCACCTGGACAATAATTGCAGCAAAGTGCTGCCCTTCGTAGAGTGCCTTGCAGAACCATTTCTCAGTGCTATCTTTCAAAGCAAGCCACTCTGAGTCTGTCAAGTTTTCCAACTCTTCCGGGAGAATCAGATGCTCTTTGTTTGCCTCAACAACCTGTCTATCAGCTTTGAAAATTACAATAAACTTCATGATAACAAAAATAGTTTTTATATGCTATAGATGGATAGATATTTTATGAATTCGATGAGAATTCTTACATCTAGCTAATTTGATCTGATGCAAAGTGAAAAAAGCTCATTTGAGAAAATTTAAGCAAGGCTTCAGCTTCGAGAGGTTGGCACAGGGCGATCTCATTGGTTCCGAGCATTGATAAACTCAGGAACCAATTTCTATTGGGTCTTACCAAATATCATGTATCTTCAACACATAATCGCATTCGACTTACCATAACCTATCTTAACCTTTCCTACCCATCTTTTTACCTGATTTACCTACATACAATTAATAATCTACTACAGGTAAAAGCATCTTTCAAACAAAATGTCTTCCAAGAAAAATTTGCAACGACTTGCAACAAAGCACTTGCTATCTTCATTTGTTGATAAAGAAAAGAGAGAGCAGGACAAGGTCACCACAGAGGCATCAAGCGGAGCGGAAGAACAACGGATGGACGTCGATGAAGGTGACCAGGAAGAGTTAAGTAATGTTGACTTTGATGAGATGGAGTGGAATCGTGATGCAGACGACATCTCCGAAGATGACACCGAAGAAGAGGAGAGAGAGGAAGATAATCGGCCTTTAGAAGTAAAGCTAGAAGCATTGCTTCTTCTATTTCTCTCAACGTACAATATTTCTCGCAGCGCCATGGCTTTCCTTCTCGCCGGACTTCGAGAAATCGGCATTCCTGCTCCAAAATCTGTTTTCCGACTGGAACGGCTTCTGAAGAAAGAATTTCCTGTAGGGGAATTACTGGCCATGGGGGATGGACATTTTAAGTACATCTCAATACTCAATAATCTCCAACTATTAACTCGTCATGGGTTACTGCAACTTGCGCCTGAAAATCTGCAGAAATCAAGTGGTTCAACAAAAGTGTACACATTTGAGGCCCACCTGAATAGTGACGGATGTCCTCTTTTCCGTGCGAGTCAATTTGGCTTGTGGCCATTATTAATGACAATTCCAAAAGCATTCGCTAAGCCATTTCCGGTGGCAATTTGGGCTGGTATAGGCAAGCCACCATTAAAAGAATATTTGCAAGAATTCTGCGCGGAGGCGACGATGTTCTTATCTGAACCCGTTAAAATCTCCGATGAGATAAGCATCATGCTCTCCGCTATTTACTTTATATGCGACACCCCTGCGCGCAACTTCCTAATGTGCACATCCGGTCACACATCTTACGTTGGTTGTCAATACTGTAGAGCCGTGGGTTCACGTGACGACAACAGAGTTGTCTTTTCAACAACCATCGCCGAGAGTCGTTGTGGACAGATATATCGCGAAGGAGGTGAAAGCAATCAAGCTGAATCTAAAATATTGTCACCGCTGCTGCACTTGCCGAATATGGACTTCGCGAACTGGTTCCCACTCGATTTTCAGCATGCAATCTGTCTTGGAGCCGTGAGAAAAATTATGAACTTTTATTTTGGAAAAGGAGGCTGCAAACATTCTAGGAAAACAGTTAAACATCTGTCGGACTACATTGATGAAATTGCCTGCTGGACTCCAAGCAACTTTCAAAGAAGGCCACGGCGCATTGACAAGTGCTTGTCATTTCTGAAGGCAACTGAATTCAGACAGTATGTTTTGTATCTGGGTCCTGTACTTTTTAAGAGATACATACCAGAAAAACTTTACAAAAACTTCTTACTTTTGCACTTTGCCGTGTTCTGCTACTCATCCGAGAAGTACTCTGAACTTTGGTCTCAAGCAAAAAGTTGTATCGAAGTCTTTGTAGAGCAATTGTCCAAAATGTTTGGCAAAAAAGCTATCAGCTACAACATTCACGCTCTGCTTCATTTCGACTACTTTGTAAGGAAATTTGGTAATCTGAACAACTTTTCGACTTTTCCCTTTGAGAACTATCTTGGTTCCATAAAGAGGAAAATTAAAGTCACCAGGCATCCAGCTGCACATGCTGTTGTTCAAGCGCTCAAAGTTCGAAATTTGAATTTGAAGGATCATTGTCTCCCGCCCTTAAAGTACAGCACAAAGAAGGGTGACAACTGCTGCTTCGTTGGTTCGCAGTGTGTGCTAATTCAACACGTGACTATTAACGGCAAAGTGTCAGGTAGAATTCTGCGGCCTACTGAAAGCCTCTATACGTATCCATTCCCTTCGCTGCTTCTTGGAATTGGTGTATATCACCTGACATCCGAGATCACGACTGGACAACCAAGCCGCAAATGTTGGCTCCTACCCCATGCGACTTCGGCAGCAGCTGAGGGCGAGACAGTGGACTCATTCTATGTAATTCCACTAGCAGGGCACGATGAATAGATTTCTCAGGTAAATATAGTTCATTGGCCTTTCTACTTACTTGTGTCTGTGTTTTATCAATCAATTTAAATAAACACCTGTCAGTAAATTAAAAAAGTTCTAAATTATTATTTAATTATTTAATTAGATTCAATTATCGACTTTCATTTCTAAAATAATTATGTTAACAGGATCGATAGCGTCATCGACATCTTCCGATTCGTCCTGCGCTGTGTCCCAGAGAAGATGAAGTAAAGCTGTGATTCCATAAAGCAGCTAGAACAGCTGGAATTCCATAAAGACTGGAGAGGGCTGATAATAAGTAGAGCCATAAGTTTTCATGGAGTCTTGTGAAAGCCTTCACTTCCTATCCTATATACCAAAATGAGTCGTCTGTATGTACAGTATGTATGAATGTTATTTTTAAAACCCCATCTCGATCATTTGTAGAAGTCTGTGTCACTGTCAGTGTAACACAAACACACACATATATATATTATATATATATATATATGTGTGTGTGTATATATATGTACATATATATATATAAAACATATATATATGTGTGTGTGTGTTTGTGTGTATATATATACTTGTGTTGTTCCCTTGCTCCCCATTAATATTTTATTACCTTTGCGACTTACTGTGTATATTCTTGTTAACCTGTGCTTGTGTTGTGAGCCAGCCACACACAAGTCGTGCTGGTTTCTACGATATCCCACTATGAAAAATCCATGGAACTAGCTCTTGTTGAGGCATCAAACTAGCTATCGAGACTTTATTTTTAAGCCTCGTATTCTAATTCTATGCTAGATTTCCAGGAATTCGAGGCTGGTTCGAGAATAGTTTGCGAAAACGCTACCCTAGAACACCTGGTGTTTCCGTGTCCTTAATATGGCTTGTGTAAAATCCGAGACCTCTCTGTCTCCTTTCTTTATTGCATTTCCTAAGGGAAGCTAACAAAGGGGAATCACAGTCACTGAACAAAGTAAGCACTAAGGGTTGCGTAAATACTCGTATGAATTGCGTTTTAGACCGCTTTATTAATCAAGCCATATTGTTATGAACCCCTTTTCGCGATCGATTCTTCAACTATATAGTTGAGATTATTCTCACTGCTCCCAAAAAATTACTAAGCTAAGGCCCCAAAGCCTTCAAATTTGTGCAGACCTTGTGCAGTATGTTTACATCCGAATGCTAAATATTCAAATGAGTGCGTTACTAAGTGTCAAGCTAAATATTACTTTAGAGTTAATCTTCAAGTTCAATGCTTGGCAGGCTTGTCATTTGAGTATTCGAATTCTCAGTAAAGAGTATTGCAGCTTTTATCTAAAGGCAAATTTCTCAATGACTCGTAAACTTGTGCACCCAGGTCAAGTAATTTTCCAAGAAATGCCTTTTCTATTCATCCTGTGTGAGCATTTTTGTAAGAATTAGCTGGTAAAATAAACTGAGTCTTGCTTTCAATTCCTTGCAATCAATATACATGTACCTATATTTGAAAATGAGGAACCTAATACTTGTGTTGCTTTATTATTGTCAGATTATAGTTTTTAGTATATACATGTTAGGACATAGATAACTTTAATGGAGACTCAGATATGAGATTCTAACCGATTATTAGAGCGTGCCAGTCGGTGTCACCCACAAAAAGAATGTCTCTATCTCAATCAGCTTTCGACTTCGAGATTTTTGAAGGGCGCTTATGCTTTCGCAGTTTTTGTACAGATGTTAAGAAACGGCGAATGCAACTGCTTGTTATTCTGAGTCTGTTTGAAATATCTGATACCATTTATTTTTCGTAACTTGTGATACGGTATACATGTATATAATTAAGCCAATATATACCAAAGCTCTATACGAAAGAACAAAGCAAACCAAACAAAGATTTCCTAGCTCTGCTTCTCCCCTCTTCCCCTTAAGAGTGGTGTGCCACGATTTGCATGGATTTGGCCTTAAAAAATCGGGATACCGAACCGAAGCAACTGAAGCAGAAATTCGTTTCTGCGTTGTGCCTCTAACGGGCGACAGTGATTAGATTCAAACGGATTTGTTATTAGCTCGACTCGTATATAGCCTAAAGTTTATGTCAAGATTTCTAGATTGTATATTGGTATTAATTGAAACGTATATCGTTTCCCACAGCTGTTTTGGAATCATCAATCAGCTGCTTTGATTTCTCGACTCCGCCCCGAATGCATTTGCCGAAAAAACTACTAGCTTATGCGACTGTGAACTGGCATCATCGATACACAAAGAGACTGAAACCTCGAGAACGCTAGCTATAAGTCCGTTTTTTGTTCTGCCTTGCTTTCTTGGTTCTGCTTTGTTGAAGGCCTTCCTAATGTATCAAAACCAAGATTTATATCTGTTTAGCTGCATAGCTAACAAAAATCGTGGAAACCCATTCTATTCATGGTCTGAGAACCCTGATCATGCATGGACGACTATATATAAGCACCCGGACAGGAAACGGAAAATACATTATTTTTTTCTGTACAACATGGGGCAAAGTTCCTTTCTGAGGAAGAGAGGAGTGGGGGCCCTTCTCCGCAACACTCTTTCCCTCACGGCATCCCAAACAAGCAAACGCGTACATATCGCGTTCCAGCCTGAAGCCAAAGTGAGCAAGTGCATGAAAAGACAGTGACACAGACTGTGGGGTTGTACATTGACAAGTGGTTTGAATAAGGATAACTGTTGCCTTTTCTCCTCGATTGCACTATAATTTAGTGACTCTAAAACGTTATTTATCTGCATTTTTTCACCAACTGTTTGCTGATTATTTTAAATTGCCAATCCTGCATAAATAAACAGTGCCGAATTCTGAAATAGTAGTTATTGGCATTGGCATGTCATCAATAAATGAGATTCTGTCTTGCGCTCAAAACTTATTTTCCATGATTGATTCTTTTGGTGGCTGAGGAACGGACTGGCTGGGGGAAGAAAGAATGCCCTCATCTTGTACAGGCGGCAATTTCGCTTTCAGTCCAGTAGAATCTAGGAGTCCATGGATCGTGCCTGGATCAAACAAAGAGGCTGGAAAAAAAACTTTTTTCTTATCGGGGGAGTATCGGACGAGACAGTAGGAACCTGGTGGCGTGGCAAAAAAGATGTCGGAAGGAGAAGCTCGAGAGGCTAATAAATTAGATTTTTGCTTCTAAATGGAAGAAGCAAAAGAGATAAAGGGTTCCGAATGCCGTGGGTATCCTCATGCCCATTTCCAAACATATACAATATAGACAGGTAAAGTGAAGTAAAAAAGCCTCTAGGACCATAAAAATGGTTTATCTCACCGCTCGATCGATACAGAGCGGGTCTCTTTCTTGGACAGAGCATATGTCCAACAGATACGGCTCTGTTGGACCAATGCTATACTTTTTGCGGCCTCAGTCATACATATCGGGGGAAGAACCTTCTGTGTTGATTTTTCGTCCCGGCAAGCCTCGAGATTTGGTCTGTGACTCGAAGAATAAGAACAAAGAGGTTCGGTTGTCTCCAGAGCGGCCAGATGTGGGTCTGCGATCTGTGAAGCATCTGCATTTGGCCCCCTGTCTTTAGCAAACTCAGCATTGCTTTTCCTGTGCCTGGTCCCCTGGGTCCAGGAAACTGCTTTCTCCTGGTCAAGGAAGCTGTATTAGTAGACTTAAACATGAAATTCTACAGATCACTAGAGCGTATCAGTCGGTGTCATCTGTAGAATTTCATATTTGACTCTAGTAAAACAGCTTGGCAATTGCTGATTGATTATCCTGGATTTCCCGTATTTTAATGCATAGAAAATTTTCCGGAATCGCCGCCTTGGAATATCTAGAAAGCAGATTAAGCTAGAGACACGATTCTTTCTAGGGAAGATAGGGACTGACACGCTCTAATGATCTGTAGAATCTCATATTTGAGTCTTCTAATACAGCTTGGCAATTGCTGATTGATTTTCGCGAATTTCACCATTTGAATGCATTGCAATTTTCTGGAATCGCCGTTTTTGAGTGAATATCTGGAAAGCAGATTAAGCTAGAGACACGATTCTTTCTGGGGAAGACAGGGACTGACACGCTCTAATGATCTGTAGAATCTCATATCTGAGTCTTCTAATACAGCTTGGCAATTTGTGATTGATTTTCCTGGATTTCCCTTATTTAAATACATAGAAATTTTCCGGAATCTCCGCCTTCGAATATCTGGAAAGCAGATTAAGCTAGAGACATGATTCTTTCTAGGGAAGATAGGGACTGACACGCTCTAATGATCTGTAGAATCTCATATCTGAGTCTTCTAATACAGCTTGGCAATTGCTGATTGATTTTCCTGGATTTCCCTTATTTAAATACATGAAATTTTCCGGAATCTCCGCCTTCGAATATCTGGAAAGCAGATTAAGCTAGAGACATGATTCTTTCTAGGGAAGATAGGGACTGACACGCTCTAATGATCTGTAGAATCTCATATCTGAGTCTTCTAATACAGCTTGGCAATTGCTGATTGATTTTCGCGAATTTCACCATTTGAATGCATTGCAATTTTCTGGAATCGCCTTTTGAATGAATATCTGGAAGCAGATTAAGCTAGAGACACGATTCTTTCTGGGAAGACAGGGACTGACACGCTCTAATGATCTGTAGAATCTCATATCTGAGTCTTCTAATACAGCTTGGCAATTTGTGATTGATTTTCCTGGATTTCCCTTATTTAAATACATAGAAATTTTCCGGAATCTCCGCCTTCGAATATCTGGAAAGCAGATTAAGCTAGAGACACGATTCTTTCTAGGGAAGACAGGGACTGACACGCTCTAATGATCTGTAGAATCTCATATCTGAGTCTTCTAATACAGCTTGGCAATTGCTGATTGATTTTCGCGATTTCCTTATTTGAATGCATTGCAATTTTCTGGAATCGCCTTGAATGAATATCTGGAAAGCAGATTAAGCTAGAGACACGATTCTTTCTGGGAAGACAGGGACTGACACGCTCTAATGATCTGTAGAATCTCATATCTGAGTCTTCTAATACAGCTTGGCAATTGTGATTGATTTTCCTGGATTTCCCATTTAAATGCATAGAAATTTTCCGGAATCTCCGCCTTCGAATATCTGGAAAGCAGATTAAGCTAGAGACACGATTCTTTCTGGGAAGACAGGGACTGACACGCTCTAATGATCTGTAGAATCTCATATCTGAGTCTTCTAATACAGCTTGGCAATTTGTGATTGATTTTCCTGGATTTCCCTTATTTAAATACATAGAAATTTTCCGGAATCTCCGCCTTCGAATATCTGGAAAGCAGATTAAGCTAGAGACACGATTCTTTCTAGGGAAGACAGGGACTGACACGCTCTAATGATCTGTAGAATCTCATATCTGAGTCTTCTAATACAGCTTGGCAATTGCTGATTGATTTTCGCGAATTTCACCATTTGAATGCATTGCAATTTTCTGGAATCGCCTTTTGAATGAATATCTGGAAAGCAGATTAAGCTAGAGACACGATTCTTTCTGGGGAAGACAGGGACTGACACGCTCTAATGATCTGTAGAATCTCATATCTGAGTCTTCTAATACAGCTTGGCAATTTGTGATTGATTTTCCTGGATTTCCCTTATTTAAATACATAGAAATTTTCCGGAATCTCCGCCTTCGAATATCTGGAAAGCAGATTAAGCTAGAGACACGATTCTTTCTGGGAAGACAGGGACTGACACGCTCTAATGATCTGTAGAATCTCATATCTGAGTCTTCTAATACAGCTTGGCAATTGCTGATTGATTTTCGCGATTTCCCATTTGAATGCATTGAAATTTTCTGGAATCGCCTTGAATGAATATCTGGAAAGCAGATTAAGCTAGAGACACGATTCTTTCTGGGAAGACAGGGACTGACACGCTCTAATGATCTGTAGAATCTCATATCTGAGTCTTCTAATACAGCTTGGCAATTGCTGATTGATTTTCCTGGATTTCCCTTATTTAAATACAGAAATTTTCCGGAATCTCCGCCTTCGAATATCTGGAAAGCAGATTAAGCTAGAGACACGATTCTTTCTGGGAAGACAGGGACTGACACGCTCTAATGATCTGTAGAATCTCATATCTGAGTCTTCTAATACAGCTTGGCAATTGCTGATTGATTTTCGCGAATTTCACCATTTGAATGCATTGCAATTTTCTGGAATCGCCATTTTTGAATGAATATCTGGAAAGCAGATTAAGCTAGAGACACGATTCTTTCTGGAAAGACAGGGACTGACACGCTCTAATGATCTGTAGAATCTCATATCTGAGTCTTCTAATACAGCTTGGCAATTGTGATTGATTTTCCTGGATTTCCCTTATTTAAATACATAGAAATTTTCCGGAATCTCCGCCTTCGAATATCTGGAAAGCAGATTAAGCTAGAGACACGATTCTTTCTGGGAAGACAGGGACTGACACGCTCTAATGATCTGTAGAATCTCATATCTGAGTCTTCTAATACAGCTTGGCAATTGCTGATTGATTTTCGCGAATTTCACCATTTGAATGCATTGCAATTTTCTGGAATCGCCGTTTTTGATGAATATCTGGAAAGCAGATTAAGCTAGAGACACGATTCTTTCTGGGAAGACAGGGACTGACACGCTCTAATGATCTGTAGAATCTCATATCTGAGTCTTCTAATACAGCTTGGCAATTGTGATTGATTTTCCTGGATTTCCCTTATTTAAATACATAGAAATTTTCCGGAATCTCCGCCTTCGAATATCTGGAAAGCAGATTAAGCTAGAGACACGATTCTTTCTGGGGAAGACAGGGACTGACACGCTCTAATGATCTGTAGAATCTCATATCTGAGTCTTCTAATACAGCTTGGCAATTGTGATTGATTTTCGCGAATTTCACCATTTGAATGCATTGCAATTTTCTGGAATCGCCATTTTTGAATGAATATCTGGAAAGCAGATTAAGCTAGAGACACGATTCTTTCTGGGGAAGACAGGGACTGACACGCTCTAATGATCTGTAGAATCTCATATCTGAGTCTTCTAATACAGCTTGGCAATTGTGATTGATTTTCCTGGATTTCCCTTATTTAAATACATAGAAATTTTCCGGAATCTCCGCCTTCGAATATCTGGAAAGCAGATTAAGCTAGAGACACGATTCTTTCTGGGGAAGACAGGGACTGACACGCTCTAATGATCTGTAGAATCTCATATCTGAGTCTTCTAATACAGCTTGGCAATTGCTGATTGATTTTCGCGAATTTCACCATTTGAATGCATTGCAATTTTCTGGAATCGCCTTTTTGAATGAATATCTGGAAAGCAGATTAAGCTAGAGACACGATTCTTTCTGGGGAAGACAGGGACTGACACGCTCTAATGATCTGTAGAATCTCATATCTGAGTCTTCTAATACAGCTTGGCAATTGTGATTGATTTTCCTGGATTTCCCTTATTTAAATACATAGAAATTTTCCGGAATCTCCGCCTTCGAATATCTGGAAAGCAGATTAAGCTAGAGACACGATTCTTTCTAGGGAAGACAGGGACTGACACGCTCTAATGATCTGTAGAATCTCATATCTGAGTCTTCTAATACAGCTTGGCAATTGCTGATTGATTTTCGCGAATTTCACCATTTGAATGCATTGCAATTTTCTGGAATCGCCGTTTTTGAATGAATATCTGGAAGCAGATTAAGCTAGAGACACGATTCTTTCTGGGAAGACAGGGACTGACACGCTCTAATGATCTGTAGAATCTCATATCTGAGTCTTCTAATACAGCTTGGCAATTTGTGATTGATTTTCCTGGATTTCCCTTATTTAAATACAGAAATTTTCCGGAATCTCCGCCTTCGAATATCTGGAAAGCAGATTAAGCTAGAGACACGATTCTTTCTAGGGAAGATAGGGACTGACACGCTCTAATGATCTGTAGAATCTCATATCTGAGTCTTCTAATACAGCTTGGCAATTGCTGATTGATTTTCGCGAATTTCACCATTTGAATGCATTGCAATTTTCTGGAATCGCCATTTTTGAATGAATATCTGGAAAGCAGATTAAGCTAGAGACACGATTCTTTCTAGGGAAGATAGGGACTGACACGCTCTAATGATCTGTAGAATCTCATATCTGAGTCTTCTAATACAGCTTGGCAATTTGTGATTGATTTTCCTGGATTTCCCTTATTTAAATACATAGAAATTTTCCGGAATCTCCGCCTTCGAATATCTGGAAAGCAGATTAAGCTAGAGACACGATTCTTTCTGGGAAGACAGGGACTGACACGCTCTAATGATCTGTAGAATCTCATATCTGAGTCTTCTAATACAGCTTGGCAATTGCTGATTGATTTTCGCGAATTTCCATTTGAATGCATTGCAATTTTCTGGAATCGCCTTTTTGAATATCTGGAAAGCAGATTAAGCTAGAGACACGATTCTTTCTGGGAAGACAGGGACTGACACGCTCTAATGATCTGTAGAATCTCATATCTGAGTCTTCTAATACAGCTTGGCAATTGCTGATTGATTTTCGCGAATTTCACCATTTGAATGCATTGCAATTTTCTGGAATCGCCTTGATGAATATCTGGAAAGCAGATTAAGCTAGAGACACGATTCTTTCTGGGAAGACAGGGACTGACACGCTCTAATGATCTGTAGAATCTCATATCTGAGTCTTCTAATACAGCTTGGCAATTGTGATTGATTTTCCTGGATTTCCCTTATTTAAATACATAGAAATTTTCCGGAATCTCCGCCTTCGAATATCTGGAAAGCAGATTAAGCTAGAGACACGATTCTTTCTGGGGAAGATAGGGACTGACACGCTCTAATGATCTGTAGAATCTCATATCTGAGTCTTCTAATACAGCTTGGCAATTGTGATTGATTTTCGCGAATTTCACCATTTGAATGCATTGCAATTTTCTGGAATCGCCATTTTTGAATGAATATCTGGAAAGCAGATTAAGCTAGAGACACGATTCTTTCTGGAAAGACAGGGACTGACACGCTCTAATGATCTGTAGAATCTCATATCTGAGTCTTCTAATACAGCTTGGCAATTTGTGATTGATTTTCCTGGATTTCCCTTATTTAAATACATAGAAATTTTCCGGAATCTCCGCCTTCGAATATCTGGAAAGCAGATTAAGCTAGAGACATGATTCTTTCTAGGGAAGATAGGGACTGACACGCTCTAATGATCTGTAGAATCTCATATCTGAGTCTTCTAATACAGCTTGGCAATTTGTGATTGATTTTCCTGGATTTCCCTTATTTAAATACAGAAATTTTCCGGAATCTCCGCCTTCGAATATCTGGAAAGCAGATTAAGCTAGAGACACGATTCTTTCTAGGGAAGACAGGGACTGACACGCTCTAATGATCTGTAGAATCTCATATCTGAGTCTTCTAATACAGCTTGGCAATTGCTGATTGATTTTCGCGAATTTCACCATTTGAATGCATTGCAATTTTCTGGAATCGCCATTTTTGAATGAATATCTGGAAGGCAGATTAAGCTAGAGACACGATTCTTTCTAGGGAAGATAGGGACTGACACGCTCTAATGATCTGTAGAATCTCATATCTAAGTCTTCTAATACAGCTTGGCAATTTGTGATTGATTTTCCTGGATTTCCCTTATTTAAATACAGAAATTTTCCGGAATCTCCGCCTTCGAATATCTGGAAAGCAGATTAAGCTAGAGACACGATTCTTTCTAGGGAAGACAGGGACTGACACGCTCTAATGATCTGTAGAATCTCATATCTGAGTCTTCTAATACAGCTTGGCAATTGCTGATTGATTTTCGCGAATTTAACCATTTGAATGCATTGCAATTTTCTGGAATCGCCGTTTTTGAGTGGATATCTGGAAAGCAGATTAAGCTAGAGACACGATTCTTTCTGGGGAAGACAGGGACTGACACGCTCTAATGATCTGTAGAATTTCATATTTGAGTCTACTAATACAGCTTGGCAATTTCTGATTGTTCTTACTGGATTTCCCATTTAAGAATTGATGACGACACTCATAAAGCAGAAATTTAAAAAATCATCAAAGTTTCATTTCGTAGTTACCTACTTTCAGTAGCATTTATTGAAAAATTCTTGGCTGAAAGATTCTGAAAAAGCTACTTTTTTGCCGAGAATGATTTTGATAACATACGAGCGTATTATTTCTTGAAATGAGGTTATAGACTTGAAAATTGTTCAACAAATAAAAATGGAGATCCAGGAACATAAAATTACTAATAATAGACCCTAGACTTATGAAAAGCGTGTTTTTTTACACAGTGCCCCCCACTCTGCGCCCTCTCGATAGTAAGTAGTACAGTGAAAATTGTGAAAAACTCGGCGTCGAAATTTCGATGTTCTGGCGCCCAGCGCCATCTGTTGGACCGGGCGCCAGTGCACCACTGGGTATTCATCCTGTGTGAGCATTTTTGTAAGAATTAGCTGGTAAAATAAACTGAGTCTTGCTTTCAATTCCTTGCAATCAATATACATGTACCTATATTTGAAAATGAGGAACCTAATACTTGTGTTGCTTTATTATTGTCAGATTATAGTTTTTAGTATATACATGTTAGGACATAGATAACTTTAATGGAGACTCAGATATGAGATTCTAACCGATTATTAGAGCGTGCCAGTCGGTGTCACCCACAAAAAGAATGTCTCTATCTCAATCAGCTTTCGACTTCGAGATTTTTGAAGGGCGCTTATGCTTTCGCAGTTTTTGTACAGATGTTAAGAAACGGCGAATGCAACTGCTTGTTATTCTGAGTCTGTTTGAAATATCTGATACCATTTATTTTTCGTAACTTGTGATACGGTATACATGTATATAATTAAGCCAATATATACCAAAGCTCTATACGAAAGAACAAAGCAAACCAAACAAAGATTTCCTAGCTCTGCTTCTCCCCTCTTCCCCTTAAGAGTGGTGTGCCACGATTTGCATGGATTTGGCCTTAAAAAATCGGGATACCGAACCGAAGCAACTGAAGCAGAAATTCGTTTCTGCGTTGTGCCTCTAACGGGCGACAGTGATTAGATTCAAACGGATTTGTTATTAGCTCGACTCGTATATAGCCTAAAGTTTATGTCAAGATTTCTAGATTGTATATTGGTATTAATTGAAACGTATATCGTTTCCCACAGCTGTTTTGGAATCATCAATCAGCTGCTTTGATTTCTCGACTCCGCCCCGAATGCATTTGCCGAAAAAACTACTAGCTTATGCGACTGTGAACTGGCATCATCGATACACAAAGAGACTGAAACCTCGAGAACGCTAGCTATAAGTCCGTTTTTTGTTCTGCCTTGCTTTCTTGGTTCTGCTTTGTTGAAGGCCTTCCTAATGTATCAAAACCAAGATTTATATCTGTTTAGCTGCATAGCTAACAAAAATCGTGGAAACCCATTCTATTCATGGTCTGAGAACCCTGATCATGCATGGACGACTATATATAAGCACCCGGACAGGAAACGGAAAATACATTATTTTTTTCTGTACAACATGGGGCAAAGTTCCTTTCTGAGGAAGAGAGGAGTGGGGCCCTTCTCCGCAACACTCTTTCCCTCACGGCATCCCAAACAAGCAAACGCGTACATATCGCGTTCCAGCCTGAAGCCAAAGTGAGCAAGTGCATGAAAAGACAGTGACACAGACTGTGGGGTTGTACATTGACAAGTGGTTTGAATAAGGATAACTGTTGCCTTTTCTCCTCGATTGCACTATAATTTAGTGACTCTAAAACGTTATTTATCTGCATTTTTTCACCAACTGTTTGCTGATTATTTTAAATTGCCAATCCTGCATAAATAAACAGTGCCGAATTCTGAAATAGTAGTTATTGGCATTGGCATGTCATCAATAAATGAGATTCTGTCTTGCGCTCAAAACTTATTTTCCATGATTGATTCTTTTGGTGGCTGAGGAACGGACTGGCTGGGGGAAGAAAGAATGCCCTCATCTTGTACAGGCGGCAATTTCGCTTTCAGTCCAGTAGAATCTAGGAGTCCATGGATCGTGCCTGGATCAAACAAAGAGGCTGGAAAAAAAACTTTTTTCTTATCGGGGAGTATCGGACGAGACAGTAGGAACCTGGTGGCGTGGCAAAAAAGATGTCGGAAGGAGAAGCTCGAGAGGCTAATAAATTAGATTTTTGCTTCTAAATGGAAGAAGCAAAAGAGATAAAGGGTTCCGAATGCCGTGGGTATCCTCATGCCCATTTCCAAACATATACAATATAGACAGGTAAAGTGAAGTAAAAAAGCCTCTAGGACCATAAAAATGGTTTATCTCACCGCTCGATCGATACAGAGCGGGTCTCTTTCTTGGACAGAGCATATGTCCAACAGATACGGCTCTGTTGGACCAATGCTATACTTTTTGCGGCCTCAGTCATACATATCGGGGGGAAGAACCTTCTGTGTTGATTTTTCGTCCCGGCAAGCCTCGAGATTTGGTCTGTGACTCGAAGAATAAGAACAAAGAGGTTCGGTTGTCTCCAGAGCGGCCAGATGTGGGTCTGCGATCTGTGAAGCATCTGCATTTGGCCCCCTGTCTTTAGCAAACTCAGCATTGCTTTTCCTGTGCCTGGTCCCCTGGGTCCAGGAAACTGCTTTCTCCTGGTCAAGGAAGCTGTATTAGTAGACCCAAACATGAAACTCCACAGATCACTAGAGCGTATCAGTCGGTGTCATCTGTAGAATTTCATATTTGACTCTAGTAAAACAGCTTGGCAATTGCTGATTGATTATCCTGGATTTCCCGTATTTTAATGCATAGAAAATTTTCCGGAATCGCCGCCTTGGAATATCTAGAAAGCAGATTAAGCTAGAGACACGATTCTTTCTAGGGAAGATAGGGACTGACACGCTCTAATGATCTGTAGAATCTCATATTTGAGTCTTCTAATACAGCTTGGCAATTGCTGATTGATTTTCGCGAATTTCACCATTTGAATGCATTGCAATTTTCTGGAATCGCCGTTTTTGAGTGAATATCTGGAAAGTAGATTAAGCTAGAGACACGATTCTTTCTGGGGAAGACAGGGACTGACACGCTCTAATGATCTGTAGAATCTCATATCTGAGTCTTCTAATACAGCTTGGCAATTTGTGATTGATTTTCCTGGATTTCCCTTATTTAAATACATAGAAATTTTCCGGAATCTCCGCCTTCGAATATCTGGAAAGCAGATTAAGCTAGAGACATGATTCTTTCTAGGGAAGATAGGGACTGACACGCTCTAATGATCTGTAGAATCTCATATTGAGTCTTCTAATACAGCTTGGCAATTGCTGATTGATTTTCCTGGATTTCCCTTATTTAAATACATAGAAATTTTCCGGAATCTCCGCCTTCGAATATCTGGAAAGCAGATTAAGCTAGAGACATGATTCTTTCTAGGGAAGATAGGGACTGACACGCTCTAATGATCTGTAGAATCTCATATCTGAGTCTTCTAATACAGCTTGGCAATTGCTGATTGATTTTCGCGAATTTCACCATTTGAATGCATTGCAATTTTCTGGAATCGCCGTTTTTGAATGAATATCTGGAAGCAGATTAAGCTAGAGACACGATTCTTTCTGGGGAAGACAGGGACTGACACGCTCTAATGATCTGTAGAATCTCATATCTGAGTCTTCTAATACAGCTTGGCAATTTGTGATTGATTTTCCTGGATTTCCCTTATTTAAATACATAGAAATTTTCCGGAATCTCCGCCTTCGAATATCTGGAAAGCAGATTAAGCTAGAGACATGATTCTTTCTAGGGAAGATAGGGACTGACACGCTCTAATGATCTGTAGAATCTCATATCTGAGTCTTCTAATACAGCTTGGCAATTGCTGATTGATTTTCGCGAATTTCACATTTGAATGCATTGCAATTTTCTGGAATCGCCATTTTTGAATGAATATCTGGAAGCAGATTAAGCTAGAGACACGATTCTTTCTGGGAAGACAGGGACTGACACGCTCTAATGATCTGTAGAATCTCATATCTGAGTCTTCTAATACAGCTTGGCAATTTGTGATTGATTTTCCTGGATTTCCCTTATTTAAATAGATAGAAATTTTCCGGAATCTCCGCCTTCGAATATCTGGAAAGCAGATTAAGCTAGAGACACGATTCTTTCTAGGGAAGACAGGGACTGACACGCTCTAATGATCTGTAGAATCTCATATCTGAGTCTTCTAATACAGCTTGGCAATTTGTGATTGATTTTCCTGGATTTCCCTTATTTAAATACATAGAAATTTTCCGGAATCTCCGCCTTCGAATATCTGGAAAGCAGATTAAGCTAGAGACACGATTCTTTCTAGGGAAGACAGGGACTGACACGCTCTAATGATCTGTAGAATCTCATATCTGAGTCTTCTAATACAGCTTGGCAATTGCTGATTGATTTTCGCGAATTTCACCATTTGAATGCATTGCAATTTTCTGGAATCGCCGTTTTTGAATGAATATCTGGAAAGCAGATTAAGCTAGAGACACGATTCTTTCTGGAAAGACAGGGACTGACACGCTCTAATGATCTGTAGAATCTCATATCTGAGTCTTCTAATACAGCTTGGCAATTTGCTGATTGATTTTCCTGGATTTCCCTTATTTAAAACATAGAAATTTTCCGGAATCTCCGCCTTCGAATATCTGGAAAGCAGATTAAGCTAGAGACACGATTCTTTCTAGGGAAGACAGGGACTGACACGCTCTAATGATCTGTAGAATCTCATATCTGAGTCTTCTAATACAGCTTGGCAATTGCTGATTGATTTTCGCGATTTCACCATTTGAATACATTGCAATTTTCTGGAATCGCCTTGAATGAATATCTGGAAAGCAGATTAAGCTAGAGACACGATTCTTTCTGGGAAGACAGGGACTGACACGCTCTAATGATCTGTAGAATCTCATATTTGAGTCTTCTAATACAGCTTGGCAATTGCTGATTGATTTTCCTGGATTTCCCTTATTTAAATACAGAAATTTTCCGGAATCTCCGCCTTCGAATATCTGGAAAGCAGATTAAGCTAGAGACACGATTCTTTCTAGGGAAGATAGGGACTGACACGCTCTAATGATCTGTAGAATCTCATATCTGAGTCTTCTAATACAGCTTGGCAATTGCTGATTGATTTTCGCGAATTTCACCATTTGAATGCATTGCAATTTTCTGGAATCGCCATTTTTGAATGAATATCTGGAAGCAGATTAAGCTAGAGACACGATTCTTTCTAGGGAAGATAGGGACTGACACGCTCTAATGATCTGTAGAATCTCATATCTGAGTCTTCTAATACAGCTTGGCAATTGTGATTGATTTTCCTGGATTTCCCTTATTTAAATACATAGAAATTTTCCGGAATCTCCGCCTTCGAATATCTGGAAAGCAGATTAAGCTAGAGACACGATTCTTTCTAGGGAAGACAGGGACTGACACGCTCTAATGATCTGTAGAATCTCATATCTGAGTCTTCTAATACAGCTTGGCAATTGCTGATTGATTTTCGCGAATTTACCATTTGAATGCATTGCAATTTTCTGGAATCGCCGTTTTTGATGAATATCTGGAAAGCAGATTAAGCTAGAGACACGATTCTTTCTGGGGAAGACAGGGACTGACACGCTCTAATGATCTGTAGAATCTCATATCTGAGTCTTCTAATACAGCTTGGCAATTGCTGATTGATTTTCGCGAATTTCACCATTTGAATGCATTGCAATTTTCTGGAATCGCCTTTTGATGAATATCTGGAAAGCAGATTAAGCTAGAGACACGATTCTTTCTGGGGAAGACAGGGACTGACACGCTCTAATGATCTGTAGAATCTCATATCTGAGTCTTCTAATACAGCTTGGCAATTTGTGATTGATTTTCCTGGATTTCCCTTATTTAAATACATAGAAATTTTCCGGAATCTCCGCCTTCGAATATCTGGAAAGCAGATTAAGCTAGAGACACGATTCTTTCTGGGGAAGACAGGGACTGACACGCTCTAATGATCTGTAGAATCTCATATCTGAGTCTTCTAATACAGCTTGGCAATTTGTGATTGATTTTCGCGAATTTCACCATTTGAATGCATTGCAATTTTCTGGAATCGCCATTTTTGAATGAATATCTGGAAAGCAGATTAAGCTAGAGACACGATTCTTTCTGGGGAAGACAGGGACTGACACGCTCTAATGATCTGTAGAATCTCATATCTGAGTCTTCTAATACAGCTTGGCAATTGTGATTGATTTTCCTGGATTTCCCTTATTTAAATACATAGAAATTTTCCGGAATCTCCGCCTTCGAATATCTGGAAAGCAGATTAAGCTAGAGACACGATTCTTTCTAGGGAAGACAGGGACTGACACGCTCTAATGATCTGTAGAATCTCATATCTGAGTCTTCTAATACAGCTTGGCAATTGCTGATTGATTTTCGCGAATTTCACCATTTGAATGCATTGCAATTTTCTGGAATCGCCGTTTTTGAATGAATATCTGGAAAGCAGATTAAGCTAGAGACACGATTCTTTCTGGGGAAGACAGGGACTGACACGCTCTAATGATCTGTAGAATCTCATATCTGAGTCTTCTAATACAGCTTGGCAATTGCTGATTGATTTTCCTGGATTTCCCATTTAAATACATAGAAATTTTCCGGAATCTCCGCCTTCGAATATCTGGAAAGCAGATTAAGCTAGAGACACGATTCTTTCTAGGGAAGACAGGGACTGACACGCTCTAATGATCTGTAGAATCTCATATCTGAGTCTTCTAATACAGCTTGGCAATTGCTGATTGATTTTCGCGAATTTCACCATTTGAATGCATTGCAATTTTCTGGAATCGCCGTTTTTGAATGAATATCTGGAAGCAGATTAAGCTAGAGACACGATTCTTTCTGGGGAAGACAGGGACTGACACGCTCTAATGATCTGTAGAATCTCATATCTGAGTCTTCTAATACAGCTTGGCAATTGCTGATTGATTTTCCTGGATTTCCCTTATTTAAATACAGAAATTTTCCGGAATCTCCGCCTTCGAATATCTGGAAAGCAGATTAAGCTAGAGACATGATTCTTTCTAGGGAAGATAGGGACTGACACGCTCTAATGATCTGTAGAATCTCATATCTGAGTCTTCTAATACAGCTTGGCAATTGCTGATTGATTTTCGCGAATTTCACCATTTGAATGCATTGCAATTTTCTGGAATCGCCATTTTTGAATGAATATCTGGAAGCAGATTAAGCTAGAGACACGATTCTTTCTAGGGAAGACAGGGACTGACACGCTCTAATGATCTGTAGAATCTCATATCTGAGTCTTCTAATACAGCTTGGCAATTTGCTGATTGATTTTCCTGGATTTCCCTTATTTAAATACATAGAAATTTTCCGGAATCTCCGCCTTCGAATATCTGGAAAGCAGATTAAGCTAGAGACACGATTCTTTCTAGGGAAGACAGGGACTGACACGCTCTAATGATCTGTAGAATCTCATATCTGAGTCTTCTAATACAGCTTGGCAATTGCTGATTGATTTTCGCGAATTTAACCATTTGAATGCATTGCAATTTTCTGGAATCGCCTTGAATATCTGGAAAGCAGATTAAGCTAGAGACACGATTCTTTCTGGGGAAGACAGGGACTGACACGCTCTAATGATCTGTAGAATCTCATATCTGAGTCTTCTAATACAGCTTGGCAATTGCTGATTGATTTTCGCGAATTTCACCATTTGAATGCATTGCAATTTTCTGGAATCGCCGTTTTTGATGAATATCTGGAAAGCAGATTAAGCTAGAGACACGATTCTTTCTGGGGAAGACAGGGACTGACACGCTCTAATGATCTGTAGAATCTCATATCTGAGTCTTCTAATACAGCTTGGCAATTTGTGATTGATTTTCCTGGATTTCCCTTATTTAAATACATAGAAATTTTCCGGAATCTCCGCCTTCGAATATCTGGAAAGCAGATTAAGCTAGAGACACGATTCTTTCTGGGGAAGATAGGGACTGACACGCTCTAATGATCTGTAGAATCTCATATCTGAGTCTTCTAATACAGCTTGGCAATTTGTGATTGATTTTCGCGAATTTCACCATTTGAATGCATTGCAATTTTCTGGAATCGCCATTTTTGAATGAATATCTGGAAAGCAGATTAAGCTAGAGACACGATTCTTTCTGGGAAGACAGGGACTGACACGCTCTAATGATCTGTAGAATCTCATATCTGAGTCTTCTAATACAGCTTGGCAATTGTGATTGATTTTCCTGGATTTCCCTTATTTAAATACATAGAAATTTTCCGGAATCTCGCCTTCGAATATCTGGAAAGCAGATTAAGCTAGAGACACGATTCTTTCTAGGGAAGATAGGGACTGACACGCTCTAATGATCTGTAGAATCTCATATCTAAGTCTTCTAATACAGCTTGGCAATTTGTGATTGATTTTCCTGGATTTCCCTTATTTAAATACAGAAATTTTCCGGAATCTCCGCCTTCGAATATCTGGAAAGCAGATTAAGCTAGAGACACGATTCTTTCTAGGGAAGACAGGGACTGACACGCTCTAATGATCTGTAGAATCTCATATCTGAGTCTTCTAATACAGCTTGGCAATTGCTGATTGATTTTCGCGAATTTAACCATTTGAATGCATTGCAATTTTCTGGAATCGCCGTTTTTGAGTGGATATCTGGAAAGCAGATTAAGCTAGAGACACGATTCTTTCTGGGGAAGACAGGGACTGACACGCTCTAATGATCTGTAGAATTTCATATTTGAGTCTACTAATACAGCTTGGCAATTTCTGATTGTTCTTACTGGATTTCCCATTTAAGAATTGATGACGACACTCATAAAGCAGAAATTTAAAAAATCATCAAAGTTTCATTTCGTAGTTACCTACTTTCAGTAGCATTTATTGAAAAATTCTTGGCTGAAAGATTCTGAAAAAGCTACTTTTTTGCCGAGAATGATTTTGATAACATACGAGCGTATTATTTCTTGAAATGAGGTTATAGACTTGAAAATTGTTCAACAAATAAAAATGGAGATCCAGGAACATAAAATTACTAATAATAGACCCTAGACTTATGAAAAGCGTGTTTTTTTACACAGTGCCCCCCACTCTGCGCCCTCTCGATAGTAAGTAGTACAGTGAAAATTGTGAAAAACTCGGCGTCGAAATTTCGATGTTCTGGCGCCCAGCGCCATCTGTTGGACCGGGCGCCAGTGCACCACTGGGTATTCATCCTGTGTGAGCATTTTTGTAAGAATTAGCTGGTAAAATAAACTGAGTCTTGCTTTCAATTCCTTGCAATCAATATACATGTACCTATATTTGAAAATGAGGAACCTAATACTTGTGTTGCTTTATTATTGTCAGATTATAGTTTTTAGTATATACATGTTAGGACATAGATAACTTTAATGGAGACTCAGATATGAGATTCTAACCGATTATTAGAGCGTGCCAGTCGGTGTCACCCACAAAAAGAATGTCTCTATCTCAATCAGCTTTCGACTTCGAGATTTTTGAAGGGCGCTTATGCTTTCGCAGTTTTTGTACAGATGTTAAGAAACGGCGAATGCAACTGCTTGTTATTCTGAGTCTGTTTGAAATATCTGATACCATTTATTTTTCGTAACTTGTGATACGGTATACATGTATATAATTAAGCCAATATATACCAAAGCTCTATACGAAAGAACAAAGCAAACCAAACAAAGATTTCCTAGCTCTGCTTCTCCCCTCTTCCCCTTAAGAGTGGTGTGCCACGATTTGCATGGATTTGGCCTTAAAAAATCGGGATACCGAACCGAAGCAACTGAAGCAGAAATTCGTTTCTGCGTTGTGCCTCTAACGGGCGACAGTGATTAGATTCAAACGGATTTGTTATTAGCTCGACTCGTATATAGCCTAAAGTTTATGTCAAGATTTCTAGATTGTATATTGGTATTAATTGAAACGTATATCGTTTCCCACAGCTGTTTTGGAATCATCAATCAGCTGCTTTGATTTCTCGACTCCGCCCGAATGCATTTGCCGAAAAAACTACTAGCTTATGCGACTGTGAACTGGCATCATCGATACACAAAGAGACTGAAACCTCGAGAACGCTAGCTATAAGTCCGTTTTTTGTTCTGCCTTGCTTTCTTGGTTCTGCTTTGTTGAAGGCCTTCCTAATGTATCAAAACCAAGATTTATATCTGTTTAGCTGCATAGCTAACAAAAATCGTGGAAACCCATTCTATTCATGGTCTGAGAACCCTGATCATGCATGGACGACTATATATAAGCACCCGGACAGGAAACGGAAAATACATTATTTTTTTCTGTACAACATGGGCAAAGTTCCTTTCTGAGGAAGAGAGGAGTGGGGCCCTTCTCCGCAACACTCTTTCCCTCACGGCATCCCAAACAAGCAAACGCGTACATATCGCGTTCCAGCCTGAAGCCAAAGTGAGCAAGTGCATGAAAAGACAGTGACACAGACTGTGGGGTTGTACATTGACAAGTGGTTTGAATAAGGATAACTGTTGCCTTTTCTCCTCGATTGCACTATAATTTAGTGACTCTAAAACGTTATTTATCTGCATTTTTTCACCAACTGTTTGCTGATTATTTTAAATTGCCAATCCTGCATAAATAAACAGTGCCGAATTCTGAAATAGTAGTTATTGGCATTGGCATGTCATCAATAAATGAGATTCTGTCTTGCGCTCAAAACTTATTTTCCATGATTGATTCTTTTGGTGGCTGAGGAACGGACTGGCTGGGGGAAGAAAGAATGCCCTCATCTTGTACAGGCGGCAATTTCGCTTTCAGTCCAGTAGAATCTAGGAGTCCATGGATCGTGCCTGGATCAAACAAAGAGGCTGGAAAAAAACTTTTTTCTTATCGGGGGAGTATCGGACGAGACAGTAGGAACCTGGTGGCGTGGCAAAAAAGATGTCGGAAGGAGAAGCTCGAGAGGCTAATAAATTAGATTTTTGCTTCTAAATGGAAGAAGCAAAAGAGATAAAGGGTTCCGAATGCCGTGGGTATCCTCATGCCCATTTCCAAACATATACAATATAGACAGGTAAAGTGAAGTAAAAAGCCTCTAGGACCATAAAAATGGTTTATCTCACCGCTCGATCGATACAGAGCGGGTCTCTTTCTTGGACAGAGCATATGTCCAACAGATACGGCTCTGTTGGACCAATGCTATACTTTTTGCGGCCTCAGTCATACATATCGGGGGGAAGAACCTTCTGTGTTGATTTTTCGTCCCGGCAAGCCTCGAGATTTGGTCTGTGACTCGAAGAATAAGAACAAAGAGGTTCGGTTGTCTCCAGAGCGGCCAGATGTGGGTCTGCGATCTGTGAAGCATCTGCATTTGGCCCCCTGTCTTTAGCAAACTCAGCATTGCTTTTCCTGTGCCTGGTCCCCTGGGTCCAGGAAACTGCTTTCTCCTGGTCAAGGAAGCTGTATTAGTAGACCCAAACATGAAACTCCACAGATCACTAGAGCGTATCAGTCGGTGTCATCTGTAGAATTTCATATTTGACTCTAGTAAAACAGCTTGGCAATTGCTGATTGATTATCCTGGATTTCCCGTATTTTAATGCATAGAAAATTTTCCGGAATCGCCGCCTTGGAATATCTAGAAAGCAGATTAAGCTAGAGACACGATTCTTTCTAGGGAAGATAGGGACTGACACGCTCTAATGATCTGTAGAATCTCATATTTGAGTCTTCTAATACAGCTTGGCAATTGCTGATTGATTTTCGCGAATTTCACCATTTGAATGCATTGCAATTTTCTGGAATCGCCGTTTTTGAGTGAATATCTGGAAAGTAGATTAAGCTAGAGACACGATTCTTTCTGGGGAAGACAGGGACTGACACGCTCTAATGATCTGTAGAATCTCATATCTGAGTCTTCTAATACAGCTTGGCAATTTGTGATTGATTTTCCTGGATTTCCCTTATTTAAATACATAGAAATTTTCCGGAATCTCCGCCTTCGAATATCTGGAAAGCAGATTAAGCTAGAGACATGATTCTTTCTAGGGAAGATAGGGACTGACACGCTCTAATGATCTGTAGAATCTCATATTTGAGTCTTCTAATACAGCTTGGCAATTGCTGATTGATTTTCCTGGATTTCCCTTATTTAAATACATAGAAATTTTCCGGAATCTCCGCCTTCGAATATCTGGAAAGCAGATTAAGCTAGAGACATGATTCTTTCTAGGGAAGATAGGGACTGACACGCTCTAATGATCTGTAGAATCTCATATCTGAGTCTTCTAATACAGCTTGGCAATTGCTGATTGATTTTCGCGAATTTCACCATTTGAATGCATTGCAATTTTCTGGAATCGCCGTTTTGAATGAATATCTGGAAGGCAGATTAAGCTAGAGACACGATTCTTTCTGGGGAAGACAGGGACTGACACGCTCTAATGATCTGTAGAATCTCATATCTGAGTCTTCTAATAGCTTGGCAATGATTGATTTTCCTGGATTTCCCTTATTTAAATACATAGAAATTTTCCGGAATCTCCGCCTTCGAATATCTGGAAAGCAGATTAAGCTAGAGACATGATTCTTTCTAGGGAAGATAGGGACTGACACGCTCTAATGATCTGTAGAATCTCATATCTGAGTCTTCTAATACAGCTTGGCAATTGCTGATTGATTTTCGCGAATTTCACTATTTGAATGCATTGCAATTTTCTGGAATCGCCATTTTTGAATGAATATCTGGAAGGCAGATTAAGCTAGAGACACGATTCTTTCTGGGAAGACAGGGACTGACACGCTCTAATGATGATCTGTAGAATCTCATATCTGAGTCTTCTAATACAGCTTGGCAATTTGTGATTGATTTTCCTGGATTTCCCTTATTTAAATAGATAGAAATTTTCCGGAATCTCCGCCTTCGAATATCTGGAAAGCAGATTAAGCTAGAGACACGATTCTTTCTAGGGAAGACAGGGACTGACACGCTCTAATGATCTGTAGAATCTCATATCTGAGTCTTCTAATACAGCTTGGCAATTTGTGATTGATTTTCCTGGATTTCCCTTATTTAAATACATAGAAATTTTCCGGAATCTCCGCCTTCGAATATCTGGAAAGCAGATTAAGCTAGAGACACGATTCTTTCTAGGGAAGACAGGGACTGACACGCTCTAATGATCTGTAGAATCTCATATCTGAGTCTTCTAATACAGCTTAGCAATTGCTGATTGATTTTCGCGAATTTCACCATTTGAATGCATTGCAATTTTCTGGAATCGCCGTTTTTGAATGAATATCTGGAAAGCAGATTAAGCTAGAGACACGATTCTTTCTGGGGAAGACAGGGACTGACACGCTCTAATGATCTGTAGAATCTCATATTTGAGTCTTCTAAACAGCTTGGCAATTTGTGATTGATTTTCCTGGATTTCCCTTATTTAAATACATAGAAATTTTCGGAATCTCCGCCTTCGAATATCTGGAAAGCAGATTAAGCTAGAGACACGATTCTTTCTAGGGAAGACAGGGACTGACACGCTCTAATGATCTGTAGAATCTCATATCTGAGTCTTCTAATACAGCTTGGCAATTGCTGATTGATTTTCGCGAATTTCACCATTTGAATGCATTGCAATTTTCTGGAATCGCCGTTTTTGAATGAATATCTGGAAGGCAGATTAAGCTAGAGACACGATTCTTTCTGGGGAAGACAGGGACTGACACGCTCTAATGATCTGTAGAATCTCATATCTGAGTCTTCTAATACAGCTTGGCAATTTGTGATTGATTTTCCTGGATTTCCCTTATTTAAATACAGAAATTTTCCGGAATCTCCGCCTTCGAATATCTGGAAAGCAGATTAAGCTAGAGACATGATTCTTTCTAGGGAAGATAGGGACTGACACGCTCTAATGATCTGTAGAATCTCATATCTGAGTCTTCTAATACAGCTTGGCAATTGCTGATTGATTTTCGCGAATTTCACCATTTGAATGCATTGCAATTTTCTGGAATCGCCATTTTTGAATGAATATCTGGAAGGCAGATTAAGCTAGAGACACGATTCTTTCTAGGGAAGATAGGGACTGACACGCTCTAATGATCTGTAGAATCTCATATCTGAGTCTTCTAATACAGCTTGGCAATTTGTGATTGATTTTCCTGGATTTCCCTTATTTAAATACATAGAAATTTTCCGGAATCTCCGCCTTCGAATATCTGGAAAGCAGATTAAGCTAGAGACACGATTCTTTCTAGGGAAGACAGGGACTGACACGCTCTAATGATCTGTAGAATCTCATATCTGAGTCTTCTAATACAGCTTGGCAATTGCTGATTGATTTTCGCGAATTTAACCATTTGAATGCATTGCAATTTTCTGGAATCGCCGTTTTTGAGTGGATATCTGGAAAGCAGATTAAGCTAGAGACACGATTCTTTCTGGGGAAGACAGGGACTGACACGCTCTAATGATCTGTAGAATTTCATATTTGAGTCTACTAATACAGCTTGGCAATTTCTGATTGTTCTTACTGATTTCCCATTTAAGAATTGATGACGACACTCATAAAGCAGAAATTTAAAAAATCATCAAAGTTTCATTTCGTAGTTACCTACTTTCAGTAGCATTTATTGAAAAATTCTTGGCTGAAAGATTCTGAAAAAGCTACTTTTTTGCCGAGAATGATTTTGATAACATACGAGCGTATTATTTCTTGAAATGAGGTTATAGACTTGAAAATTGTTCAACAAATAAAAATGGAGATCCAGGAACATAAAATTACTAATAATAGACCCTAGACTTATGAAAAGCGTGTTTTTTTACACAGTGCCCCCCACTCTGCGCCCTCTCGATAGTAAGTAGTACAGTGAAAATTGTGAAAAACTCGGCGTCGAAATTTCGATGTTCTGGCGCCCGCGCGATCTGTTGGACCGCCAGCGCCAGTGCCACTGGGAGCTGATAAATAAAGCCGCTACAACTAAGTTCGAATTAAAATCCATTTTTTTACTATTAGAAAGCCGTTAAAAGTTTTTATGACCAACTTTTTTTTAAGCTGAGAAGTGCATCTATAGTGAGACTCTGGCGGTTTTTACTTGTCTTTGAATTTGGTAATTGACGGCTTCAGTAAATAAATTTGACTCATGCATAATTTTAGCGAGCAGCGATAAGCATGCAACCGTTAAGGGAATGGTCTGGGAGATACAATTGAAGAATAATCTTGTCTAAAGACTCTCAATGTGTAAATTAGCAAGTGTTTTTACAGTACGCTCGTACGGCACTTTCTTAAAAAGCACACAGTAAAGCAAATACAAAAGTACGGGCGCAAATTTTAGGCCGAAGCAGTTAACTATCACTAGTAGTATCTATATAGTATCTGTGATTATATGCAATTATTATTATTAAATACTTTTATTAATACAATAATAAATATATCCCGACTGTAAAAATTTTAAAACAATTGAATATCGACATCGTAAAAACTTAGTTAAAACGATGTGGCCGTTTAAATACGAAGGGGCTAAATAGATACTAACTCGTCTGTCTTAAAACGGAAGGCGTTTAAAAGACGATAGAAAGCGATATTAC